>VMOF01000388.1:17294806-17542306 GCA_011764245.1 Trialeurodes vaporariorum
ATCTCGCAACGCTGTTCAAGTTTGAAACGAGATTCATTTACATGTGTAATGTTATCTATCCGCGGGCAACATTGTAAACCCCATCACCAATAAATATAGCGGCGTAATCTTCTTTTTTTTTATAATCGCACGGCAATCACGGATTCGTTGCTTTTCCTGTGCACAATCCGACGTTTATTTTTGCGATAACCTGTTTGTAAAGGTTAACTGTTGTCTTAAATCATTGTTAACATGCATTCCAAGCGATCACTTTCGATAAATCGATCCAACGAATCCAACAATCGATTCACGATAAATCATTTTGTTTGGTGCTGTTCAAATAATGTTTACAAACTTGGACTATCGAGAGCTTTCTGAAAATGGTTCGACTCTTCCAATCACCCCTTTTGCCCGTATTGAGAACGTGTTCATTAACAGTCTTCAAGAACAGAGGCGTAGCGTGCAATTTGGCAACGGTGTAGTGTGTCCAATTAAACCCACGAAAAAGGTCGAATGCGAAGGTGTTCACCGAACACCCAATAGTTCGATCTTTGTAATGGGTTCAAATGGACACAGTACAATGTTGCCTAATTGCACGCTACGCCACTGTTCAAGAACTGTAAGTACAATATTTTTACTGACATGCAAATAAAATTATTTAAGAAATCAGTTTTTCGGTTCACTCATACATAGGTCTTATTTCAAATGAGAGAAGTGCCCCTCTCGCACCTAGGTCCTCAATGGGGCAGTTGCAAGGGTCTATAATGTTGTTTTTATAAGAAGAAAATGTTAGTACTTAATTAATAAGCTGAGAACAAAGATGCCTTCGGCTTCTATAATTAAATCCCATATCGTTCCGGAGATGAGATTTTGGACAAAAATACATTGTTTTAAACGAGAATTCCGCGTAGTGACGTCACTACGCACACGATTAATTACAACTTTACTCGCGTGTATCTCCAAAACCGGGACACTTAGGAAAAATCTAAAGGCCCCATTGTTCTCAGCTCATAAAGTACTATAACTCTTTTGATAAAAAACACAAAATTTCAGACTCTTGAAACTGCCTCATTTATTAACAAGAAATTGACACAGTGTGATACTGATCGGGTTACAAACACAAATAAACCCGAGCGAGGTATCGAAAGGGCTTATCTGATTTTCAGCTGCCTCTATAAGACTTTTGTCCTTTGATTAGAGAGTGAGGCCCAGTGGCGGCTCGTGCAATTTGGCAACCATGCTTTTTGCCATTTGAACCTATGCAAAAGTATCGATATTTTGGGGTGCAATTGCACCTCCTGAAGATCGATTGTTTTACATAGGTTTAAATGGAGGGATAACATTGTTGCCATATTGTACGAGCCGCCACTGGTGAAGCCGTCCAGTAGGGAATTTTGATCATTGGCACGGGTGGATCCAGCAATTTGGCTATTATGAATTTGTCCCATCTGAACGCATGAGAAACAATTGATTGCCTTTTTACTGATCGATTGTTTTTCACTTATTCAAATTTGAAGAACTCACAGTTGCCAGACTGTTGGATCTGCATTTGATAATTTGGTGTCTTCCTTTCAAATAATTGGTAACATGAAATATCTAATCTCGTCTGACCTTGACCCTGCTTTTCTTACGTGATAAACGAGACTAACTGAATGTAAGTATAAGTACAGCACTTGCCGTTTAGTTACGTGATTGTCGAAATCAGCTGATGATACAAGTTTGGTGCGCGGAGAAGATCCTATCTCTTTGAGAGGAATTATACTCTTGAGTCATTGAATCATCTTAAAATTATCAGAGGTGTATGACCTGTGATTGCCGTTTCTAGTTTGATAAGGTATCGAACAGTTAAAAAAAAAAAAAAAAAAACACGCAATCTCTCTTTACACAATGAAATTGAGATAAAATTAAGAAGGGTAAAATATACATAAATATGTTGTTTTTTTTTTTTTTTTTTTTTTTTTTTTTTTTTTTTTTTTTTAAAAAAGTGGACCAGCGCAGAGACGGATTTAGAAATTTCTATGTCGCTCTCTCTCCCTCTCTTTGCAAAAAGAGCGTAAAAGATGGAAAAGAACAGACGGTCGAACGTAGAGATGAACGAAAGTCCCTCTTTCTATCTTGTTTTAACACATGCGTTCAAATAGACAAAGTAAATTTTCTGGATCATTTTTAAGGGAAAAATAAAACCCAACACGTTGAAGATACGGCCATGTATACGTACTGTATAAAAAGGAGACGCTCAAAGATTAAGAATTGGCTGGAAAATATTTGAAAGTTCAAACCGTTGAAACTCGCAAGAAATATAAAATGCAAATAATTTTCCTGAAATAGGTCCACATTCCTCATATGGTTTTCTTGCTTCGTGTATGGCTAAGCTGATTTTTCTACCATTTGTTTTGAAGGCATCGGACTCATGGAAGACGTACATTTTCGCCACACCCTTAAAAAAAAAAAAAAAAAACTTCTCCGCTTGATGCGCGCATTGATAAATGCTAATGTTGTGGTTAATGTTGGACACATGCTGAGTGCCTAATAAGTTCAGGCCAGCAGATGCACCTATGATGACTTTGTCTCGAGGAACACGGCGCTATCAACAGAAAAGTTCCAAGTTCCGTTGTAAGCGAAAAATACGGCACTTAATTCCATGCACTGTTATCTTTAATTTATGATGGGGGAGGGTGGGGGGGGGGGTGTGCAAAACTTATACGTTGTGCATACACGGAGTGTGGTCTATCTTAAGTATATGTGAACTAAACATTCTGCGAGGAGTTAGTTTAGATTTTTTACAAAGTCTCATTGTTATTTTCACTGCATTGTACATCCAAATTGATAGTCAATTTGCCCAAATCTAGCAATATCTTGCGAATTCTCCACCGATGTTGGTGTTTTTCTGGAATAGGAACTCACTCAGCTAGGCGCAAGTTTCCATAAAAGCTCGGCAAGTCCGTTGAATTCGATATCGATTTTGTCTCGAAATCGTAAAAAGGCTAGTTCTGGATTTAGATCGAAACAAAATTGGTACATCACGAAAGTGCGTCCATCAGTAAAGCTGTGGAGCAACCAACAGAGGCAAAATAATGTCCGGACGTTTCGGCACTTACACGAAAGGGTCATCAGCATTCAGCAGTCATCGGTATATATAGATGCCTAGTGTTCGCTTAAGAGGGGCTTCAACCCCTCTTAAGTAAGCACCATCTATGAAGAGAATCGTAAAGTCCAAACATTATTTGATCCCTTACGAACCAAAAAATGTTGCGGTTAGACGGTCCTCCAAAAAACGTTAATGGATGGTCCGCACTTAAGTCTGCTTAAATTGCGTGGAGGTTTAACTCCCTGCAAGTGCTCACCAATCACCTGCGTGCGAGACCGCGAGAATGAAACATTATTTGGTTTATCTGAATCTCTTCATTTACTTTTCTTCGTATGCACCAGTTAAAAAAGGGGTTTTCCTCCTTTGTGTATCCTTGTCGAACATACGTACTTCAACGGAGAAAGGAGAGAGACAGAGGCATTCTCTGTAGGTTTTATCTATTATATATTAACTAAAGATTCCGAAAAAATCAAAATTACCTTAAATTTGTTGTAGCTATGTCACCTTCGGACCGCCGCGACTCCAGAGCTGAGGTGACTCGTCCGTAGAACACTTCACGGTGAAATTTTTAAATCTTCTTAGGCCTTTCAAAGACGCACACAACGCAACACAGAACAGACTCATACACAGCTCAACAACCTCTCTGTTAGAAAAAGCGCGAATTATAGAAAAAAAAACAAAAAAAAAACAGAGACGTTTTTAACGACACAAACAAAGGAAAAAAAACACTTCAATGCAAACTGAAACTCTTTAGGCACTTCTCGAATTTAGCTCCGATGCAACGATTATTTTCTTTTCTTTTTATTTTTTTCTTCCCCCTTCAATTAATCTAAGAAACAGTCGAGTGTATAAAATATACTATTTATTAAAACGATGAGGAAAACGCATGTCAACATAAATGATCAAATAGATAAAATAGAGCCTTTTCGTTTTTTTTTATCAGAGACACACGAGGGAGACAACTACGAGAGAGGACATCGACAGCCGACCATCCATGCTCGCAGCGTGCGTCTTACTGCCTCTGACAGACAAACATAATAGCCGGCCTGCGACTCTGACTCATTATGAAGTCGTACTTACCTCTCTACTCTACTCGTTTCGTATGGACGGACTTGGCACTCGTGAGCCCCAACTCCAACAGCACGCGTGTTTGCGATGTTGCCGATTACAGATCCGTTGTTCCTGATTGGACACGCGTGGGTCTCACCAGTGGCGTCACCTTGAGAACAAAGCTGTGCCGTTCCTGTAACGTAATTTTAGGCGAGCATTTTCCAGATTTCAATCCAATGGATAGCGCCACTTGTCACTTATGGGAAATTCATGTTTTTGGTATTTTCAATAAAAAACAAAGAAAGAATGCAATATCTGCAAACCCCACTTTCTTGATAGACTTTTAAGGTGATTACAGGCGAAACTTTTGCAGATTTCAATCCGATGGATGGCGCCACTTGTCGTTTTTTGAAAAAGTCGTGTTTTTGGCGTTTTAAACTGAAACCATAGATAAAACGCTAAATCCAATAACGTCAGCACCAGCAAAATTTTTTTATGGATTTTTTGAGCCCATAATAAGCAAAATTGGTTTAAAATTAAAGCCGTAAATTATGAAATTCGTTTCGCCATAAGCTTAGTGAGTGAAAGTGAGCGCGAGTGATGACACGTCTATCTCCCTCACTCGCACTCATTGCGGCTTACGGGAAGTTTCGTATTTCATAATTTCCGGCTTTATTTTTGAGTGTTTCAGCCTGAAACTTTCAGAGTATCTTCCTGAAGTATGCTCGCAGGTGCTGACGTGTTGCTGTTCCTCAAATTTGTGTTTTTAGCGAGAAATTCGTCAAATTTAGCGAAAAACTGTTGACTTTTTGAGCAGCGCGACGTGGTGTCCACAGTTGGAACTAATCGACCCTGGAATCACCTTGAAGCCCAAAACGAGCAAAATTGGTTGTGAATTTAAGTCGTAATATTGGAAATTCATTTCGCCATGAACTTGGTGAGTGATGCGAGGGAGTACGAGTGATAGGTGCCATTTCTATCACATGCCTCACTCTCATTCATTGAGGTTTACGTGAAGTTTCGTATTCCCAACATCCCGTTTTTAATTTTGAGTATATACAAAGGCTGTCCAAAAAGTAATGCAACGATTGCGTTTTTGAGCGAACGGAAAAAGCTAGCGAATTTTTGTTTACGGATTCGTGTTGTCGGTGTAGATACCGATAAAATGAGACCTTGTTGAGCTCATTTGATCAAAAATTGACCGAGATACAGAGCTTTTCCCGAGGGATGTTGCGAAACCGCCTCCAGGATTTTGGGGTACTTTTCGCAGTACGAAAAATCAGCAACAAAGGTGCTGCTCATCGCATTTTTTGACTGGCAAGGAATGATTTACCAAAATTTCGTTCCAAACGGACAAACTGTTGATAAGAATTATTATTGCAAAGTTTTAGGTACGCTTCGTGAGCATATTGCGAAAAAGCGCCCTGAACTAAAGGAAACTTGGATTCTCCATCAAGACAACGCGCGCCCCCATACGGCTGCTTTCACGAAGGATTTCATGGCGAAAAAAGGAATTGTCACCCTCTCCCACCCCCCCTACAGCCCGGACCTCGCACCTTGCGATTATTGGCTTTTTCCTACTCTGAAAAAAGCTTTAAGGGGTAAGAGGTTCGACTCCATTGGTGAAATTCAGACTGAAGTTCAACGGATTCTCAAAACTCTCGCTCCGGAGGAATTCCAAAAGACCATGCTGGAAAAATGGGAAGAACGGCTTCGCTTGTGCATCAAACACGAAGGAAAATACTTTGAGAAGGAAGAAAGGCGTCTGGAGTCTTCAGATGAAGAATAATTGAATGTAAACATCATGGTATGATAAGCTTTTTTGTCAATTTTCTAATACACGTGGTTTTAATCGTCACTCGTTTTTTTTTCTTTGCAAAAAGTACCCCAAAATCCTGGAGGCGGTTTCACAACATCCCTCGGGAAAAGCTCTGTATCTCGGTCAATTTTTGACCAAATGAGCTCAACAAGGTCTCATTTTATCGGTATCTACACCGACAACACGAATCCGTGAACAAAAATTCGCTAGCTTTTTCCGTTCGCTCAAAAACTCAATCGTTGCATTACTTTTTGGACAGCCTTTGTATATCAGCTTGAAACTTTCAGGGAATCTCCCTGAAGTGTGCTCGCAAGTGCGCTTGCGTGCTTTTTGTGATTATGTATTCATCAGTGGCGAAGCGTGCAATCTGGCAACGTTGCAATAGGCTCGTTAAAACCCATGAAAAATATCGAACTATCTAGGAATCGCCGATGACCATTGATTTCGACCTTTCCTATGGCTTCAAATAGACAAATGTCATGTTGCCTAATAGCACGTTTCGCCTCTAATATTCATCCATTTTATCCAAAAACTGTAGACTTTTTTAAGAAACGCGATGCGACGGGATACCTTATAGGTTGAAACCAATTGACCGAATGCAATCACCTTAACGAATTTCGATAATTGATTTTTTTCACATGATAAATGATCAATTTTGAAAAAGAAGTTTTGAACTTATTTTCTCGCAAGAGAACTACGTTAGTTTCATTTTCATTTTTCAAAATTACTTTTAGCGTGAAATATTTAAAAACTCTATTCCGTCTATACTTCCCGAAACGGCAACACTGCTTGAGACTTTCAGTTGGGGCTGGCCGTTTTAGGGGGGGGGGGGTGGGGATCGACTAGGGGACAATCTGTGATAAGATGCGCTCAATGGAGACTCTGAGGCATGGCGCGGCGTTTGCAGGGAGGGGGTGTCAAGAGGTGATTACCCTCCTTCCCCCAGGGGAAATCCCCCTCCAGATTAAAGAAAAACGCTTTTAGAACCAAAGTCAGTTTCCTGGATGGGGCAGATGCAAGCTTTTGCTAAACGGATCAATTTATTAAGAGTCACCTTTTATGCAAAAACTAACAAGAATAACGATGGCGCGACATTGTATAATTGATGATTTTCGATCGAAATCCGAACTCGTTAATTTCATGAAAGCTTTTTAACTTGCAATGTACTGGCGGCAAGTGAATAATCGATCCTTGCTTTTCTCCCATTTGACCATGCAAAAGTATCGATTTTTTGTAGGGTGCAGTTGAATCCCGTGAGAATCGATCCTTCTCCACAGGTTTAAGTCGAGGATCGATCTTTCGAATTTCAGAAGGTGCCACTGGGCTAATGCAATCGTAATTATGTCATATATCGAACAAGGAATACCATGGAGCACATCTATCACTATCTTAATAATTGCGTTGTTTTTTATACTGCAGGCAAAGCTCTTGGGACATAAGTGGCACAGGCAGAGATGGTTGTGTCAGACTGATGCAAGATAAACTCAAAGCTCACATTGTCTGTTAATCATTTTGAAAATATACTATTGGAAAGGACGGTTCGTTTTTAAGGTCTATGACTCTTACGTCTGAACATCTGAATTGGAAGGCTTTAAGTATGAAGCAATAGAGTGAACTACTAATAAAACCTATAGCAGTTGGTTCCATCTTCGTGAGCGGAGAAGTTGGCTCCTTTCTCCTTTCTACGCGAAGCCTACCGATTTAATCGGTCTAGTAACATTCAAGTTGGGGGTTCGTCCTAAAGAAACTGAAAAGAGTTTAAGAGTCTGACTTATTGCATACCATCTTCTCACACGGCGCTTTGACTGCGAACTGCGACTGGTTTTACTCTTCTCCTTCATAATAGAGTGCTCTTTCCAGTCCCTAAATAAATATGTAACAACGCAGGAATGATCTAATTATATACACTTTGTATAATGTATTTGCATTCTCCACTGATCCGAAAAAAATTGTTATTTTGAGGTTTTTATAAATGTTACTCTCTATTGCATGACTTATTTTTTCTAAGGCAAATGACCACTAGAACCTACAAAAGTTAATCGAGCTTATTTTTCTAATAGATTCGATAAGTTACACGATTTTCTTTTTTAATTCCCATGAGATTATATGTATTTTTGTTGTTGACTGGAGGTAATGTTAAATGTTATGCAACAGAGGATATAGGATTAAGGAGAATTTGTTAGTGGAAAATTCAAGTGGTTGATTGTTGAATAGAGGATACTTTGATCTTAAATCATTGACGTACCTAATGTGCACGACACTCCACTGGAACTTACGACAGTGGCCATCTGCAAGGGGGGGAGGGAGGAGTTTCTCTATCGAAGTTGAGAATAAGCCCATCACAACGTGAGAGCCTTTTATATTCAGCATTGACTAGAAAAATAAACGAAAAAAGGGGGAATCATCAACAGAAAGCTTACTGGTCAAATTGATTCCAATGAATGTGAAATTGTCGGTATAGTTGGTAAAAGTACATAATGGTCAATTTTTAATTTTCTCATCAAAAACAAATATTTTAGCCCATATCATCTTCGTGACTGAGCGGCGGCAAAAACAATTCTTCAGGAATCGCACTTAACCCGAAGTACCAAGCACTTCTTGTTTGTTTTCCAATCAAATTTGTTACAAATGAAACACTTTACAACAACCCCATTGAATTAAACAGAAAGTTCACATATGATCGGTCCGAAAGATGACCGAGATTATAAAGTACCCGCACCAGAGACAGAGCCGGATCGTGTATTTGCGATGCATCAATTTCTCGAATCGATTATTATTATGTGCTTCAATGGAACCTCCGAAAATAGTCGATACTTTTAAATAGTTTTAAATAAGAGTCAAATGATAGCTTGCAGCTCGCTGAATGATTAATTTCCTGATGTGCAGTGGCGTCGCGTGCCATCTGGCAACAATGCAACTGCTCCATTTAAACTCATTAAATATATCAAATTTTCCTTGTGCACTGTGCACCCCCTGAATTCGATCTTTTACATGAGTTTAAATGGATAGAATACATTGTTGCCAAATTGCACGCGACGCCGCTGGTGAGATGGATATGGAATGACACGCTCCCACTTCTGCCTCTGGCACACCAACAATAATTAAGACTACTAATGAGTCAGTGCCACTGGCGGAACCAGGATCTCTTCCATCTCTCTCATTTCCCATTTGAATGTATAAGTATAGGAAAAGGACAGAAAGAGGGGGTTTTTCCCGTTGTCCATCCTTGTCTAACATACGTTTTTTAATGGAGGAAAGAGAGAGATGAAGAAACTCTCGGTGCGCTACTGGTCAGTGCCTTTTACAGACATTTGAAAAGAAGATGGCATCTCGCTGATGAATTAAATTAGAGAGTCATATATATGTATTATAACGAAGTAATTTGTTCGAAGTGAGCATTCTCCTCCTTTAATTTCTTGGAAGGAATCTTGAAAATATTTCAAATGAATGCAGTAAAGACGACTATGACAACATATAATTAATATTTTTGAGATAAATTTGTTGAACATAATGTGAAAATAAAGCAAATTGAATCTTTGTTCACATTCGTCGGCCGAGTATGAAAAGTCATATAAATTCCTGGATGTTTTAACCTATTTAATTAAAATGCATTTACTTCTGTCATTCCAGAATTTCAGCTGAATTACAGTTGTTTTGGCCAAGACAACGCATTAGATATTTTGATCTTATTAACTTTCTCAGTTATTTTACTCTACAAGTCCTAACGAAATTTCTTACGCAATCAAAATTAATTTTAATTAGTTTTATGTAGAGATACATTCGCGCTACTCGGCTTGATTTGAGTAAGAATTTCTCAGGTCAAGTTAAGTCCTGTCGATTTAAAGCTCAAGATCAAGCTCAAGTAAAGTCTCATGACTTGCACCCTAATGGTCTATGCACAAGATCCAGTTACAACAGGCCACACTGCATGCCACGCGGGTCAGTTCGATTACTAAATCTCCAATGGGTCTGTTGCAAACTTTTGCCACAGCGATAAAGAGTGTTTCGTCGTATGTAAAATCGCCCGAAAAGTCCATTGGTGCGGCATCAGAAAGTCATAAAATGCGATAATAAACTTACAAGAGACGTTTAGTGGAATCCAAGATGCCGGTAAAATATCGAGCAATCTGTATATGCATGCACCTTTAACATCCAAGGATTGCCAACGTTGACAACCTCACAGCTTCAGAGGTTATGTGTTTATTTACGTTGTGATTGGGTGTGATCGATACTGTGAGGTTGGCTATCTTTGGATGTGCGTGGTGCATGCATACAGGTTGCTCAATATTTTACCGCCATATTGGATTTCATTAAACGTTTCTTGTGAGTTTATTATTGCATTTTATGACTTTCTGATGACACCAATGGACTTTTCACGCGATTTTACATGAGTTTGAACACTCTATAGCGCAATAGCAAAAGTTTGCAACAGACCCATTCATGGCAATTTTAAGCGATAGAGTCAAGAAACGTCCCATTCGGTCTCTCCTACCACGCTGTTTAAATTCATTTCATCCAGTAATTTTGTATAACTATGCATTTCGTACATTTTCCAAATACATGTATTCTGAACAGTGGCGTCGCGTGCAATTTGGCAACACCGCATTCTACCCATTTAAACTCGTGTAAAAGGACGAATTTGAGGGGTGCACAGTGCACAAGGAAAATTCGATTTATTTAAGGAGTTTAAATGGATGAGTTTCATCGTTGCCAGATGGCACGCGACGCCACTGATTCTGAAAGAGTCATCGCGCACGCGTCCGTTGCAGATTTTACATTTTTCAGGAAAAAGTGAACAAATACTCCATTAACAAGCGAAAACAATAAAAAACATTCTTCCCCTCTTTTGCAGCATTTCAAAACTTACTGTCAATATTAAAATTTTTGCTTGTTAAAAATAACATACCATTAAAACTTTTTGAAACATGATAATTGCATGTTTCCCAAGTATTGTACTTACTGAACTTATTACTGTAGATAATATATTTTTCATAAAATTTGATTTATTTCGAAATTAACCCTATTGGCCTCGAATATAATTTAGGATAGGAACAGATCCATCCCTGGTGCTTTATAGTTTATAGGTGCAAAACATTTGGGTGTCAAAATGTCTTCTAAATATTGTCTTTGGATTTTTGGTGCTTCTTATAGTTGTATAAATGTATGGTCTTCCATGATGGGGAACGGCCTTGCTGTTTCACATTGAGATTTTCTTTGGATGATCACTTGCACCTCAACTGATGTTTCATACGTCTATAACTTATTCCTAAAAATTCCATACTCTATTAAAAAGAAGTGTCTACGCATCATTTACTTTTTTAAAGCGCGATTAAGTGCATAGTACAGTGACTGGATAAACCACAGTGCGGCCTTTTCGGTCGTCTTCCTGATTGGTCGGATTCCTTAGATCGCGAATTTCAGCATTTATAAGTATTTTTACGGTTTTACAGGGTTCTCGTACGCAAGTTAGACACGACTAAAGGTCTTCTGTCAAATTTGAAACATATTGGTTCGCAAAATTGAGAGAAATCAACGATTCCCCGTATAACTGACCCCCCGCGGTTGCCCATCCAACTTAACACGGGCGTCATAGGGAAGGAGTGTGTCCCTGAGTTACTCGCAAAAAATATCGCAACCCCCCGTCCTAAAAATGGTTTATGCATAGCATTAATGACTTTTTTCAGACAGGGGGTAGAGAAATCTTCATTCTGAAACCCAATACTACCCAAGAACAATCATACTCCTCATGCTGCCCATGCTAAAGTGGGTGCGCTCTTGAGGGGTGGAGGGCAAATGGCCGCACTGTGGTTTATTCAGTCACTGTAGTGCATAGGCTTGTCCCAATGAGAACCAATACAAGATCAAGGCTCAAGCTGTTTAAAAGTCCTATAAAAATCAGGCGGATACCTTAAAACAGTTTTTACTCGAACGGTACGTAATGGAGATTTAACCGATATTCTAAAAAGGTATGTTATATAATCTACTCTCAACTGTAGTAGACCGCGACCCTTAGAAAGCGTGAATTTGGGGGTTCCCGGGATCTTTAAACACAAAGATCGTGCCTAGCACCCGCATTAAAAGAATAATAGTACAAAAAGTGCATATTATATAAGAGCACCTTTTCTGAAGCAACAAGCAAGTCTACAATAAGTATACCACCACGAGACTACCATACCGTCCGCCCATGCCAACCCCATCTAAAATTTGTACTGGCATGGCACCGAAGACTGCAGACAGTTTTAGTTGATCCCCAACAATGAAAGACGATGAAAACACTTTCTGAAAACCACTTTCAATTCACCGGGTTCCACAGGTAACACATTCCATGCCGAAGCCGAAACTTCTGAACAACGAAAGTAACACCAAATACAAGGAGGGCAGGGAGGGCCTCTTCTTCCGGGTTATATAGGGTATGTGCCGTTGTGCCTCAGGTCCTTCATTCAAAATCACTGTTTTGTTACAGACGTAGTTGCCAAATTTCCAAAGAAGTTCATCTAATACTATCTTCACATGTAATTCCGTTATACAGGGTGACTGTAGAAAAAGTCCCCTTTCTGAAGTTACAGGATGGTTGCCACTCGAGAAATTGAAGGAGCTTCTTTTATTTACTGTTTAATATCTATCAACGCAAGCCTCAATATTTACGTTCTTTATACACACCTCAGTTGCATGTATTTTTACTTTCAAATCAACTTCATGGCAGGTTTTTGTAGAAATCGTCCCAGCAAAGATAAAAAGCCCCTTCAATTTCTCGAGCGGCAACTATCCTAACCTCTGATTGGGGACTTTTTGTTCCTAGTCACCGTATTGTTCATAGTCACTGTATAATGTGTATACGATTGATGGGCTATGAGACTAAGAATGAGAACCGCGATATGAGGAATACTTTTGCACCGTAGTCAAACTTGTATAAATACAGGGTGTCCCAGACCACCCGTGTAGGTACTTTTTCTCAAAAACGGCTGGGAGTAGAGAGCTGAAACAAAAAAGTCAGATAGGGAATTGACCCCAAAGAATTCAATGAAAATATTTTCAAAGCTCCCCGAGGCCCCCCAGGGGGGTTTTTGGGGGGGGTTCGAAACACATTTTTCCATTTTTGGCGGGAAAAAGCCTATAAAAGGTACAAAAATAAGTTCAGATTCTGAAAGAGCAACTCATTGCCGACATTTTTACTCCAGTAACTTTTCCCAGAAAACCCCAATTTTTGGGGTTATGGGCCCTTTTGGGGGGAAGTTTTCATTCGGCCACTGTGACCACACTATTCAATATTTTTCAAAAAACTGAAATCCATCTGAAAGAAGAGATAAAGACCTTTCGATTGATGTGCCACATAATACCTAAAAGCGAAAAATTAAGGCCCCCACGTAGATTCCAAAATTTGGGGGTCTTTGGGCCCTCCCATGTAAAAAAAGTCAAATAGCAAGGTATGGCTTGTGACACATCGATCGAAAGCCCTCAAAGAATAGAATAAGATGACGCAATCCAAAATCGTCTACAATCATTACTTTCAAAATGGCGGCCATTTGAAAATTTTGGGTGTTCAAAGGAAAGTCCTGGGAAAGGAGTCCAAAGATGAACGATACATAGATTAAAAGGCCTTAAAAAAAGCAAACGAATGGCGCAAACCGCAAATCAATCCGCCTCTTCAATCAAAAGTTATGACCGATTGAAACTTAAAGGGCTCAATAAGGCCTATTTAAGGCTGCTTAAGTTTCAATCGGTCATAACTTTTGATTGAAGAGGCGGATTGATTTGCGGTTTGCGCCATTCGTTTGCTTTTTTTAAGGCCTTTTAATCTATGTATTGTTCATCTTTGGACTCCTTTCCCAGGACTTTCCTTTGAACACCCAAAATTTTCAAATGGCCGCCATTTTGAAAGTAATGATTGTAGACGATTTTGGATTGCGTCATCTTATTCTATTCTTTGAGGGCTTTCGATCGATGTGTCACAAGCCATACCTTGCTATTTGACTTTTTTTACATGGGAGGGCCCAAAGACCCCCAAATTTTGGAATCTACGTGGGGGCCTTAATTTTTCGCTTTTAGGTATTATAGACTGATTTAGTGAATCGGCTGGACCTATCGAAGTTCCGACTGGTTCGATATACATGGGTTTTCCCATAAGGAATCGGAATGCGATTTTCAAGCGGAAATTTCGGCCTTTTTGAGACATTTTTTACACGTCGGAGGTTGCGATAATGGAATCTACGTATCCTCAAGTGCCAGGAACCAGCATAAAATAGGGCGATAGCGCAAAATTTAAACTAGTTATGCCGCATATATCGAACCAAGTCGTGAAAGTGAGGTTATGGCACCCCATTGTTTACATCCTTCCTTCCAACCTCTATGAACTGCAAAACTTCCATAAATTTCGACATTTATCAGTTATTTCTTCGAAACTTTTGGAGGAATTATGTGTCAGAGTATAGTAGCACACTTGCACTAACATTTTGAGTCCTGTAATGCCTGACATTACCACAGATTTTAGAAAAAGGCATGTTCCGTAACTCTACCCGAGTCTTCGTTTGAATTTTTCAGTCATATTCTTCAACCTGCCAGTGTTTCGTTCGTTTCTTTGATGCTTGTATCCTTCATTTACCTCTTACCCTTCAATAACATACTTCTAAAAACATTGTCGACTGTAAAGAACCTTTCGGCAGGGTGATTCAGTCCCGTCATCAATCAACCGTCCTCCCACACGTTCCTGACTGTAGCCTTCCTCTAGCTTTATTTGAGTGTTCCCCCTTTAACTTGTCTAGATTTGAATTACAGATAGAAGGTAAGAACCTATTGTTGTAATTTAGATGTGTTAGTAACCCAGCGATAAAATTTTAGGCTAGGCAAACGACAATAAAGTACCTACTTAGATTCTGTACCGTTGCGGTGATGAGGAAACACTAACTTGTTGAGTAATATCAAGCTTATTGGAGCTCAAAATTTCAAAGCAGGTGAACTACAATACTCTAGTATATTATTCCTCCAAAAGTTCTACAGAAATAACAGCTAAATGTCGAAATTTATGGAAGTTTTGCAGTTCATAGAGGTTGGAAGGAAGGATGTAAACAATGGGGTGCCATAACCTCACTTTCACGACTTGGTTCGATATATGCGGCATAACTAGTTTAAATTTTGCGCTATCGCCCTATTTTATGCTGGTTCCTGGCACTTGAGGATACGTAGATTCCATTATCGCAACCTCCGACGTGTAAAAAATGTCTCAAAAAGGCCGAAATTTCCGCTTGAAAATCGCATTCCGATTCCTTATGGGAAAACCCATGTATATCGAACCAGTCGGAACTTCGATAGGTCCACACGAGTATATCGCATATAATCGCACGATATATCGACTCACTAAATCAGTCTATGTGGCACATCAATCGAAAGGTCTTTATCTCTTCTTTCAGATGGATTTCAGTTTTTTGAAAAATATTGAATAGTGTGGTCTCAGTGGCCGAATGAAAACTTCCCCCCAAAAGGGCCCATAACCCCAAAAATTGGGGTTTTCTGGGAAAAGTTACTGGAGTAAAAATGTCGGCAATGAGTTGCTCTTTCAGAATCTGAACTTATTTTTGTACCTTTTATAGGCTTTTTCCCGCCAAAAATGGAAAAATGTGTTTCGAACCCCCCCCCCCCCCCCCCCAAAACCCCCCTGGGGGGCCTCGGGGGGCTTTGAAAATATTTTCATTGAATTCTTTGGGGTCAATTCCCTATCTGACTTTTTTGTTTCAGCTCTCTACTCCCAGCCGTTTTTGAGAAAAAGTACCTACACGGGTGGTCTGGGACACCCTGTATATGATGCATTATCTCATTCTCATAAGGGCAAATATGCAGAGAAGAACAATGAGGAAATGGAAACTATTTTCAACAAAGAACAACAAAACTATCGAAAATGATGAGACGTTCCCATCGACTCTTTTAAAAGCATTTACATTTCGCTTGAGCTCCTATGGATGAATGAATTGAATTTATTATGCGACGATTCATCAAAATCAATAGACGGTTTTAGTGCGAAGTCAACGGTTAGCCAACAACCACAACAATGCACTCATCGGTCGCAATCGGTTGTGATAAATCTCGCGACCTCCCGTAGCGTTCCAAACTATCTCACTCACTCTCCCGTGACCCCCATGTATATCCATCTCTTTCTAGTATCGAAATTCGTATACAGGGCCTTGTTTTACGACATATTATTATCAAAATCGCATTAAAATGCCCCGAGAAATTCATTTCTGCCATAAAATTTCACAAAATAAGGCTCTATATACGATTTTTGAAATTAGAGTGAGATGGCAGTACATAGGGGCCACGTGAGAGCGAGAGAGACAAACTGGCTTTGTTTGGAACGCTCATCACCGGCAGTCGCCATTACTAAAACCCTCTATACCTTAGAACTGAAGCAGCAGGTACATTGGTGGTTCAAGCACTGCGGAAAGCGCCTTCAAAAAATCAGGTGGAGACATCGGCCATTTAGAATTAGGAACAATCAATACCAAATTGATATTAAAGATTTTTAAACATAAAACGATTCGTAAACTTCAGTCAATTTCTTTTATTATAATGATACAACAAAATAATTGAGTTTAACAATATTGAAGAAAACTGCTTCTACTGCAATCCACCATAGAAAATTTCACCAGAATTCCCTCCGAGAAATAAGGTACACATTCCAGTTTTTGGTAGCAGCACCAAAATTTCCTCGGTTATTGCTGTGCTTTTTTTCTCCCATTGCATAGTGTCAGTCTGGTTGATATAAAAGTAAAATAAAATCGTGGAGAGACATTGCGAGTCATTCTTGGAAAGTTCGCCTTCAATTTAGGATGCAAGCAAAACCACGCCACGAGTTGTTGACGATATCATTCTGTAGATGACTATTTGACTCTGAAGCTTTGCAAACACATACCTGCCAGGAGGATATCAATGATGTAATTGAAACCATATCATCATTTACCCAAAAACCTACTCTGGGCAGTCTGCGCTCGAAAAATGTTGTGACGAAATGGACATTCTCCTTATGTGGATGGTGAGGATTCTAGCATGCTATTAGAAAGCTTATATGTACTCACCTTATTTTATCTAGGAGTACTATTTGGTCCTATTCTCAACATTTTCCGGTTCTTGGCACTATATGTATATATACTCAAAATTATTTATTTTCATAATTTTTTGTTCTTTTGTTTTTGTTTTTTTTTTGTTTTTTGTTTTTTTGTTTTTTTATATAGCATAAGAAGGTAATTTAAATATTAATTTGTCACACATACTCTTAATTACAGTTAGTATTTTTCATTTAAATTTATTTTTCATTTATATTTAAATCTTATCTAAACTTTCATCATTTCAGACTTAATTTATTCATATAACATTTTTAAAACAAAACTGATTTTAATTTTTTTTTTTTTTTCATCGAGCCGGTTCTTGCACCAATATGGCTTCAATTTTACATCACTTCACGTTGGAACCCATATTGAAAGGCGCGTTTCGGCAACAGCCAAATTTGAAAAAAAGTACGTTTGGAGGAATAATAAAACAAACTTTGGCCCTGACGGTCTCCTCTCATCAGCGTGATCAATAATATCTTCAAACCAGCTAGAAGTCAAAACTTCGAAATAAATCTGCCATTCGTTTCGTTTTTTGAGAGGGTCTAGCATTTAAGAAATACATTTGGCACAAGTGCTCACTGGCCCATCATAACCAGGCCCAACATTTTTCTCAACGTTTTACATTTTCGTTTATTTAAAGACATCTCAATAGCTCGGTGCACAAAACGATTCCAACAGACTCAAGAGTGCGCATCGTTAGTTTTGAGTAATTCTACATTAATCAGTGGCGTCACTTGCAAAATATGGCAGCCTTCACATTGTCCATTTAAACGCATGAAAAAAGTCGAACTGTTGGAGGTGCATACTGCACAGTGCATGCACTACTTTCAATCGATATTTTTCATGGGTTTAAATGAACGAATAGCAGCTTTGCTAGATTGCGCACTCGACGCCACTGACATTAATGTGTATAAATTCACTGTAGAGGGGGGGGAGGGGGGGGGGTTAGCAACGGGAGTAGTGTGTCAGTCAGTCAGTTCCTCGTTTTTTAAATGTCTTAATTTGAAGCTGCATTTTCCGAAAGATTTTGGAGAGAAAATAAAAAGAATGAAAAATAATTTCGAAAAGGGGAAGAAAAACAACAAGGAGGGGAAGAAGAAGAAGAAGAAGGAGGAGAGGCATAAGAAAAAGAAGGAGGAGGAGGAGGAGGAGAGGAATAAGAAGAAGAAGAAGGAGAGCAACAAGATATGATAGTGAATGATTGTTTCTCTTGAGAGACTTACGTGAGCTCTGCGGTCCTCACGGTTAGCTTTTGATTAACGACCTTTTTCTGACACCTTTTTACATCGACCGAGCATCTTTATTTTTCACCGCGTATAACAGAGCGGGTGTCTTCTCTGCTCTACTATTGGAGTCTAGGTCCTCAGCAGCCCCCCCCCCCCCCTCTCACCCCTCATTCTGAACTCTTACACCCCCAAACCTGATGCCTCAAAACGAATGAGGCTCGACTTCTCCTTATCTTTTGCACCTATTTTAAATGGCTGTAACATAGGAGGAGGAGAAGGTGGCAGGCTGGCTGGCAGGCCCAAGGCCCAGTCACAACACAATCAAGTCACCCACTGAACCCACTCCTCACTTGCACAGAGAGAGAGACGGGTCCAGACTTTCCCTTCCTCTTTCCCTCTCCCTCCTCTCACTCTCTCTCACTCTCTCTCACACTCCATCACATCTGTATGCGTGGAGCAGAGGCGAGGGTAGGTTGAAACAAATTTCACAAAAAATTGCTCTCCTGGTTGTCAAAAACTCTCAGAATCACGCTAAATTTGGACCAGACTCTTCTCTTCTCAAGTTTCGTAGAAAATACATTTCAAAATTTTAAGTTTTTGAAAATTTGTCAGTTTAGAGTTTTTGATGAAAGTTTTTAGAAATCGAATAATAACTGATATAGGTGCTCCGGTCAAGGGGTTGATCTTAACAGATCCACGGAAGAGGTGACTATAACAAACGTCTAAAGTGAGCACAACCTTAAATTTCAAGGAGCTCAAAATACATTTTGATGGGTGGCTGCCTCATTCGATTCGATGTACGTAAAATGAGCATAACTTCGCATAGTCTGTTGGAGTATAGCGCAGCATGCAATCCAGTGACGTTGAATTTTGTTTTCATTCAAAACCATTGAAAGGATCAAAGCCCCAAATGCACAGTAAACACCTCCAAATTCGATCCATTGCATGGGTTTAAATGGACGAAATGCAACGTGTTGCTAGATTGCAAACTGTGCCACTGCCTCAAAGCCAGGGTCAAATTGTTCTCTTTGAAAGTCTCACATACATGAAAGTCTCACATTATTTGTCTCCGCCTATTATAGGTTATAATAGTGGACCGGTGACTGCTGAAAAAAACTCATTCTTTCGACCCAGTGCGTATTAAAATGCTTAAGTAACCGATTCACGAAATGTTCTGCCAAAAATAGCGCAAAGCTAATTGGATTGAAGACAAAAAAGAGGTCGGAATTCGCGACGACCTTGAACTTAATTCTCATTAGAAAGCTGCGTATTTGTTACCGAAGCTATATATTGCCAAAAGTTTTCCCTCCAGAATAGCAGCCCTCGGAATGAGTTATCAAAGTTTTACGAGTGTTTAATGAGCTTCACCCGCAACCTTGAGTGTATTAGAAGCAACGATTTTATGGCTCTAAAATTCGACTTTGTCTAATTTCAGCAGGATTATTAAAACAGGGCAAACGTGATAGTTAAGGCTTCAAACACTGAGACATTGCAACGTTCTCCATTTTATTTGGTGCCGATCGTAGTTTCGCAAATTAATGTCAATGTCGCAGAGGCAGAAAAGTGGTGATTAAAAAGGGGTATGAAAGGATAAACGAGCTGAAACGAGCTGAAACGTACGTTCTCCATTTGGTCAGTATTCTGGAGGAGGAAGGAGGAAACTTCAACAAACAATCGAGTATACGAACTTGGTATTTTTGCAATATCTTCAAACGTGTACTGAAATTTTTATGCAATGGAGCTCTTGCAAGGTTTTGCTGTAGACCATTGGCCTTTCAATTCAGATGTAAAATGCTGCAAAAATAACGATGAGACCATTAAAAAAGTCTAAAACATACTCCTCGCACAGAAAACGTGACTTGAAATTTCGAGTGACCACCCTTGCATGTATGCAGCAACCTTGGATTCGGACCCCAAACAAAAGAACAGGACATTAAATTATATATTATGTCATTTACACGTTTTCAAATAAATACTGTCCGGTGGTCGAGGGCCCGTCATATAGTGAACAGAGTATAAGTGCCGCACAGTGTTCGGAGCGACCCGGATCTCTGGCAGAAACCTCAAATTTGAAATCGGCTCTGAAGTTGGTTTAAAGGCCTTACCTACCTTCTAAAGGATATAAAACATGCATTTTAGCCATATTTGATGAATTTGGAAGCCCCATACTTGTTCCCACAGACATGTGAAAGTACCGGTTTTGACGCAAATTTTGAGTCAACTTGGGTGGGTTTACACATAATTGTAAAAAAACAATACTCTTTTACTCACATTCCAATTTAGACCTCTGTAATTCAATTAGGACATATGAACTTACTTTTAAGTCGTTTAAACATTTATTTCATGTTGATTATGAGGGGGGCTGGACCCCTCAAAAATCGACTTTTCATCTGCATTTGTGCCCTTTTTGGAGGACGTTTAAAAAAATGCCCGGGATTGCCCGGCAAATCTAAGGCAAAGAACGTTCAGAAAAACATTTTTTCTGAACGCTCCAGCAATAATATCCTGCCCGAACTTGCCCCCCTTTCATATTTTTGTGTTTAAAAGTGCCTCTGTGGCTTGTGTGGGACTTAGTTATTTTCACGATCGTGAGATGAGCCATGTTCGCGTGACAATATCTTTTTTTCCCAGCATTGCCCCGGGGAAATATGGTTAGGAAAGTTCAGAAAAACATTTTTTCTGAACGCTCCAGCAATAAAATCCTGCCCCAACTTGCCCCCCTTTCGTATTTTTGTGTTTAAAAGTGCCTCTGTGGCTTGTGTGGGACTTAGTTATTTTCACGATCGTGAGATGAGCCATGTTCGCGTGACAATATCTTTTTTTCCCAGCATTGCCCCGGGGAAATATGGTTAGGAAAGTTCAGAAAAACATTTTTTCTGAACGCTCCAGCAATAAAATCCTGCCCCAACTTGCCCCCCTTTCGTATTTTTGTGTTTAAAAGTGCCTCTGTGGCTTGTGTGGGACTTAGTTATTTTCACGATCGTGAGATGAGCCATGTTCGCGTGACAATATCTTTTTTTCCCAGCATTGCCCCGGGGAAATATGGTTAGGAAAGTTCAGAAAAACATTTTTTCTGAACGCTCCAGCAATAAAATCCTGCCCCAACTTGCCCCCCTTTCGTATTTTTGTGTTTAAAAGTGCCTCTGTGGCTTGTGTGGGACTTAGTCATTTTCCCGAAAATAAAAATAATAAATGAAATCTATAGTTAAATCTGATATAAAAAATGAAATCTACGACTTAAAAAACCCCTTAGTACCAAGTTTCAATGACATGCGAGCATGCTAGAGGTTTCCGCCAAAGATCCGGGTCACTCCGAACACTGTGTGCCGTCTTCCTCGTTTATTACGCAACGTAGAACTTTTCTGTATAGTTATCCACCGTCCTCCTAGTGACAAAATGTGTATAAATGGACCTTTTATCCCTTCAAATTTACTTTCTGAAAGCAAATTCATTAATATCATTGTTCAAATTCGTAGGCACTGGCGGATAAAGAGGGGGGGCGAAGGGGCGATCGCCCCCCCCCCCGTGCGCAGTGGCGGCTCGTGCAATTTGGCAACAATGACTCACTTCCATTTGATTCTATGTAAAACAATCGATTCGATAGTGAAGCGCTGCTTCACCAACAATCGATTCTTGTACATATAGATTTAAATGGAGGGCATTCATTGTTGCCAAATTGCACGATCTGCCACTACCCGTACGGCCCTAACAGTGGGAAAAGAGGCGAGAGGAAGGGGAAAACTAGAGCGAAAACAAGAAAAAGGGGTCATATAGGGGCGAAAATCCCAAGTTCGCCCCCCCCCCCTTGTTCGCGAGGGCTGGATCCGCCACTGTTCGTAGGTCACGTTCTTTTGTTTGGGGTCCGGATCCGAGGTTGATGCATACATGCAAGGGTGGTCACTGGTCACCCGAAATTATTCCAAGTTAAGTTTTCCCTGCGAGGAGTGAGTTTTAGACTTTTTTAATGGTCTCATAGTTATTTTCGCAGCATTTTACATTGGAATTGACACTCCATTTGCCTACAGCAAGACCATGCAAGAGCTCCATTCCAAAATTTTAAATCTTAATAAAATACTGAAGTACCGTACACCGTCTCTCAGTGGGCGGAAAATACCTATCTGGCGGTCAAAAATGAAGAAGTTAAAACTGCCTAAACTTACAGATACTTTAAAAGCTTCCAGGACTGAATTTCAATCAATTGAACCTCTTCCGCAACACACGGTCTTTGTTTAAAAATGTGCAAAGAGAGTCTAAAATCAGTTCAAGTTCAAAATAATAATTATTTAAGAGGAATTTTACAAGCTGATTTTTGGCCAATAATCGCAAATTTCTTTGCTCACTGTGCGTTTCTTGTTTTCATTGGCTATCATGGTGATGCGTGGGGTCGAAAAGTGGTGATAAGGGGAGGGGGGTTTAAAAGTCGATGGATCCCCACTTGATTCTTCAAAAAAATGTAGCCCCGCAACCAGTAGCGTACACAGGAATTTGTCTTTCTCTCTCTATCCCCATTTGAACACATGAGTAGGGAAAGGACAGAAACAGGGGCTCGAACGTGTCTTCAGCCCCAATCTCTATCCTTTTCTAGGACATACACTCAAACGGGAAAAGAGCGAGAGAGACTTATTCCTGCGTACGCCATTGCCCGCAACCTCAAATATAGTGAGGGGACTGTAGCCCATAAAGCTATAAACATAAGTACACGCGCCGCGCATGTCTGTTGAGACCAACGCTTCACATTTCAACATTTGTGTCTCCACCTGAGATAAAATCCGTGATCTGGTATGTTTGTGTGTTTTTGTCTACATCGCGAATTGAAGGCGAAGTTTACCAACTGTAAGTCAATTCGAGGATATAACAATGACGATATTCTAAGCAGGGCTGCCGTTTTGCGTATAATCAATGCTATTTTTCTATTCACCGATGATTCCACCGGTTGAGAAAAGATTACACAGTTCAGTTCAGTGCATGACTGTAGTGCACGAAAATACATACTCTGATCTGTAATCTTTCCTTAATCGGTGGAGACTCCGTTGATTAATTCAAATATCCGCAAGTTTTTTAAAGTCATCGACGACTCCACCGGTTGAGAAAAGATTACAGATGCGAGCATTTTAGTTTATTACAGTCATGCACTGAACTGAACTTTGTAATCTTTTCTCAATCGATGGAATCATCGATGAATTGAAAAATATCATTGATTATACGCAAAACGGCAGCACTGATTCTAAGACCTTGAAACTTCCTTAGCACCTCATTAAAGTCTCGTTTCAATTGTTTACTTTTTCAGTAATTATTTCACTTTCAACAATTCAACAATCAGAGGTCAAAAATATATAACGATCACGGTTAATGGTTTTTTTCTTTCTCTTATTCTTTAAGTTCCTCTTCTCAACTCCTCTCTAAAATGTCGTGTAACAAAAATGAACCCCTCATTTCAAGGAATTTTCGAACGACTTCTATGGATACAGCACTAAGTTCCGTGCTTCATTTTCCCTCTCTTCCTCCGCGCTTTTTTTTTTTATATTTTTAACCAAGCATGAAAAGTTCGTCAAAATGAATAAACAAATATACCTGGTCGGATCTCATGCCGTTTGAAGACTGCTTGCAATAATAGCCGATGTAAAGTTGTCTTGTCAGATGAATAAACCTACCATGGGGGCAATTAAAATTCAAATGAAACGGATGGGGCGGGAGAAGAGGGAAGGACAGAGACAACGGAGCCTTGATGACAATCGAATGCAACCCGCTCTAACACAAAGGAACAGCCAGAAACGTCCCGAAATTGGAAAAGTTAGAGTAAACAGGAGGAGCGAACACTCTTAGAAATAAATTTCCTTTGTGTTACTTGTGTAACTTTGTGTGATCAAAATTGTGTAAAATTTCTGTCAAACGTCTGTGGACCTCGCACAGTTCATGATAAATTTTTACACAGTCACTCTCTAGGTATATCTTCACTCAATTTCAATTCATTACCACACGAGTTGAGTGAATGAATCAAGAATTTTCCTTGCCTCCACTTTCTGGCTGTTCATTACACAAGGCGTGGTGCAACATTTACAGATGGTGTGTTATGACACTGATCTAACACAGAGAAAAATTTGATAACAACAAAATTGAGTAAAAATAGTTTGTGGGTGTAAAATGCCACAACTCAGAGTATTTTTACAAACAGAATGATAGAATCCTAAATCACACAAGTGTGTACACACAACGAAATTGAGTGCCAACGAAGTTAGTTGTGTGTAAACCTCATCAAATAATGTCGGTTTTAATTACACTTGCTGTAGTACACAACAACAACATTATCACTCAATTCACTCGAAAGCCTGCACGTCTTGTACTCATTTTGTGTATTTTACAGTGAGCAAACGATCGAATCGTGTGTTCGATTAGCTCAGTTGTGTAAACGACCATCACTGAATGATTGTGTAAAGTATCACGAAATTTGATCCTGAACTGTGTGATCTTCGTTCGGTTCTTATTTCTGTGTTAAATTACGATTGAATGAAAATCGAACAAAGTGGTCGATCTCCGAAGTTACCAGCGGGCTGATCCTTGAAATTTCCGACTTTTGGGGAGAGTGGATAAGATGGGAAGGGGTGATTGGCGGAGATAGGCCACGTGTTGCCAAGTCTAATGAAATACAGACTTTATCCAATTGGTTATCGGGCAGTCTAAGATCATCTGATGACCAATTAGATAAATTCTGTATCTTCATCAGACTTGGCAGCCACGTGACTCATCTCCGCCAATCACCCCTTTCCATTCCTATCTAGTCCATCCAAAAGTCGGAATTTCAAGGATCGGCCCGCAGGCCAGTAATACAAACAATTTTGGTTCAGGCTTCTCAGTTTCACAAAATCAAATGGACGTGCTTCAGACACAAACTTTCCGTGTTCTAGGCACGAACGTACACACCAGTACGGAACGAGTTCTGACGCAATCTATTTAGGTAAGTTTGCGTCTGAAACACATCCGTCGTCGCGTCCAGAACCTGAAATGTTTGTGCTCTGAGCACGTTACGTACTGGTAGGTATATAGATCGTGTCTGGAGCACATCCTTTTTTTTCTGTGTTTACGTCGCAAAGTCCAAATATTCATATCCCTTATTCCGTCGCTCGTTCCGAGATAAATGTAAAAAACTGTGGCGAGTCATAAATGTATAGGTTTGAATGAGATTGTGAATGACCGATCGTATAAGTATATACGAACCGCAAAGCATTCACCTCATTTACGACGCGTCTTGCGCATACAATGTAAAGAGTAAAAAAAGGAAGAATAAGAAATTTCGATACGGTGGATTAGAATTATTTTATTGCTCGCTCCTCCGTGAATCGAACAACAATCTGATTTCTAAAATTGCGGATCACGGGACTTGGCCAAAAATCCGACTTTTTCGTTGACTTTTCTTCTCAGCTCGAAAGCGGCCACGTTCAGAGGAAAACACAAAGGGACAAAGTTCTAGAGCGTAAAGTTTCCATCAGTCTCATTCAATTTTTCTAATACCGTCTTTTTTATTATCGCGATCGTCCGCAGCGGTTCACAGCGGTACGCTATGCGGTCATGAAAACGTCTATTATCAAGAAAGAATTTCGTTAATCTAGTCTAATTTGAATCTAAAAACCTTCCCGCATTATTTCCTTCGCGGTCGACGATCGTTCGCAAGCTCAAAAGCATGCGGACGCTTGTGAACCGCGGAACTACTTTCATCCACACGTTCACAGTGGACGATTGTGAACATAAAAAAGGCTATACCGTATGATCAGCATAGAGGTTTGTGATTTTCAAAAGTGCGTTATGTGAGTTTTGGTGGCTAAACTTCGAGTTCAAAGAGATTTTCGCTCCATCCGCCTTCCAGCAGACCTGAAACCAATTACTGTTACGCATTGGAATGAAAATGTCATGTTCTTTCGATTAGCTCTGTTTTCTGCTGGCATAAATGGCGATCTCGCAGTATCGAAGGCAAGCCGATGGAACGGATTCAAATCTTATCAATTTTCGGAACCTTAAACCCTGATTACTCGGGTGTTCCCGCTTCCAAAAGTAAAAGTATAGAAAACAAAAACAACAAAATCCTTGATTTGTTCTCTTCTTTTATAATCTGCATTTAAAAAAAACGACTCAACTGCCCTACATTGTGTGAATAAAAAGTCGAATTGGACCATGAATTACCTTGGTGCTGTACACAATCATCCGCACAAACTGAATTCAGACTCACGCAAATTGGAGTATTTAAGTCTACAACATTTGTCGTTCTCTTTACTCGAACGCCGTTCTTCTTTCTCTTTGTGTTTTTTTTTTTTTGTAAAAGATCACCTTTATGTTTGATGAATTAATTCAGTATCAAGGGCAATACATTACACAATTTCAGGAAAAACGGTGCCGAGTCTGAGTATGAGATTACAATGGTAATTTCTTTCTTCACTCACGTGTTCGTTCTCTGCTACTCCTCTTGAGTAATGTTGAGTGAAGACACAAACGCATTGAGTTTCTTGTGTGAGCCTGAACACAGTTTGTGTTAAGCTTTGCTGAAGCATGTGTGAGATTCGTCGCCATCATGGTCGCCATGACAGCACACGTCTTCAGTCTTCAGTCGTTTCGTTGCTCTAGTCGTAGAAGGTCCGTGCGGTTTTTCTCGCTTCTTTATGGTAACCGCGTCTTTGCATTTTTTTAATTTTTTTCTCATTAGTAGAGCTAGGGAAAGAAAAGAATAGACAAATAATGCCACATCTCATCGGTCCGAATCCATCAAACAACAAATTTAGATGGGTTTGTACATAAGAGTGCCGTTGCTTGCTGCATATCGACTATACCGACCGATGTGACATTCGTCTATTCTTTCCTTTCCCCGCAGCTCTAGTATCGTTAGTAACAGGATTATCATCAAACCTTTTAACTTTTACCTTCACAGTGGCTGTGTTAAGGGGCTGCTTTCGCCCTCTACTCTCGCGGTAACGAAACCCAAGAGGTTTTCATCAACCTTTAGTCAGTTAGAAATAATGACGACGCCCTCCGTCACGCGTCTCGCGAGAGGGAAGAAATCATGATTTAAAACGACCTTACTCTCAGTGAAAGTTTCAACTCAGTTCTAAGTGAAGTTAATACGAGTAATGTTGGTATTTCACGGTGATTAGGGCTTATATGGATTGTCAATTAAGAGCATTTCTGACATGAGCTATGCGGTGTACGAATTCGCGCGAAAATCAGCGTCCATTTTCAAAACAAAACGGAATGTTTCGTGTATTTGCAGTGATCCGAAGTTTTATTGTCTTGTCATTTTCAGAAACGCGTGTATCCTATCGTGTTTGTGTTTGTTTAGTCAAAGTTGTGCCTCTTTAAGTAGGTATAAGGGCCCCAATGCATCAACATAGATTGCAGAATTGGCGATTGTATAATGTATAACCGTTTATAATTTCGCGTTTTCTTCTCGAGTCTTGTGCTCAAAAGTTAGTGAATGTTATGGGAAATTTTTATTCTTAGTTCCCTCAAGAAAGTGAATTAGTGAAGTAGTGGTGCTTTCGCACATTTCCTGTACGTTAGGATACCTGTGTACCTAAATCTTTGTTATGATCATGTGTTGGTGAGTGTTTGCCCAGTAACCTGTTGTTTTCTTGTCTTGTCTTTTTTCGAAACTTGTGTATCTTATTTTGTTCGTGTTTATTTAATCAACGAAAATTCCACCTTCCTGCACGTATTTGATTTTATGTTTTTCTGCTTGATGAGTAATCACAGTATAAATCGTGCTGAAAGTACATCCCGGGACGGGTGTGGCAACCATCCCAGATTAAGTTTGCGTTCAGAACCCGTCCCGGGATGCGCCTGCGAAGTACATCCCGGGACGGTGTGGTAACCATCCCAGATGAGGGTCCCCTCGTAAGCTCGGGTCCTGAACCCATTCCAGATCGCACCCCGAATTCATCCTCAGAACAAGTTTAAAATTGTGCCAGTTTGTGCCCAGAGCACGTTTGGTACTGGTGTATACATATTGCCCATGCCGCTCGTGTTCTGGGCACAAACTTTTTATGTCTAGAGCGCGATCCTTTTTTCAGTGTACATAGATTAAGTTTTTTCTCTTTTCACGGAAAATTTTTGAATACATTATTTTATTTTTTCAATACCTTTGATCATTTTATAACATCCGATTATTTTAAGTCAGCACCGAATGAGACCTTTATGAGGTGCGTCCTTTTCTCTGAAAGACTATCTTTTTCATTAAATCTCGCTCCATTGTATTCCTAAAATTCATCAGAACTTCCTTCAAATTGATTTCAAGTTCAGCACTGAGGACATGAAATCCAACATTTAGTCCATAAGTTAATTAATGCATCTACAGTTAAACGAATTTGACTTCATTCTTATATGCTGAAAGAAATTCTAAATGCAGTGGCGTCTCGTTCCGTATGGCAACGCTGCGACTTCTCCATTTACACCCACTAAATATATCTAACCTTCTTGGTACATGTGCACCTTCTGAATTCGACCTCTTGGAAGAGTACAGATGGAGAATGTGCAGTGTTGCCGAACTGGGCGCGACGCGTCTAAACATTTGTACGATTATTTCCGCGCTGCCAGGCAACGATGTAGGCCTAAAGTCTGTTCAGCGAGTTAAGAGCCATATGGGCTACCGAGCGAAAACGCATTATTCGACAACACTGCTGGGCATTTAAGAAAGATGTGAGACAAGTTAAAAGGGTCTCTCACTGTCAGTTCCTTCAAAGGCGAGTTTGAATGATCCGTCCTCGGACCATCTTTTGTTCAACGGCTACTGCTAACTTCATTGTTTTGTAACGTTTTCTTTAAATTCTGTGTTCTATCCGAATTTTCTTTCCGCAAATTTAAAGACAAATTCTGACCACATATTCGTCTCAGCGCAATTTTTCCTTGTGATTGACTCCAAATTTCAAGCAAATAGCTCGAGATAGGTGAATGATGAGTTCAGGAAAATTCAGAGTTCACTCTGTTAATTCTGACAAACCTTGGCCTATTTGCGTGAAATTTCGAGTCCATCTCAAGGAAAAGTTGCGCTAAGATCGAACATGTGGTCATAATTTGTCTTTAAATTCGCGGAAAGAAATTTCAGATAGAACACAGAATTGAAAGAAAACGTTATAAACAATGAAGTTAGCGGTAGCCGTTGAACAAAAGATGGTCCAGAGACGGATCTTCCAAACTCGCCTCTGGAGGAACTGACAATGAGAGATCCTTTTTAATTTGCCTCACATATTTCATGAATGCCCAGCAGTGTTGTCAAATAATGCGTTTTCGCTCGGCAGCCCATGGCTCTTAACTCGCTGAACAGACTATAAAACTTAAATTTATATCACACGAATGCTGTGTACTTTGTGCTCAATTTTAGGTGAATATGGGAACTGGGTCAAATAGCGCACAAAATCTGTGTAAATATTTATATTATAAATTTTGCCGTGCGTTTCAACACTAAATTGGTTAATATTATACCGTAATACAACAATATTTCAATACAACATTTGGAAGGTGAAGAACTCAGATAGTGGATTCTGTCACACCAAATCCGGTAAATCAAAAACGAAATTGGTGTTCAACTGAGCACAATTTGAGTAGTAGTGAGCATGAAGAGTCGGTTTATTCACTCCGAATATCGATTACAAACTGCACAAGGAGTGTAGTAATAAAAACATAGTGTGTAGAGAGGAACAAAAAAAAAAGCCTCAGTTACACTAAAACTCGGAGATGAATTACTCCACTAGTGTTCAGTACAACAAACCGTGAGAAGCTCAGAACTCAGAAAACGTTTTGAGTCACACCAGATTTTGATAACTTGAAACACAGGTGGTGAGGAGCTGAACACGAGTTTCATTGATGAATAACACGAATACATAGTCTGAATACACCAAACTTCTGTGACGAGCCAGATAGTATGTGTAGAATGGGACAAAACTTGAGTCGCCTAGAACTTTGAACACGGGATCAGTCACACCGAATTTAGCGAATTATGTACTCGGCTAAAGTGGAATGAAACAACATTAGATAAGAGAGGAACACAATATTTCAGAATTATCACAAGAAAGCACTCTAAATATGTTTGAAAATCAACTCAAGTTCGAGTGTTATGAAACATTTGTTGATTGAATTAGTGTTGAAAACGCAAGGCATAAAAATGAACACAGAAAAATCAACACCGATTTTGTGCGAGATTTGACCCAGTTCCCATATTCACCGAAAAATTGTGTTAATTTTTCTGACAGTGAAAGAGAAAGAAACTGTATTACTGTAGCGCAGAGATGTGGTTGCCAAACTCTGAGGTAAAATCCAGTTCCTTACAGTGGCGGCTAGTGCTATGTGGCAACCATGTTTTTCTGCCATTTGAATTTATGCAAAAGTATCGATTTCTCAGGGACTCAGCGAATCCTCTGAAGATCGATTATTTTACGTAAGTTTAAATGTTGATACCTATTGTTGTTTACCTAATTTATTTCATTTAATACTTTTTGCTTTTGTCTAAAGACTGAAAATATATCATTATTCATAATTATTTTTTTTTCATTTCATGTTGTTAATAGGTACAGTTAATCTCTGGATATAGTTGCACCCAAACAACTTTTAAAGAGTTAAACAGCAAATTTATGGACATTGGTCATCATATAGTAGCAGCCAGAGAAAGCAGAGGGAGGGCTAAGTTACATGGTATAAAAAAAACAACAAATAAAAAAAAAAGCAAAACAAAATCAAACACGAATAAAGTGTTTTTTAAAACGTCATCACAAAATATCTGCTAATTTGGCCCTTATTTAGTGAAATATTTGGAAATAATAGTCAGCAAAATATTATGCTGCACGAGGAGGGAGACGCCAAATCCTAGCAGTCTCGTAGACTGCAGTCCCTATACAGGAACACTATACAAAAAATAAGTCCCCACTCAGAAGTTGGGATGGTTGCCGCTCGATAAAATGAAGGGGCTTTTTACCATTTGAGAGACAATTTCTACACAAACCTGCGGTGAAGTTGACTCGAAAGTAAAAATACATGCAAATAAGGTGGCGATAAAGAATCGACATCTTGAGGTTTGTTGAAATCGTACCGTAGATTGAAGAAGCTCCTTCAATTTCTGAAGCGGCAACCACTCTAACTTCTGAGTGGGGACTTTTTTTTTTACAGTCACCCTGATGTACATATACAGGGTGTCCGGTAAGTCCCGGAACGGCTGCGCCATTTCTTTATTTACGCAGATAAGAAAACCAAACTTTGGGAATGTTCCTAGATAAATAAAAACTACTTTTTGGGGGGGGTCAAATTTCGGTCGCCCCTCCCGGGGGGGCGGAGGCGCTCCTAACTTTTTTTTTTCAAATGGCAACCCTATCTTGTGATACCTCATTCGAAAGAGGGTAAAAAACTGAGTATTTTGGCGCAAACCGCATGTCGATATCTCTTTTAGTATTCGAGATATCGAACTTCAAAATCTATGGAACCCATTTAAAAAATCATAACTCTTATTCAGAAGTCGCTATTTAAAAAACTAGGGGTTTAAACTACTCTACAAAACAAGCTCTTTCCATGGAAAAACACCTCTGCCCAAAAAAATTAACTTACAGTTATTGTTTTTTTTCCCGCCAAAATGTTTTAAAAAATTTTGGCGGGGAAAAAAAACAATAACTGTAAGTTAATTTTTTGGGCAGAGGTGTTTTTCCTGGAAAGAGCTTGTTATGTAGAGTAGTTTAGACCCCTAGTTTTTTAAATAGCGATTTTCTGAATAAGAGTTATGATTTTTTTAAAATGGGTTTCCATAGATTTTGAAGTTCGATATCTCGAATACCAAAAGAGATATCGACATGCGGTTTGCGCCAAAATGCTCAGTTTTTTACCCTCTTTCAAATGAGGTATCACAAGATAGGGGTTGCCATTTGAAAAAAAAAAGTTAGGGGCGCCCCCGCCCCCCCGGGAGGGGCGACCAAATTTTGACCCTCCCAATAAGTAGTTTTTATTTATCTAGGAATATTCCCAAAGTTTGGTTTTCTTATCTGCGTAAATAAAGAAATGGCGCAGCCGTTCCGGGACTTACCGGACACCCTGTATGTAAAGAGCTAAGACATGTGTAAACTTATGGGCGCTGCGATTGGATGTGTTTTCTTTTTGCACATTTGTTTACACTCTGAAGGTCATTGTTGCGCTTTGGTCCAATGCAAAGATTACAGTGTCTTAGAGTTTTTTTTACGGAGTAATCTTTCACTATTACTTATTCCTTAGTGGATGAGGTGACCACAGCACCTCTCTGGAACGGTTTGCCGATACATCGGTTGTGCATGGCTAAACAACATTCCGTATGGTCGTTCACCATCCGATTTGGTTTGTATGTTTGTTTATTTGTTTGTTTTAGTTTTTTACTCAGCAGTGTGACAGGTGAAAACCATTTTAAACGGGCAAATTTGATCTAATTGATTTTTTTGGTTCGTAGGTTACTCGGCAAGTGAGTCATTGACAAACTTATCTGTATAATAGCCGAACTCTGGTGATTTGGCAGCAGGTGCATGCCTACAGCAATTGTAGAACAGTAGATGAGGCAGTAGGTACAACAATGAAAAGGAAACAAAAACTTTAACTCCAAATTGATACAAATTCTTTGACAAACTCCGCCGAGCTCTCCTCAACTTATTCCGCACATGCAGAAAAAAAAAAAAAAAAAAAAAAAAAATAGCTTCGAATACATTTTTGTACTCGAGCGCAGTTTACCTAGTTTCTTTGAAATGGTAATCAGACTTCGTTTCGTTGCTTCGACCTTTTCCCCTTTAGCCCCCTCAATATCCAGAGAGTGGCCGTCACAGCTTCGATTGCTATAACCGTCAACGCGAACAGGGTCGATTCATGGCCTAATGTTCTGAAAAAAAATTATTTGAGATTAAATTATACTCATACATTGCGCCTGTAGGAAGGACAGATGAGGCACTTGAATTGAAGCTGCCCCCCTTACAATACTTTTTCTCCTTCTAAATTTAAGTAAAAAATCGATTCTAGAGGTTAGGTATGTTTCTTCTGCTCCCAGAAAGTTCCCCTTTGTAAACGCGCGGCCTCAAATACTTTGATAAATCAAAGGTCTGCAAAAAAAGAGTGTTTAAAATGTAAATTAGAGAAAATCTATTAGTTCAAATATTATTCTTATTCAAATTTACATCCACCGGCCAAGCCCGCAACGTATACAGAGTTTTGGAACGATTTTTTTTGCAAGCCAGGTCGTTATATTCGCTCATCTAAGCAATTTTCTAATTGTAAGAATTTTTGAGGACGCACTATGGTCCCAAATCAAATCCTAGGAGGTCAAAATCGATGTGTTCAAAGTTGGGAAAAAACTATTCTAACTTCTATACATGATTTTAGAGGGTTTATTTAGAGAGGTAATCACCCCTAGATTGTCTTATATCCATCGCAGAAAAATATTAGATGGAACCTTAATTCCTGCGGTATTTCATGTCTGAGTATTTTTGACCGCTTAGGATTCGATTTGGATCCATAGTGGGACCTTGACTTCATAGTCGCGATAACTTCTTGGTTTAATAGCCGTTTCCGTTCACAATATACACTGATGAGGAAATTACATTGAGCCAGAGTTTGTTTGGAACCAGAGGTCCCCAAATATCAATCTGTGCGATATATGAATCGTTTCACTAAAACAGTCAAGCCATATAAAGGCGTATTCCTGGGCGGATCCAGTTAATTGGGGAACCATGAATTCACAATTCATCCCCCCTTTAACGTATCAGAAACATTCGATTCTTGAGGAGCCATGGCCCTTTTACTAATCAACTGTTTCTCACGCATTCAAATGGGAATAAACCTCAGTTGATATATGCATGGGTCCGCCTTATTGTTGGTTTGAGTGTAGAATCTAAAGTCTATGAGGTTTTACCGGTTAGCAGAATGAAAACAAAACATTTTTTCAATAATATTATAAAACCCGCAGGACAGGATGAGTCGTGGCGGCGATGCTTCGAGTTCCAGCAATTTCAATTATCAACAACACAGATTTTTGTTGTTGTTTTTTAAAGAAAAATAAAGAAGTAAAAGTGTATGTGTTTGAAAATATCACATTTGCCTAAACATTGTGGCTCTCTAGGCACAGAGTTGCAGATATGTATGCAACGGATTGCGTGCACTCGTGCCGGTTTGATTTTCTATATCATCCCTCATCGCTACTGTGCTTACACCCATGTCCTGTTGCCACCACCGCACGCCGCGCCACGCGCCGCCCGCCACTAAAACGCGGCGGCCGCATCGCCATCAGTCACTTGATTCCTTATAAGATGCTTTCTTTGCTCCTTCTTGGTTTTCTTTTCAACCCGTCTTCCAGAGCTGGATTCTTTTAGTTGGAAAGAAATATACATTGAGTCTATTTACTAACTTCTGTTCTGTCGGTTGGTTATTTTTGAAAGATTCAGTTGCTTAAAATATAGTCTGAGAGAGCCCAAATGTTCAAATTTTTCTGGAGGAATACCTCCGGACCACCTATTACTGGAAAGTGTCCCCCAGATTCTCCAAAGTATCGGACTATTTGCAAACCCTCTCCCCTCAAAAAGAATCTCAATTTACGCCACTGAGCGGAACATCACATTTACTGCAGAAATTTAGAGTTTATTTAAGAGCCCTTTTTAAATTTTCTGGAAGGAACCGTGAGGAACAGTTTTCCCAAAGCCCAGAAATATCAGCTTCATCAAGCTGAAAGTCTAAACTGTAAAACTCCCTTTTTTGCCGGAGAAATGAAAAAAATAAACGTAAAATCTATTTTTAATTTTCTTAAATTTGCTGACATTTTTATGCGATAACAGTGCTTAAAATCCGTTTGAGAGAGCCTGAATGTTCACATTTTTCCAGGGGGAGGACCCCGGACCCTCCTCTCACTAGGATGCTCCCAGACCCCCCATAGTGCATCTCTCAAAGTTGCCCCCCCCCAATAAAAACCCCAAGTTTACGCCACCGAGTGCAGTCCATCTATATATAGCGGCTTTAAATCTCACTGCAGGTCGCTGAGGATTCGCACTTTAATTCTCCCCAGTTGAACCTCAGAGTCAATTTCCCAACATCAAGGAGCGGGGACAGAAGAAATCCAATGAGGAAAACGCATCCTTGATGCGCCCCATTCTACCCTCAGAATTGATTTTCCAATTTTCAGGTTACAACATTAAAGGACACTGCAGGAAAAGGGAAACGTATTTCTTTATTAATTTTATCAATTTATTGCCTGTGGAAATTAAAATCTCATTAGTTGTGTGAAGTGAATTTTGAAAGCTCTTGAATCGAGATAGTCTAAAATTGCGACGATGAAAAACTGGGTTTTCAACATTTCGGGTACACCCTTCAGTTGCCCTCTCTAATATCGGCGAGTTTTTACGCACCTTCATAATTCTTGAAGGGTGACGCCAATGTGCGGATAGGGTAGATTTAATGGCATTTTGAAATTCAGCGAAGATTCCACCGCTTGAGGAAAGATTACAGAGTTTGTTTATTGTAAGACTGTAATGCACGAAAATACTAGCGTCTTTTATCTTTTCTCAATCGGTATAGAGTCGTCGATAACTTTGAACACTTGCGGATATTTGAATTCATTAACGGCGTTTCCACCGATTGAGAAATATTATACAGATAAGAGTATCTTCGTACATTCACAGTCATACACTGATTGAACTACCTACGTAATCTTTCCTCAACCGTGGAATCATCGGTGGATTTCAATATATGCCACTAAATCTACGCAAATCGGCAGCTCGAGATTCTTGAGAAGCCTTCGTTTTTCGTTATCATCAGGGTCGCGATTATTTTGATAGGTTTTTCTACATAAATTGTTTAATTATTTAAAATCATTTTTTCTTTTAATCATTTGAATCCGCAACTTTATTAATTCTCATTTCTATCGAATTTTGTGGAAAAAATGAGAGAAAATTGAGATCACTTTGGGAGCCGATTTAATTTTTGTGTGTTTTTGTGAGGTGTATACGTTACATGAAAGGCTCAGATGAACAGCAATCGCGGCCACTTTACGGATAACTACCGTTCTTTTTGTACCGTTTTGTCTCGGAATTGATTGATGCTTGAAGGCTCTCTCCAAGTAGTGGCGTTATTTTCAGGTCTTGCCAGAGGAGGGCAAAAACTGAGAACCCTTTTTTTTTTTTCGTTTTTTGGTGATTTCACGATAACGGGATATTTGAGCCTTCAACTTTTGTAAAACTGAAGTTCATCAAATTGATTTTTTATGTTTTTTCTTCATTATATAGGTAGTCCATCACTTTCCAGCTCCGGCACGAAAAATTTTCATTTTGTACCAAGTTGAGAGGAGAAAGGTGATTAACCCCCAAAATGAGATTTTTTTTCAGGGACTTGAGGGCTGCTAATTTCTCAGAACTGTAAAATTTGTACAGTTCAACGCTTAAAATGTTCCTTTGATTACTAGGAGAGACACCCATACCAAGACTTAAAAAAAAAAAAAAAAAAAAATGATTTGGGCCCATAGCTTAAAGGGCCTAAAGTCATGGCCTAGTCTAAAATTTGCATGTACAGGGTGTTGAAGAAAATGTACCTACCATCTCGAATTTCTCGGGAGCGGCTTCGAATTCCGAAAAACGTCTAAAATATTTATGAGGGGGACACTTTTTAGGGGTGGTTCCTTTTTCCCGCCCGGCGCCACACACCCCCCGGGGGGGCGCTACGAGGGGGGCCCAACCCCGCAACTCAAATAGAATCAATCAATTGAGTAAGTAAGGAAGTAAAGAAGTGAAAAATTGTGCCAAATGATAAGCAGAAGCATACTACACACGAGATACTACCTGTATATTAGCAGCTAGAATGATATTTAGATGATTTTCTATCAGCCGACTCAAACCCCTTTCAATTACGTTCATTTTCCTTCGTTACTCGTAGCGTAACAAAGTATCGTAACAAAGTGTACACTCCAAATTCGCGTATTTTGCAGATGTCAAGAAAGGCAATAAAATGAATTAATCTATGATTGGGCATTCAAACACACTTGCCGCCTACTTTTCATCCACGATTTGCTCAAATTGAATTTTTGATTGAAATTGGGTGCACTGAAAAAATAATTGCTAGATCTAAACCCGCTCAGAGTTAATTCAACTAATTCAATTAGTTAAAAGTATGGACACCACATTTAAATGTTGTTTCTACTATTTTAACTTTGCTTAAATTTACTAATTGTGATAGTTCAACTGACCTTTTCATTTCTTGAATCTGCAAATAATTACTTGAACTTACTAATTCACAAAAATTATTTTCCAATTATTTTTTACTAATTCATAGTTCAAGCAACACATGAAGCATTTGAAATGACTAATTGTAAAATGTAGTATTTACTATTTGTAATTAGTTGAAACACCAATGTCTCGGAGTTGATTTACTCATTGGTTTACATAAAAGAACCATTTGAAAATGCTTGATTTTACTAATTCACTAAAATTCCGTAATATAGCGCACTCTGGTTGAGAAATTGTGTACTAATCTCACTTGTTGTTATTGTTGCTGTGGAACAATTATTATACATGTAATTACACAATTCATCGATATACAGAGGATACACATTGAATTTACATACACAGACATATAGACATATATTAATTGGAGTTACAATTTTTCAATTTACAGTTTTACAATTTTTTTTTTTTTCAAAGGTGGTGAGGTTTGAACCCGGGCCGCATCGGTGACAGACAAGTGTCCTATCCATTGAGCTAGAATTGCTCGCGAAAAGTCGACGAATATTTCCTATTTATTATAGTTTCATGAAATCCAACTACTCAAATGCTAGAAGTTACTAATTGGAAAAGTTGTGTGATCATTTCATACTCCATTCAACTCATGCAATTGTTTGATTTTACTAATTCTTCGCAGTTCATCTTACTTTTTCTGATGGCTGGTTTCACAATTTCAATGCTAGAAGTTACTAATTGGAAAAGTTGTGTTTATCATTTTCATACTCCATTCAACTCATGCAATTGTTTGAATTTACTATTCTTCGCAGTTCATCTTACTTTTTCTGATGGTCGGTTTCACAATTTCAATGCTAGAAGTTTACTAATTGGAAAAGTTGTGTTTATCATTTTCATACTTCATTCAACTCATGCATTTCTTTGATTTTACTAATTCTTCGAAGTTCATCTTACTATTTCTAGGGGCGCAATTTCAGACTTACCAGGGGGGGGGGGGGGGCAAGGCCCTCCAAAATTTTGGATGACCTTTTTTTTTTGCCGTGCATCTTCAAAAAAATCTCTTTATCTCTCTGATTTGCTTGGGGGGGGGGGGGCAGGCCCTCCAAAAATTTGGATGACCTTTTTTTTTTTTTTTTTTTTTGCCGTGTATCTTCAAAAAAATCTCTCTGACTTGATTTTTCGGCCACATTGAAAATCCTTGGGGGGGGGGGGTATTGCCCTCCCCCTGCTCTCCCCCAATTGGCGCCACTGACTATTTCTTATGGGTTATAGTAAATACTTTTTTGGGGACAACGTAGAAAGTGTAACATAGATGTTTCCCCCACCCCCTGTCTAACTTTTGAACGAGTTGAGATAAAAAGTTACGATTTTAGACCATCATTCGTCGTTTTAGATGATTTTTTTTTGTCAGTCAACCCCCCTCCCTTCCAGGACTGAATTTCAATCAATTGAACCTCTTCCGCAACACACGGTCTTTGTTTAAAAATGTGCAAAGAGAGTCTAAAATCAGTTCAAGTTCAAAATAATAATTATTTAAGAGGAATTTTACAAGCTGATTTTTGGCCATAATCGCAAATTTCTTTGCTCACTGTGCGTTTCTTGTTTTCATTGGCTATCATGGTGATGCGTGGGGTCGAAAAGGTGGTGATAGGGGAGGGGTTTTAAATTCGATGGATCCCCACTTGATTCTTCAAAAAATGTAGCCCCGCAACCAGTAGCGTACACAGGAATTTGTCTTTCTCTCTCTATCCCCATTTGAACACATGAGTAGGGAAGGACAAACAGGGCTCGAACGTGTCTTCAGCCCCAATCTCTATCCTTTTCTAGGACATACACTCAAACGGGAAAAGAGCGAGAGAGACTTATCCTGCGTACGCCATTGCCCGCACCTCAAATATAGTGAGGGGACTGTAGCCCATAAAGCTATAAACATAAGTACACGCGCCGCGCATGTCTGTTGAGACCAACGCTTCACATTTCAACATTTGTGTCTCCACCTGAGTAAAATCCGTGATCTGGTATGTTTTGTGTTTTTGTCTACATCGCGAATTGAAGGCGAAGTTTACCAACTGTAAGTCATTCGAGGATATAACAATGACGATATTCTAAGCAGGGCTGCCGTTTTGCGTATAATCAATGCTATTTTTCTATTCACCGATGATTCCACCGTTGAGAAAGATTACACAGTTTCAGTTCAGTGCATGACTGTAGTGCACGAAAATACATACTCTGATCTGTAATCTTTCCTTAATCGGTGGAGACTCCGTTGATTAATTCAAATATCCGCAGTTTTTAAAGTCATCGACGACTCCACCGGTTTGAAAAAGATTACAGATGCGAGCATTTTAGTTTATTACAGTCATGCACTGAACTGAACTTTGTAATCTTTTCTCAATCGATGGAATCATCGATGAATTGAAAAATATCATTGATTATACGCAAAACGGCAGCACTGATTCTAAGACCTTGAAACTTCCTTAGCACCTCATTAAAGTCTCGTTTCAATTGTTTACTTTTTCAGTAATTATTTCACTTTCAACAATTCAACAATCAGAGGTCAAAAATATATAACGATCACGGTTAATGGTTTTTTTCTTTCTCTTATTCTTTAAGTTCCTCTTCTCAACTCCTCTCTAAAATGTCGTGTAACAAAAATGAACCCCTCATTTCAAGGAATTTTCGAACGACTTCTATGGATACAGCACTAAGTTCCGTGCTTCATTTTCCCTCTCTTCCTCCGCGCTTTTTTTTTTTATATTTTTAACCAAGCATGAAAAGTTCGTCAAAATGAATAAACAAATATACCTGGTCGGATCTCATGCCGTTTGAAGACTGCTTGCAATAATAGCCGATGTAAAGTTGTCTTGTCAGATGAATAAACCTACCATGGGGGCAATTAAAATTCAAATGAAACGGATGGGGCGGGAGAAGAGGGAAGGACAGAGACAACGGAGCCTTGATGACAATCGAATGCAACCCGCTCTAACACAAAGGAACAGCCAGAAACGTCCCGAAATTGGAAAAGTTAGAGTAAACAGGAGGAGCGAACACTCTTAGAAATAAATTTCCTTTGTGTTACTTGTGTAACTTTGTGTGATCAAAATTGTGTAAAATTTCTGTCAAACGTCTGTGGACCTCGCACAGTTCATGATAAATTTTTACACAGTCACTCTCTAGGTATATCTTCACTCAATTTCAATTCATTACCACACGAGTTGAGTGAATGAATCAAGAATTTTCCTTGCCTCCACTTTCTGGCTGTTCATTACACAAGGCGTGGTGCAACATTTACAGATGGTGTGTTATGACACTGATCTAACACAGAGAAAAATTTGATAACAACAAAATTGAGTAAAAATAGTTTGTGGGTGTAAAATGCCACAACTCAGAGTATTTTTACAAACAGAATGATAGAATCCTAAATCACACAAGTGTGTACACACAACGAAATTGAGTGCCAACGAAGTTAGTTGTGTGTAAACCTCATCAAATAATGTCGGTTTTAATTACACTTGCTGTAGTACACAACAACAACATTATCACTCAATTCACTCGAAAGCCTGCACGTCTTGTACTCATTTTGTGTATTTTACAGTGAGCAAACGATCGAATCGTGTGTTCGATTAGCTCAGTTGTGTAAACGACCATCACTGAATGATTGTGTAAAGTATCACGAAATTTGATCCTGAACTGTGTGATCTTCGTTCGGTTCTTATTTCTGTGTTAAATTACGATTGAATGAAAATCGAACAAAGTGGTCGATCTCCGAAGTTACCAGCGGGCTGATCCTTGAAATTTCCGACTTTTGGGGAGAGTGGATAAGATGGGAAGGGGTGATTGGCGGAGATAGGCCACGTGTTGCCAAGTCTAATGAAATACAGACTTTATCCAATTGGTTATCGGGCAGTCTAAGATCATCTGATGACCAATTAGATAAATTCTGTATCTTCATCAGACTTGGCAGCCACGTGACTCATCTCCGCCAATCACCCCTTTCCATTCCTATCTAGTCCATCCAAAAGTCGGAATTTCAAGGATCGGCCCGCAGGCCAGTAATACAAACAATTTTGGTTCAGGCTTCTCAGTTTCACAAAATCAAATGGACGTGCTTCAGACACAAACTTTCCGTGTTCTAGGCACGAACGTACACACCAGTACGGAACGAGTTCTGACGCAATCTATTTAGGTAAGTTTGCGTCTGAAACACATCCGTCGTCGCGTCCAGAACCTGAAATGTTTGTGCTCTGAGCACGTTACGTACTGGTAGGTATATAGATCGTGTCTGGAGCACATCCTTTTTTTTCTGTGTTTACGTCGCAAAGTCCAAATATTCATATCCCTTATTCCGTCGCTCGTTCCGAGATAAATGTAAAAAACTGTGGCGAGTCATAAATGTATAGGTTTGAATGAGATTGTGAATGACCGATCGTATAAGTATATACGAACCGCAAAGCATTCACCTCATTTACGACGCGTCTTGCGCATACAATGTAAAGAGTAAAAAAAGGAAGAATAAGAAATTTCGATACGGTGGATTAGAATTATTTTATTGCTCGCTCCTCCGTGAATCGAACAACAATCTGATTTCTAAAATTGCGGATCACGGGACTTGGCCAAAAATCCGACTTTTTCGTTGACTTTTCTTCTCAGCTCGAAAGCGGCCACGTTCAGAGGAAAACACAAAGGGACAAAGTTCTAGAGCGTAAAGTTTCCATCAGTCTCATTCAATTTTTCTAATACCGTCTTTTTTATTATCGCGATCGTCCGCAGCGGTTCACAGCGGTACGCTATGCGGTCATGAAAACGTCTATTATCAAGAAAGAATTTCGTTAATCTAGTCTAATTTGAATCTAAAAACCTTCCCGCATTATTTCCTTCGCGGTCGACGATCGTTCGCAAGCTCAAAAGCATGCGGACGCTTGTGAACCGCGGAACTACTTTCATCCACACGTTCACAGTGGACGATTGTGAACATAAAAAAGGCTATACCGTATGATCAGCATAGAGGTTTGTGATTTTCAAAAGTGCGTTATGTGAGTTTTGGTGGCTAAACTTCGAGTTCAAAGAGATTTTCGCTCCATCCGCCTTCCAGCAGACCTGAAACCAATTACTGTTACGCATTGGAATGAAAATGTCATGTTCTTTCGATTAGCTCTGTTTTCTGCTGGCATAAATGGCGATCTCGCAGTATCGAAGGCAAGCCGATGGAACGGATTCAAATCTTATCAATTTTTCGGAACCTTAAACCCTGATTACTCGGGTGTTCCCGCTTCCAAAAGTAAAAGTATAGAAAACAAAAACAACAAAATCCTTGATTTGTTCTCTTCTTTTATAATCTGCATTTAAAAAAAACGACTCAACTGCCCTACATTGTGTGAATAAAAAGTCGAATTGGACCATGAATTACCTTGGTGCTGTACACAATCATCCGCACAAACTGAATTCAGACTCACGCAAATTGGAGTATTTAAGTCTACAACATTTGTCGTTCTCTTTACTCGAACGCCGTTCTTCTTTCTCTTTGTGTTTTTTTTTTTTTGTAAAAGATCACCTTTATGTTTGATGAATTAATTCAGTATCAAGGGCAATACATTACACAATTTCAGGAAAAACGGTGCCGAGTCTGAGTATGAGATTACAATGGTAATTTCTTTCTTCACTCACGTGTTCGTTCTCTGCTACTCCTCTTGAGTAATGTTGAGTGAAGACACAAACGCATTGAGTTTCTTGTGTGAGCCTGAACACAGTTTGTGTTAAGCTTTGCTGAAGCATGTGTGAGATTCGTCGCCATCATGGTCGCCATGACAGCACACGTCTTCAGTCTTCAGTCGTTTCGTTGCTCTAGTCGTAGAAGGTCCGTGCGGTTTTTCTCGCTTCTTTATGGTAACCGCGTCTTTGCATTTTTTTAATTTTTTTCTCATTAGTAGAGCTAGGGAAAGAAAAGAATAGACAAATAATGCCACATCTCATCGGTCCGAATCCATCAAACAACAAATTTAGATGGGTTTGTACATAAGAGTGCCGTTGCTTGCTGCATATCGACTATACCGACCGATGTGACATTCGTCTATTCTTTCCTTTCCCCGCAGCTCTAGTATCGTTAGTAACAGGATTATCATCAAACCTTTTAACTTTTACCTTCACAGTGGCTGTGTTAAGGGGCTGCTTTCGCCCTCTACTCTCGCGGTAACGAAACCCAAGAGGTTTTCATCAACCTTTAGTCAGTTAGAAATAATGACGACGCCCTCCGTCACGCGTCTCGCGAGAGGGAAGAAATCATGATTTAAAACGACCTTACTCTCAGTGAAAGTTTCAACTCAGTTCTAAGTGAAGTTAATACGAGTAATGTTGGTATTTCACGGTGATTAGGGCTTATATGGATTGTCAATTAAGAGCATTTCTGACATGAGCTATGCGGTGTACGAATTCGCGCGAAAATCAGCGTCCATTTTCAAAACAAAACGGAATGTTTCGTGTATTTGCAGTGATCCGAAGTTTTATTGTCTTGTCATTTCAGAAACGCGTGTATCCTATCGTGTTTGTGTTTGTTTAGTCAAAGTTGTGCCTCTTTAAGTAGGTATAAGGGCCCCAATGCATCAACATAGATTGCAGAATTGGCGATTGTATAATGTATAACCGTTTATAATTTCGCGTTTTCTTCTCGAGTCTTGTGCTCAAAAGTTAGTGAATGTTATGGGAAATTTTTATTCTTAGTTCCCTCAAGAAAGTGAATTAGTGAAGTAGTGGTGCTTTCGCACATTTCCTGTACGTTAGGATACCTGTGTACCTAAATCTTTGTTATGATCATGTGTTGGTGAGTGTTTGCCCAGTAACCTGTTGTTTTCTTGTCTTGTCTTTTTTCGAAACTTGTGTATCTTATTTTGTTCGTGTTTATTTAATCAACGAAAATTCCACCTTCCTGCACGTATTTGATTTTATGTTTTTCTGCTTGATGAGTAATCACAGTATAAATCGTGCTGAAAGTACATCCCGGGACGGGTGTGGCAACCATCCCAGATTAAGTTTGCGTTCAGAACCCGTCCCGGGATGCGCCTGCGAAGTACATCCCGGGACGGGTGTGGTAACCATCCCAGATGAGGGTCCCCTCGTAAGCTCGGGTCCTGAACCCATTCCAGATCGCACCCCGAATTCATCCTCAGAACAAGTTTAAAATTGTGCCAGTTTGTGCCCAGAGCACGTTTGGTACTGGTGTATACATATTGCCCATGCCGCTCGTGTTCTGGGCACAAACTTTTTATGTCTAGAGCGCGATCCTTTTTTCAGTGTACATAGATTAAGTTTTTTCTCTTTTCACGGAAAATTTTTGAATACATTATTTTATTTTTTCAATACCTTTGATCATTTTATAACATCCGATTATTTTAAGTCAGCACCGAATGAGACCTTTATGAGGTGCGTCCTTTTCTCTGAAAGACTATCTTTTTCATTAAATCTCGCTCCATTGTATTCCTAAAATTCATCAGAACTTCCTTCAAATTGATTTCAAGTTCAGCACTGAGGCACATGAAATCCAACATTTAGTCCATAAGTTAATTAATGCATCTACAGTTAAACGAATTTGACTTCATTCTTATATGCTGAAAGAAATTCTAAATGCAGTGGCGTCTCGTTCCGTATGGCAACGCTGCGACTTCTCCATTTACACCCACTAAATATATCTAACCTTCTTGGTACATGTGCACCTTCTGAATTCGACCTCTTGGAAGAGTACAGATGGAGAATGTGCAGTGTTGCCGAACTGGGCGCGACGCGTCTAAACATTTGTACGATTATTTCCGCGCTGCCAGGCAACGATGTAGGCCTAAAGTCTGTTCAGCGAGTTAAGAGCCATATGGGCTACCGAGCGAAAACGCATTATTCGACAACACTGCTGGGCATTTAAGAAAGATGTGAGACAAGTTAAAAGGGTCTCTCACTGTCAGTTCCTTCAAAGGCGAGTTTGAATGATCCGTCCTCGGACCATCTTTTGTTCAACGGCTACTGCTAACTTCATTGTTTTGTAACGTTTTCTTTAAATTCTGTGTTCTATCCGAATTTTCTTTCCGCAAATTTAAAGACAAATTCTGACCACATATTCGTCTCAGCGCAATTTTTCCTTGTGATTGACTCCAAATTTCAAGCAAATAGCTCGAGATAGGTGAATGATGAGTTCAGGAAAATTCAGAGTTCACTCTGTTAATTCTGACAAACCTTGGCCTATTTGCGTGAAATTTCGAGTCCATCTCAAGGAAAAGTTGCGCTAAGATCGAACATGTGGTCATAATTTGTCTTTAAATTCGCGGAAAGAAATTTCAGATAGAACACAGAATTGAAAGAAAACGTTATAAACAATGAAGTTAGCGGTAGCCGTTGAACAAAAGATGGTCCAGAGACGGATCTTCCAAACTCGCCTCTGGAGGAACTGACAATGAGAGATCCTTTTTAATTTGCCTCACATATTTCATGAATGCCCAGCAGTGTTGTCAAATAATGCGTTTTCGCTCGGCAGCCCATGGCTCTTAACTCGCTGAACAGACTATAAAACTTAAATTTATATCACACGAATGCTGTGTACTTTGTGCTCAATTTTAGGTGAATATGGGAACTGGGTCAAATAGCGCACAAAATCTGTGTAAATATTTATATTATAAATTTTGCCGTGCGTTTCAACACTAAATTGGTTAATATTATACCGTAATACAACAATATTTCAATACAACATTTGGAAGGTGAAGAACTCAGATAGTGGATTCTGTCACACCAAATCCGGTAAATCAAAAACGAAATTGGTGTTCAACTGAGCACAATTTGAGTAGTAGTGAGCATGAAGAGTCGGTTTATTCACTCCGAATATCGATTACAAACTGCACAAGGAGTGTAGTAATAAAAACATAGTGTGTAGAGAGGAACAAAAAAAAAAGCCTCAGTTACACTAAAACTCGGAGATGAATTACTCCACTAGTGTTCAGTACAACAAACCGTGAGAAGCTCAGAACTCAGAAAACGTTTTGAGTCACACCAGATTTTGATAACTTGAAACACAGGTGGTGAGGAGCTGAACACGAGTTTCATTGATGAATAACACGAATACATAGTCTGAATACACCAAACTTCTGTGACGAGCCAGATAGTATGTGTAGAATGGGACAAAACTTGAGTCGCCTAGAACTTTGAACACGGGATCAGTCACACCGAATTTAGCGAATTATGTACTCGGCTAAAGTGGAATGAAACAACATTAGATAAGAGAGGAACACAATATTTCAGAATTATCACAAGAAAGCACTCTAAATATGTTTGAAAATCAACTCAAGTTCGAGTGTTATGAAACATTTGTTGATTGAATTAGTGTTGAAAACGCAAGGCATAAAAATGAACACAGAAAAATCAACACCGATTTTGTGCGAGATTTGACCCAGTTCCCATATTCACCGAAAAATTGTGTTAATTTTTCTGACAGTGAAAGAGAAAGAAACTGTATTACTGTAGCGCAGAGATGTGGTTGCCAAACTCTGAGGTAAAATCCAGTTCCTTACAGTGGCGGCTAGTGCTATGTGGCAACCATGTTTTTCTGCCATTTGAATTTATGCAAAAGTATCGATTTCTCAGGGACTCAGCGAATCCTCTGAAGATCGATTATTTTACGTAAGTTTAAATGTTGATACCTATTGTTGTTTACCTAATTTATTTCATTTAATACTTTTTGCTTTTGTCTAAAGACTGAAAATATATCATTATTCATAATTATTTTTTTTTCATTTCATGTTGTTAATAGGTACAGTTAATCTCTGGATATAGTTGCACCCAAACAACTTTTAAAGAGTTAAACAGCAAATTTATGGACATTGGTCATCATATAGTAGCAGCCAGAGAAAGCAGAGGGAGGGCTAAGTTACATGGTATAAAAAAAACAACAAATAAAAAAAAAAGCAAAACAAAATCAAACACGAATAAAGTGTTTTTTAAAACGTCATCACAAAATATCTGCTAATTTGGCCCTTATTTAGTGAAATATTTGGAAATAATAGTCAGCAAAATATTATGCTGCACGAGGAGGGAGACGCCAAATCCTAGCAGTCTCGTAGACTGCAGTCCCTATACAGGAACACTATACAAAAAATAAGTCCCCACTCAGAAGTTGGGATGGTTGCCGCTCGATAAAATGAAGGGGCTTTTTACCATTTGAGAGACAATTTCTACACAAACCTGCGGTGAAGTTGACTCGAAAGTAAAAATACATGCAAATAAGGTGGCGATAAAGAATCGACATCTTGAGGTTTGTTGAAATCGTACCGTAGATTGAAGAAGCTCCTTCAATTTCTGAAGCGGCAACCACTCTAACTTCTGAGTGGGGACTTTTTTTTTTACAGTCACCCTGATGTACATATACAGGGTGTCCGGTAAGTCCCGGAACGGCTGCGCCATTTCTTTATTTACGCAGATAAGAAAACCAAACTTTGGGAATGTTCCTAGATAATAAAAACTACTTTTTGGGGGGGGTCAAATTTCGGTCGCCCCTCCCGGGGGGGCGGAGGCGCTCCTAACTTTTTTTTTTCAAATGGCAACCCTATCTTGTGATACCTCATTCGAAAGAGGGTAAAAAACTGAGTATTTTGGCGCAAACCGCATGTCGATATCTCTTTTAGTATTCGAGATATCGAACTTCAAAATCTATGGAACCCATTTAAAAAATCATAACTCTTATTCAGAAGTCGCTATTTAAAAAACTAGGGGTTTAAACTACTCTACAAAACAAGCTCTTTCCATGGAAAAACACCTCTGCCCAAAAAAATTAACTTACAGTTATTGTTTTTTTTCCCGCCAAAATGTTTTAAAAAATTTTGGCGGGGAAAAAAAACAATAACTGTAAGTTAATTTTTTGGGCAGAGGTGTTTTTCCTGGAAAGAGCTTGTTATGTAGAGTAGTTTAGACCCCTAGTTTTTTAAATAGCGATTTTCTGAATAAGAGTTATGATTTTTTTAAAATGGGTTTCCATAGATTTTGAAGTTCGATATCTCGAATACCAAAAGAGATATCGACATGCGGTTTGCGCCAAAATGCTCAGTTTTTTACCCTCTTTCAAATGAGGTATCACAAGATAGGGGTTGCCATTTGAAAAAAAAAAGTTAGGGGCGCCCCCGCCCCCCCGGGAGGGGCGACCAAATTTTGACCCTCCCAATAAGTAGTTTTTATTTATCTAGGAATATTCCCAAAGTTTGGTTTTCTTATCTGCGTAAATAAAGAAATGGCGCAGCCGTTCCGGGACTTACCGGACACCCTGTATGTAAAGAGCTAAGACATGTGTAAACTTATGGGCGCTGCGATTGGATGTGTTTTCTTTTTGCACATTTGTTTACACTCTGAAGGTCATTGTTGCGCTTTGGTCCAATGCAAAGATTACAGTGTCTTAGAGTTTTTTTTACGGAGTAATCTTTCACTATTACTTATTCCTTAGTGGATGAGGTGACCACAGCACCTCTCTGGAACGGTTTGCCGATACATCGGTTGTGCATGGCTAAACAACATTCCGTATGGTCGTTCACCATCCGATTTGGTTTGTATGTTTGTTTATTTGTTTGTTTTAGTTTTTTACTCAGCAGTGTGACAGGTGAAAACCATTTTAAACGGGCAAATTTGATCTAATTGATTTTTTTGGTTCGTAGGTTACTCGGCAAGTGAGTCATTGACAAACTTATCTGTATAATAGCCGAACTCTGGTGATTTGGCAGCAGGTGCATGCCTACAGCAATTGTAGAACAGTAGATGAGGCAGTAGGTACAACAATGAAAAGGAAACAAAAACTTTAACTCCAAATTGATACAAATTCTTTGACAAACTCCGCCGAGCTCTCCTCAACTTATTCCGCACATGCAGAAAAAAAAAAAAAAAAAAAAAAAAATAGCTTCGAATACATTTTTGTACTCGAGCGCAGTTTACCTAGTTTCTTTGAAATGGTAATCAGACTTCGTTTCGTTGCTTCGACCTTTTCCCCTTTAGCCCCCTCAATATCCAGAGAGTGGCCGTCACAGCTTCGATTGCTATAACCGTCAACGCGAACAGGGTCGATTCATGGCCTAATGTTCTGAAAAAAAATTATTTGAGATTAAATTATACTCATACATTGCGCCTGTAGGAAGGACAGATGAGGCACTTGAATTGAAGCTGCCCCCCTTACAATACTTTTTCTCCTTCTAAATTTAAGTAAAAAATCGATTCTAGAGGTTAGGTATGTTTCTTCTGCTCCCAGAAAGTTCCCCTTTGTAAACGCGCGGCCTCAAATACTTTGATAAATCAAAGGTCTGCAAAAAAAGAGTGTTTAAAATGTAAATTAGAGAAAATCTATTAGTTCAAATATTATTCTTATTCAAATTTACATCCACCGGCCAAGCCCGCAACGTATACAGAGTTTTGGAACGATTTTTTTTGCAAGCCAGGTCGTTATATTCGCTCATCTAAGCAATTTTCTAATTGTAAGAATTTTTGAGGACGCACTATGGTCCCAAATCAAATCCTAGGAGGTCAAAATCGATGTGTTCAAAGTTGGGAAAAAACTATTCTAACTTCTATACATGATTTTAGAGGGTTTATTTAGAGAGGTAATCACCCCTAGATTGTCTTATATCCATCGCAGAAAAATATTAGATGGAACCTTAATTCCTGCGGTATTTCATGTCTGAGTATTTTTGACCGCTTAGGATTCGATTTGGATCCATAGTGGGACCTTGACTTCATAGTCGCGATAACTTCTTGGTTTAATAGCCGTTTCCGTTCACAATATACACTGATGAGGAAATTACATTGAGCCAGAGTTTGTTTGGAACCAGAGGTCCCCAAATATCAATCTGTGCGATATATGAATCGTTTCACTAAAACAGTCAAGCCATATAAAGGCGTATTCCTGGGCGGATCCAGTTAATTGGGGAACCATGAATTCACAATTCATCCCCCCTTTAACGTATCAGAAACATTCGATTCTTGAGGAGCCATGGCCCTTTTACTAATCAACTGTTTCTCACGCATTCAAATGGGAATAAACCTCAGTTGATATATGCATGGGTCCGCCTTATTGTTGGTTTGAGTGTAGAATCTAAAGTCTATGAGGTTTTACCGGTTAGCAGAATGAAAACAAAACATTTTTTCAATAATATTATAAAACCCGCAGGACAGGATGAGTCGTGGCGGCGATGCTTCGAGTTCCAGCAATTTCAATTATCAACAACACAGATTTTTGTTGTTGTTTTTTAAAGAAAAATAAAGAAGTAAAAGTGTATGTGTTTGAAAATATCACATTTGCCTAAACATTGTGGCTCTCTAGGCACAGAGTTGCAGATATGTATGCAACGGATTGCGTGCACTCGTGCCGGTTTGATTTTCTATATCATCCCTCATCGCTACTGTGCTTACACCCATGTCCTGTTGCCACCACCGCACGCCGCGCCACGCGCCGCCCGCCACTAAAACGCGGCGGCCGCATCGCCATCAGTCACTTGATTCCTTATAAGATGCTTTCTTTGCTCCTTCTTGGTTTTCTTTTCAACCCGTCTTCCAGAGCTGGATTCTTTTAGTTGGAAAGAAATATACATTGAGTCTATTTACTAACTTCTGTTCTGTCGGTTGGTTATTTTTGAAAGATTCAGTTGCTTAAAATATAGTCTGAGAGAGCCCAAATGTTCAAATTTTTCTGGAGGAATACCTCCGGACCACCTATTACTGGAAAGTGTCCCCCAGATTCTCCAAAGTATCGGACTATTTGCAAACCCTCTCCCCTCAAAAAGAATCTCAATTTACGCCACTGAGCGGAACATCACATTTACTGCAGAAATTTAGAGTTTATTTAAGAGCCCTTTTTAAATTTTCTGGAAGGAACCGTGAGGAACAGTTTTCCCAAAGCCCAGAAATATCAGCTTCATCAAGCTGAAAGTCTAAACTGTAAAACTCCCTTTTTTGCCGGAGAAATGAAAAAAATAAACGTAAAATCTATTTTTAATTTTCTTAAATTTGCTGACATTTTTATGCGATAACAGTGCTTAAAATCCGTTTGAGAGAGCCTGAATGTTCACATTTTTCCAGGGGGAGGACCCCGGACCCTCCTCTCACTAGGATGCTCCCAGACCCCCCATAGTGCATCTCTCAAAGTTGCCCCCCCCCAATAAAAACCCCAAGTTTACGCCACCGAGTGCAGTCCATCTATATATAGCGGCTTTAAATCTCACTGCAGGTCGCTGAGGATTCGCACTTTAATTCTCCCCAGTTGAACCTCAGAGTCAATTTCCCAACATCAAGGAGCGGGGACAGAAGAAATCCAATGAGGAAAACGCATCCTTGATGCGCCCCATTCTACCCTCAGAATTGATTTTCCAATTTTCAGGTTACAACATTAAAGGACACTGCAGGAAAAGGGAAACGTATTTCTTTATTAATTTTATCAATTTATTGCCTGTGGAAATTAAAATCTCATTAGTTGTGTGAAGTGAATTTTGAAAGCTCTTGAATCGAGATAGTCTAAAATTGCGACGATGAAAAACTGGGTTTTCAACATTTCGGGTACACCCTTCAGTTGCCCTCTCTAATATCGGCGAGTTTTTACGCACCTTCATAATTCTTGAAGGGTGACGCCAATGTGCGGATAGGGTAGATTTAATGGCATTTTGAAATTCAGCGAAGATTCCACCGCTTGAGGAAAGATTACAGAGTTTGTTTATTGTAAGACTGTAATGCACGAAAATACTAGCGTCTTTTATCTTTTCTCAATCGGTATAGAGTCGTCGATAACTTTGAACACTTGCGGATATTTGAATTCATTAACGGCGTTTCCACCGATTGAGAAATATTATACAGATAAGAGTATCTTCGTACATTCACAGTCATACACTGATTGAACTACCTACGTAATCTTTCCTCAACCGTGGAATCATCGGTGGATTTCAATATATGCCACTAAATCTACGCAAATCGGCAGCTCGAGATTCTTGAGAAGCCTTCGTTTTTCGTTATCATCAGGGTCGCGATTATTTTGATAGGTTTTTCTACATAAATTGTTTAATTATTTAAAATCATTTTTTCTTTTAATCATTTGAATCCGCAACTTTATTAATTCTCATTTCTATCGAATTTTGTGGAAAAAATGAGAGAAAATTGAGATCACTTTGGGAGCCGATTTAATTTTTGTGTGTTTTTGTGAGGTGTATACGTTACATGAAAGGCTCAGATGAACAGCAATCGCGGCCACTTTACGGATAACTACCGTTCTTTTTGTACCGTTTTGTCTCGGAATTGATTGATGCTTGAAGGCTCTCTCCAAGTAGTGGCGTTATTTTCAGGTCTTGCCAGAGGAGGGCAAAAACTGAGAACCCTTTTTTTTTTTTCGTTTTTTGGTGATTTCACGATAACGGGATATTTGAGCCTTCAACTTTTGTAAAACTGAAGTTCATCAAATTGATTTTTTATGTTTTTTCTTCATTATATAGGTAGTCCATCACTTTCCAGCTCCGGCACGAAAAATTTTCATTTTGTACCAAGTTGAGAGGAGAAAGGTGATTAACCCCCAAAATGAGATTTTTTTTCAGGGACTTGAGGGCTGCTAATTTCTCAGAACTGTAAAATTTGTACAGTTCAACGCTTAAAATGTTCCTTTGATTACTAGGAGAGACACCCATACCAAGACTTAAAAAAAAAAAAAAAAAAAAATGATTTGGGCCCATAGCTTAAAGGGCCTAAAGTCATGGCCTAGTCTAAAATTTGCATGTACAGGGTGTTGAAGAAAATGTACCTACCATCTCGAATTTCTCGGGAGCGGCTTCGAATTCCGAAAAACGTCTAAAATATTTATGAGGGGGACACTTTTTAGGGGTGGTTCCTTTTTCCCGCCCGGCGCCACACACCCCCCGGGGGGGCGCTACGAGGGGGGCCCAACCCCGCAACTCAAATAGAATCAATCAATTGAGTAAGTAAGGAAGTAAAGAAGTGAAAAATTGTGCCAAATGATAAGCAGAAGCATACTACACACGAGATACTACCTGTATATTAGCAGCTAGAATGATATTTAGATGATTTTCTATCAGCCGACTCAAACCCCTTTCAATTACGTTCATTTTCCTTCGTTACTCGTAGCGTAACAAAGTATCGTAACAAAGTGTACACTCCAAATTCGCGTATTTTGCAGATGTCAAGAAAGGCAATAAAATGAATTAATCTATGATTGGGCATTCAAACACACTTGCCGCCTACTTTTCATCCACGATTTGCTCAAATTGAATTTTTGATTGAAATTGGGTGCACTGAAAAAATAATTGCTAGATCTAAACCCGCTCAGAGTTAATTCAACTAATTCAATTAGTTAAAAGTATGGACACCACATTTAAATGTTGTTTCTACTATTTTAACTTTGCTTAAATTTACTAATTGTGATAGTTCAACTGACCTTTTCATTTCTTGAATCTGCAAATAATTACTTGAACTTACTAATTCACAAAAATTATTTTCCAATTATTTTTTACTAATTCATAGTTCAAGCAACACATGAAGCATTTGAAATGACTAATTGTAAAATGTAGTATTTACTATTTGTAATTAGTTGAAACACCAATGTCTCGGAGTTGATTTACTCATTGGTTTACATAAAAGAACCATTTGAAAATGCTTGATTTTACTAATTCACTAAAATTCCGTAATATAGCGCACTCTGGTTGAGAAATTGTGTACTAATCTCACTTGTTGTTATTGTTGCTGTGGAACAATTATTATACATGTAATTACACAATTCATCGATATACAGAGGATACACATTGAATTTACATACACAGACATATAGACATATATTAATTGGAGTTACAATTTTTCAATTTACAGTTTTACAATTTTTTTTTTTTTCAAAGGTGGTGAGGTTTGAACCCGGGCCGCATCGGTGACAGACAAGTGTCCTATCCATTGAGCTAGAATTGCTCGCGAAAAGTCGACGAATATTTCCTATTTATTATAGTTTCATGAAATCCAACTACTCAAATGCTAGAAGTTACTAATTGGAAAAGTTGTGTGATCATTTCATACTCCATTCAACTCATGCAATTGTTTGATTTTACTAATTCTTCGCAGTTCATCTTACTTTTTCTGATGGCTGGTTTCACAATTTCAATGCTAGAAGTTACTAATTGGAAAAGTTGTGTTTATCATTTTCATACTCCATTCAACTCATGCAATTGTTTGAATTTACTATTCTTCGCAGTTCATCTTACTTTTTCTGATGGTCGGTTTCACAATTTCAATGCTAGAAGTTACTAATTGGAAAAGTTGTGTTTATCATTTTCATACTTCATTCAACTCATGCATTTCTTTGATTTTACTAATTCTTCGAAGTTCATCTTACTATTTCTAGGGGCGCAATTTCAGACTTACCAGGGGGGGGGGGGGGGCAAGGCCCTCCAAAATTTTGGATGACCTTTTTTTTTTGCCGTGCATCTTCAAAAAAATCTCTTTATCTCTCTGATTTGCTTGGGGGGGGCGGGGCAGGCCCTCCAAAAATTTGGATGACCTTTTTTTTTTTTTTTTTTTTTGCCGTGTATCTTCAAAAAAATCTCTCTGACTTGATTTTTCGGCCACATTGAAAATCCTTGGGGGGGGGGGGTATTGCCCTCCCCCTGCTCTCCCCCAATTGGCGCCACTGACTATTTCTTATGGGTTATAGTAAATACTTTTTTGGGGACAACGTAGAAAGTGTAACATAGATGTTTCCCCCACCCCCTGTCTAACTTTTGAACGAGTTGAGATAAAAAGTTACGATTTTAGACCATCATTCGTCGTTTTAGATGATTTTTTTTTGTCAGTCAACAGAGAAATTCTGAATGAATCTATACTCACTATGTGCAATGTGCAGTGCACTCACTCGAATCAATCTAGTAGGTATATGTACGAACAAATATTTCTATTTGGTGATCCTTGGTCTTGCCTACATCAAAAATTGAAGGAGCTCAACGAGGTGTATTTTTTTGACTTGTCCACTATTCAACGTACTTTTAATTTTCAATGAAGGTATACATGATGAACTGAAATCATAAGGAACAGGTAAGAGCATAGATTTTGAACGAGATTGGTATCTAAAAGGTTAAAAAATAACCTTTAAAATCAATAAAAGCCCTCCTTAGTTTTAAAACAATGCGCTGCAATCAGAGTTGGGCAAATAGGTATGTAATCGATTACAAGATTACTGGGTAATCGGTAATCGGCAAACCTTTGAATGGTAATTAAATGTATTCTTTACAGATAAATAGTAAACTCAAGGGTCTTTTTGATTAGATATAATTCTTCTGCAACTAATATGATGGGTACCTTGCTTGTAAAAAATCAGCCCTGATTACCATAAAATCACCCTCCGAAAAAACGACGATTACGATTACTTGATAATCGCGTATTCGATTACCACCCCCATTTGCCCAACTCTGCCTGCAATACAGCAACTTCTTTCAACTATACCTATTTTAATAGTTTAAGTCTATTTGGAGGGTTTTATTTCCTAAACTATTTTAGGTAGATGTCCCAATTACCGCCACCTTTAAGAAAAAAATGTCCGTACAATACCTGTAAAAATGTCAATTTTTATTTAATCTAGGATATGTTTGCACTGGGACCCTTCAAATACATTCAAGTTTTATTAAAACAATAAGAAATTGGAGTAATCAATCAAGAAAAAAATTATTAATAAAACTCGAAAAAATAGCCCATGTCCCAATTACCGCCATGCCACAAGTGGCTTCGTCCCAATTATTGTCATATCAGTTGTCCTAATTATCGCCATACATATTTTCACTGGCTTTTCGTTCAAATCATCATGTTTATCGTCAGGAAATAATGAAATTATAATAATTTAAAAATCAGAAAGTAAAGAGAACAGATTTTTGATAAGTACACGGAAAAAAAACTACGGTGAAATTAACCATACGATAGCTGATTTTGGCACCTGCTAGATGTTATGGCAATGTTAACCAAAAGTATACTATGTTTTGACTAGGTACTAGGTGATGTTACCTGATTGCATGTCGAATTTACTCAAAGTATCGGTAAATGTACCATACTTCTGGTCAAGTTTACCATAACATCTAGCAGGTGCCAAAATCAGCTATCGTATGGTTAATTTCACTAATCTTTTTTTTTCCGTGTATAACTACTGAAATATAAATCGGTACAAACAGGTGCGGTGCTGGACAGGTGTCCTCTTCTGTGATTTTTTAAGAGCGCACAACGCTGCTAAATATCAACTTCAAACTTTTTTCACCAGTTCAGCGAACCTATGAAAAACACTTTATCCCATATACTCTTAAATTTGTCTGCCAAAGTAGACTTATTTTAAAGAATAAATGAATAGGGTGGCCGGTGGCGGTAATTGGGACAGGTGGCGGGAATGGATCTGTTGCAAACTTTTGCTACAGCGCTATAGAGTGTTCAATCTCGTGTAAAATTGCGTGAAAAGTCCATTGGTGGCATCAGAAAGTCTTAAATGCATAATGAAACTCACGAGAGACGTTTAATGAAATCCAAGATGGCGGTAAAATATCGAGCAACCTGTATGCATGCACCGCGAGCATCCAAGGATAGCCAACCTCACAATATCGATCGCACCCAATCACAACGTAAATAAACACATAACCTCTGAAGCTGTGAGGTTGTCAACGTTGGCAATCCTTGGATATTGAAGGTGCATGCATACAGATTGCTCGATATTTTACCGCCATCTTGGATTTCATTAAACGTCTCTTGTGAGTTTCATACTGCATTTTATGACTTTCTGATGCCACCAATGGACTTTTCGGGCGATTTTACATACGATGAAACACTCTTTATCGCTGTAGCAAAAGTTTGCAACAGACCCATTGGGACGTCCTACCTTACGTGAGGATTGATCGATACATCAAAGCTTTCATATCTAATTAACTTCAACATAAAAGGAGTGTCATATTTGGAAATTGCCATGACTCATGCATCTTTGGTTTGGAGGCGAATCCTGGCATCAACGTTTCTATTAGCAGAATAGCCAATTATGAGGAATCTGTGATACGTCTAGTTGAATCTAATAAACAGAACGAATCTTTCGAATAGTCCCATAGACTGCTTTGGAAAATAACAACAGCAATCGGTATCGATTGATTTGTGATATTTATAATTGATTTTCAATTAAGCTGCGGTTGTAAGTTTATTTTCCCCTCGAGAGCATATTTGATTGGAACCAATTCGACAACAGTTGAAAAGATATTTGAATCGATTTTGTAAAAAAATTAATCGTAACCCCCTTTTTCAAGTAATCTATACGTGAATCAGTACATGATATCGATTAGATGTATGATTATTGATTGATTTAAGAAGAAAAAGAAAAGTAAAAAGCTGGCTGAAATATATTTTGAAGCGAGAGCATATATAGTTTCTCGAAGAGATTTTTTAACATCAATCGATACGATTAATAGATTTTCGAAGACAATTTAACTGTAACCGCTCCTTCAAAGAAGCGATACTTGTTCACGCAGGTTCAAAAAGGGGACAGATTGATACAGTCAATAGAGCTCATGCATTTTGAGTATCGGTTTGACGGGTTCTGACAAGTACCGATGCCTGCTTCCGAAATGCATCAAACAGATAGGTGAGCGGATGTTCCGTAAAGAGTGAAGTAGTCCCTGTATATGAAAGAGTCTCATCACGTGAAGAATGAAGAAGAAGAACGCAAAGGAGGCGTCCTCTCTGATTGGTTGGGTTCACCGGGGAGGCATTCCAACAGCCATTTTATGGTGTATAGCACAGAGAACGTCCCCCTTGAGCTCCGTGACAGCCTGAAATCCGGAGAGTACTGATAACGTCGACACCAACAACGTCGACTCGCAACTTCGACAACCATAACGGCGACAAAAATTCTGTGTCGACGTTATGGGTGTCGATGTTGTTTTCCGATAGTGGTGTCGCAATTTCTCAACGTCGACACCGAATTTTTGTCGACGCTATAGTTGTCAACATTGCGTGTCGATGTTGTGGAGGTCGACTTTATCAGTATCCTCCTGAAATCCAGCAACCAATCAGAATCGAACCCCCCTATGTCGAGACTCTTTAATACATAAACAGTGAACTCTAGTAAAGAAGTGTAACTAGTTGCTAACCAACTGCTCACCGATGCATTTTTATGAATTTCGGAAGGAGGCACCGCTACTTGTCGGAATCCGCAAACCCAGTCAAAATTCGTGCTGTGCTCTACTCACGAAAACTGCCTCTGCTTCAACATATGATTCTTTTCGCTTCCATCTGACAACGCTGTTGTTGTTCGCCCGCGCTGGAAATAAAGCAACTCGTATGTCGGTAAACATTTGAACGGAAGAATTGAAGTTATAAGTGAAACGTTACAGTATCCTTCTTCCATTATTTACCCCCTTCAGTTTAAACTCATCAACCTTCCCTTCCTGCACATATCTCAAGTCTTCGGCTTTTCTCTTCGGCTAGATGAAATGAACGGTTAAAAAACTGCTGCTATTTAAAAAAGAAAAAAAAAGAAAGAAGAAGAAAAAAAAAAGAAAAAAAAAAAAAAAACAGAACAAAACGAAACAAAAAGCTCCGTTATTTAAGCAGCTGGTCAGATGAATTTAACTGAAGGCATGCAAGAGGCGCAGCGCAAAGTAGATCGAAAGTATAGGATTTCCTGGACATCATGTCATTAACAAAAATAAAGAGATTATGAATTGACAACAATAAACGGAAAAATAATAAAAAACTGAGTTAAGTAATTATTTGTGCAGCTAACCCTTTAAGAGCCAAGCCTGAGTATACTCGTTTTTCTCCACTAGGCTCCTTCACATTGTTTCAGTCTTCATTCCGGATAAACGCGACTATTGAATCAATATGATAAAAACATGTACAAAATAAGATGTCTTCGGGCGCCTTCAATGTATCGTATAGGCAATTTTAACTCCCCCGAGTACGAATAGTAAACTACCTTCCCTTTATAAACTGAATAGTGGCGTCCTTTTGAAATAACCTGGCCTTTAGAGGGTTAAAATGAGTAAAACTACACTGTTTTTGCATGAAAATATTAACAGCTACTGAAACGACTATATTGCAAAAACCAACTTTTTATTAGCGGGAGAAAAAATCCATGTTTTCATTCACTGTGCTCAGGGCTGCCGTTTCATGAGTAAGTAATTAAATGAAATTTTTCTAAACAACTCAATGTAAAATGTTTGAATTTCCCGCCAAAATAGGCAGCTTTAATTGTGCGGCGCGTGTTCAACAGAAGGAATGAAAATAACTCGCGTGCTAACGCTGCGACCTCTAGTCTGAGATTCAAGACTCCGGACTTCGTAAATCCTATTGTCGGAAGGGAGAGAGTAAAGCTGGAGGCGGTATTTATATGGACAGGATGGGTTCATGCTACATTTGTTTACATTTCTCCTCATTTGACATGTAATTTACATCATCTATCCTCGTTTGTGTACATAAAAACATGATCCAACAACCATATACATATAAGTGCGCATATATAAAAGTATACCCTCTCTTAATCTTTTCATGCCCTTGCAAATGCAAAATAGAAGAGTGTTGAGGTTTGACGATGGGGCACTCGATCGGTTTATAGTCGCATATAGAGTATGATGTCACATCGCCAAAATTCGACATATTTTGCAAATGATTCCACGGTTACAGGACCCATCGCTGACGCAGACAAATTGCGGGTAAATTGTATCATTATACAACGTTTGAAACGACAAAACGAATATGAGAGTTTACCTATACTCTGACAAAAATTCTAGTGGAAACGGCAGTGCAAATATTTAAATAGTCTCAGAAAAGAAACAATAGCGGGTTTCATTTAAAACCTATGTAAAATAAAAATTAAATAAAAGGTTCCAAAACCAGCATATATTGAGGCCAAAAGAGACTTTTCTCTCTTTAAACAAGGATTCGAAAATGCCTCCCTTTTGAGCTAGCCCCCCAAAATGATTAAAAAAAAAAGTATTGTTAATTTGGAATAGCGACCACTATATTATAAAGAGAATGTCATGAAATTGGTTTCTCGACGTAATTTAACGGGTATGGAATCTATTCATACTGGCATTGATATATTCAGAAATTCAGGCTGCGCCAGCCCTTTTTAGGGAATCTTGCACCTGTAACGACGCAAATTTATGAGACGTATTTAAAATTTGAAAAATAATTACTAAAATCAGATAGGAAAAACTGTTAGAAGAAAGATGTTTGGTTTTAATTTCTACCATTTTTTTTTTTTTTTTTTTTTTTTTTTTTTTTTTTTTTTTTTTTTTTTTTTGGCATGACGCGCATTTTAGAAGTAAAGGAATCGCTCAACAATGTGGAAATCAGCGTTTTTACTTTACAAATATCGGACGGCTCGAAAAAGCAGCGGAAGAAGCAGCTGACTGCGGCTCAGTGCTCTCCATAAAAATACTTTTTTTTTAAAACTCTGAACGGCAATAGCTCAAAAGGGGGCATTTTTGGAAACATGTATGGGAAAAAGTCTTGTTTTGGCCTCAAATAATAATTATGTGGTCCAGAAGTTAGGCAATTGAGTTTTGTTACATCCTGTATATTTTTACATATGTTTTAATGGCAATAAAGCTCGGTTGTCAGATATTGCAAGAGCCGCCACGGTAAGGAATTATTATATGTGTTTACTTCTGAAAGGAATGCTTCATATTTTAATGGTAAAATAACAGGGGGAAAAAAAAAAAAAAAAAAAAAAAAAAAAAAAAAAAACTAAAAAATCATCTTCCAATTCGTTGCTTTATTTGGAATCACCATTCTTTCGAAAAATAACCACACATATCCAAACATTGATGATAAATCATGCCTAGATTAATTTTGGTCTTAGAATATTTCGTAGGTTTTACTCAATATAACATAGCATACTTAAAGTTAAAAGAGAAAACAAAAACCAAGAAAAACAGTGTGGAGTTTTTATTTTAACCCCCCCCCCCCCCCCCCCCCCCCCCGTAGTACCATATGTTGGCCAAATATTTTGGGTTTCACAAGAGTTAACCCTACCATTCAATTGCATTGAAATTGTTTTCTATTTTCTTTTCTGGAAGAGGTTTTTGAATTGCCTCATCTTTAAAATTAAAGGGTTCTAATAGGAGAGTTTTTACTCCAAAAGAACAGGCCAAATACAGTTGGAAATGCAACGTTTACCCTCAGTAAGAATCAATAAGCACGGGTAATCAACACGTTATGCTTCCCGCATCATGCTACAACGCAGGTGGCACCACACGCTTGCGGTGCTTGCTGCCGCGGGGAAAAAATAAAGAGAAAGAAACAACCTGCCGAAGCCCAAACGGTGGCATCGCAAAGGGACATAATTGGTAAGGAAGAACATAATTATTTGTGAATGATTGATGGGTGGAGAGAGAGAGAGAAAGAAAGAGTAGGAGTGTGGCGGGAAACAAGGTGAAGAGGGTGCGAGGGAGAGGGGTGGGGCGGGGGTGTGATATGCCGATGCCACCATGCCGGTGCGGAGACATGGAAAGATAGAGAGCTTTTGGTATTCTGCAAAAAGCTCGTTAATTTTATTCCGGTGACACGAAAGCTCACAGCCGCGGCACCGCGCTAAATTCTAACCCCCTCCCTTCCCCGGACCATCACCCACCCCCTCTTTCGTATCCCTTGCCGAGGCAGGCCGTTATCTTGCACCGTGTACACACCGTGCGACTCTTTCTCCGAATTTTAAAAACCTCCCTCTCGCCCTCATCCCTCATCCCTCAGCCCCCCCTCCCCACCTCACGCTCTTCTGTTCTTTTATCGACGCTCCTCTTGGTTGGTGTGCATGTTATCGATGCAAATGGACCTCCTGACTAACGCCACACGGCGCAAGACGCAACGCACAGCACACCGATCTTAACGGTTTTCTAATCACATGTCGCGTCGCGTCGGCGTTGGTTTTATCGCTTGCAGTGCTGTCAGCTTTACAAACGCGCAAACGGGTCTGTCATAATGCCACAGAATAATACAATCAGAAGGGAAACTCCCATAAGAGCCAATGGAAACAAGATTTGGAATTTACTGGCACAAACTGGCAACTGTGCCTACTCACTTCTCAAGATGGCGGACATGCTTTTTCAGGCTATACAACCAATCACAACTCGGCCAGTTGCCGAAGATCTGCCGAAGATTGCCGAAGATACTCACTTTCGAACATGGCGGCCCGAAGTAAAGAATGTTTCAAAATGAATTAGAGTTTCCGTTCTGATTAGAGTATTCTGTGATAATGCTACTTTCGCTGCAAGATATTGAGGAGTTGACTTTAGCAACCGTGTTAAATGATATTTATATAAAGACGCGCACCCCGGCCGAAGAATTGTGATTGGGACGTTAAGACCGTGAAAGATTTTTTGTCGCTGATCACCCTTTATAAGTCAGAAAAAGGCATTTAAAATCAATAAAGCTCTTGCAAACTTTCGCTGTGAGTCAGACGAATAGTCCAATCTGATGTAAAAACCAGCAAAATTTACTAAAAGCACGCAGTAAAACAGTCTCAAATTCGCAGTTTTAAACTCACATAACTGCTTTGACGATAAGATCGTGTAATGGCAGTTCAACGCAGGTATCATGAGAGATTCCTGTCTAATTTGTCACTTTCTCTACGGAAACACAGAGTTATGTCGCAATTTAGTTATAGGAATCTCCCATTATACCTGCGTCGCTCCGCCATTAACCTCAATTTTGAGAATGAAACCTGTGAATTTTTAGTGTGCTCATCTTAATTTTTACAGGTTTTTATGCAAGAATCAGCTCTTCAATCCCCTGTGGCAAAAGTTTTGCAAGAGCCCAATTAATTCAAAACTTTTTCAAAATTTCCTAAATGCGATTGTCTTCCGGACGTTGAATACTTATCGTTTTGGCGGGACATTTTATAAACTTTTAAAGTTAACGGTTTAGTTCGAAAACAGCAAAATGGAAAGTAAATTTTGTTTTCCACCGCTGCGGACATTATCGGACTGGACCGACGTCAAAGACCTCTTTGGCGCAGCTTATTTAGTCAACCCCCCCCCCCCCCCCACAAAAGACGAAAGTCACTTTCGCAATTGTCAAAATCGTGAGGTCATTTTGACTACAAAACTTGCGTCTTCAAGGGATTGAATGCTCTTCCTTTTTTTTTTATTTCCCTTTTATTCGCCTAGTTTTCTCTGCCGTCTTCCCATTTCACTTTTTACTTCTCTTTCTCTGCCTCTCTTCCTCTTTTCCTCAAATCAATTTTTTCATTCCCACACCTTCTTGCTTTCTCTTTCTTTTTTATGTTTTCTCCATTTATTCGCCGCCCTGCAGAAGTGTTACAATTTTTTTCCCCCTTTTGTTCCTCATAATGAAGCAAGTCAAACATATTTGTTGATAATTATACTGACCATATAATATGTAGCAAAAATAGTGAGAGCTAGACTCACACATAAAAACGAGTTTTCTCATGAAACACCAGTCCAGAGCTCCCATGATCTTTGCTGCACTTGTGAAATTCTTCTTATGGCCAACGTAGCCAAAAGATATGGTGACGTCAATCAGATTTGAAATAAGAAACTCGTCTCGCAGCTTTCTTTTGGCTTTTCACTCCCACATTTCAAACTTTTTTTTCTTCTTTTTTTCCAAAACTTCCTCGCGAATGAAAAGTCCTGTGCAAACAGGTTTGAAAATAGTCATGAGCTCGTGTCGTGCTCTCGCGAATATAGCAATCGTTTTAGCGCATCCCTTCCTAAAGTTTGCAATATCAGACTCCAAAACGCCATCCTTTCTCTCCACTTTTTTTATTGTTTTCACTGATGCAAAGTTTACGCTGACGGTGCAACTTATACCACACCGCAAGTCGATTTGACTTCGTTGAAACATGACACTGAAACGAGGGAAAATTGGAGAAAGAATCTCTATCCGAGATGAAGCTATATACCTACTGTCATGGGCGGATACAGGGATTTGTCTTTCTCTCTCTCCCTCCATTTGAACTTATGTGTTAGAAAAGGACAGCAGAGGGGGACATCACGAGACTTTGGCCCCCTCTTCTGTCCTTTTCTAACGCACGTTTTCAAATGGGAGGTGAGAGAAAAAGACAATTCCCTGTATCCACCCATGATGCCTACTGTAAGGTCCGTTATATTATGAGGTGAGCTCATTGCTTGCTCTTATTAAAAATGACGAGTTTTATGGTCGGTTGAGGATTGCTTTTTTTTTTTTTTTTTTTTTTTTTTTTTTTTTTTTAATCGTTATAATATAATCGTTAGAATAGACGGTTTTAGTGCGATTTCAACGGTTATCCAACAACCACAAAAACAATGCAATCATCGGTCGCAATCGGTTGTGATAAAACTCGCGTAGCGTTCCAAGCTATCTCACTCACTCTCCCGTGACCCCCATGTATATCCATCTCTTTCTAGTATCGAAATTCGTATACAGGGCCTTGTTTTACGACATATTATTATCAAAATCGCATTCAAATGCCTCGAGAAATTCATTTCTGACATAAAATTTCATAAAATAAGTCTCTATATACGATTTTTGAAATTAGAGTGAGATGGCAGTACATAGGGGTCACGTGAGAGCGAGAGAGACAAACTGGCTTTGTTTGGAACGCTCATCACCGGCAGTCACCATTACTAAACCCCTCTATAGCTTGCCGCAGCGGCGTTTCCGTTGAATTTGTGCTAAGTTATTGCAGTAAAGGCCATAAAGTGAAACTTAGTGCCATTTAGTTGCAAATCTCATTACTCAGGAGCCTCCTGTTAATTTCCAAGAAACAGCACTGTTGAAAACTACGTAGAATCATAGATTGGATGCAAATAATGAATAACTTTGCCGTGAGAATGCCTTTAACTCTAAGTTTACACAGCTAAGTTGGCTGATTTCAGCAGAACTTGAAGGAGCCAATCTAGGAGTGTTGCTCATACCTAATTTAATCTAACATTGTAGTGAGGGTTAATGAGGTAGGATAGATGGTTAAAATAGACGCACATAATTTCATGAGCTCAAAAGTGTAGAGTTTAGGGATGATTGTCTAACCTGTCCCTAAAATCAACCATTGCTGGAAGGCAGGAATAGAACAAACCATTCAGAATAGATTGAAGTTTAGAAGAACATTGAAACCGTCAACCGCGCCAATCAAAGTAACAACGGAAGAGTTGAAACGCGCTAGTAAGTAGACCACCTCCTTAGGAACACAAGTAGCACAAATTTTACACCTTAACCATAAAATAGAGGAGAAGCTAACACATAGGAATTTATTTTTATCATCAAATGAGGGATAAAAACTAGGAAAAATTTCTTCACTCGTTAACTTTTCCCTTCAATACTGATGAATTATTCCACAAAAATTAACTTAGAAAATTGATTTGCTTTTGTTTACGTTTGGACATTCTACCCCACATGCTCCAAAACTTTCGCATAGTATCCAATATATTCTTCTGATAACACCTGCCTGGAAGGGGTCGATCGGTAGGCAACCAGCTTTACGGTGTTGGCCAAGAAGTTTGAAAAAAAAAAAAGGAAAATAACTTTTTTGAAAATTAATTGAAAAATAATGAAAATTTGGATGAAATCACTGATTATAGAGTATTTGAAGTTTAAATGATTCTGCGTTGAATGGATGTAAAAGATTCTATTTAAAATTTAATAAAATGAGAAAGAAAAGATGGGTAGCTCATGGTTTTGTTAGTGGAATATGGTCATGAAAGGTAAAAGAAGGTAATTAATAAATGTCTACATATTGATAGAGACGAAATAGAGTCATTCCTTTCAATATCTGAATTTTTAGACACAGTATTGGCCGATTTGGATCTGAAAATTGAACAATTACAATTAATGTCAATAAAAGCAATTCCTGCTATGTTTTCATTAAAGGCTTTACTGTACAGAGAAACCTTATGGTGAATACTCAAGATAAAATTAGGCTGAATCATCTACTTGGAAAAAATGCTATGATTAGCATCCAGTAAAAACATTACAGACGTACATACTAATTAAAGTATTAATAATTTATGCATCAACTTTGACAACTATAATGAGTGTAGTCCCCTACTTCATTGCGATGCGTCCCTTCAAGCAAACAGAGTTGCTTATCAGAGTTGCAGAGTTTCTAGCCTTTCATTCGATGACATTCTATCAATGAGAAGCAAAAAAAGTTACGCATATAAAAGCTTCCACCCCCCCCCCTCTCCATACATGTGCTTATTTTACAAAATTGGCCGTAGTGGTACCTTTGATGATTATATTTAATTTTTGGATTCTCTCAAAGAGAGCAAGTATTGTCTGGACTCAGCGCATGAGATTTCAATTATTTTACTCATCGGACAGTGATTAAATACCAGAGGACCTGAATAGAATAAAAGAAGTCTACTATATTTTATATATAAAGTGAGCCAGAGCATCCGTTGCTGGCATTTTTCTCGAAAATTACTGAAACAAATGATTTGAAACAAAACAATCAGACAGAAAATTGACTCCAAATTTTTCATTTCTGATATTTTCATAAGCTCCTGACAACCTCTTGGGGTGTATTCTGGGGGTTCAAACACATTTTTCAACTTTTCTCGAAAAAACCTTCAATGCAGATGTAAAAATTCATTTATAATCTAAAAGTAGAGAAAAAAATTCGTTTTATAAGTTTGAAAAATAGGCGCAACGTAGGAATCTGAACAAAAAACTTCTGTGAAGAAAGCTGATTTTATAAGCTTTCAGCTGGCGCAAACCGCGATGCCGAAAAACATTTCGTTCAAGAGTTATGACCGCGCAAAGTTTCAAATCTAGGCCAAAAATAGGGTTCCGACTTTCGATTCTACAAAAAAATTTGTTGCTTCACCAATAATCGATGAAATTCATTGAAACTTGGTGGAAGCGGGTTTTTTGGGTCGCTGAATTTATTGTTGACATAATTTTTTCAAAATTCTCAAATCATATATGGCCGTCATAGTTTTTCGTTCAGATTCCTTCATTGCGCCTATTTTTCAAACTCAAAAAACGGATTTTTGGAAACTTCAAAAGTAAAACAAAATGCAAAAAAAGGGTCAAATATTTTTGAACTAAACACTGTAGCACATCAATCGAAAGATCTTTAAAATACGCATCTTTTGGTGCAAAGTTCACGTCAATATCTATTTTCGTTCAAAAGTTATGGAGCATTGGAGGTTTTGACTTTGACCCCCTGCACTCCCGCTTCCAGTTGACCAAATTCAAAAACTGCAGATATTCTGAAAGATGATGCTTAGCTCTATCATCCCTGAAAGTTTCATCGATTTTTGAGGGGGGGGCACTCCTAATGGTAGCTGGATGGACCCCTTTTCATCAAAACAAATACCATTAATTGAGCCTGTCTCGTCCTCTAAAAAATAATACAAAAACCATAACTTCGCTTACACTTTCGAACAGGCGTTAATGTTGTAACAATTCCCGAAACTAAAAATTAAAAGAATACTGATCTAATTTGTTTATTTCAATGAGATCCATTTTCAACCCATAAAAGATTGAATGTTAAAATTGCGCTTAAAAAAAAAAAAAAAAAAAAAAAAAAAAAAAAAAAAAATCATTTATCAGCTGATCAAATAAAGGCAAAGAAACGTGACTACTTCATTCCGCGCTCTCTAGCGGGTTCTTCTTGAAGCTTTACTTTTGTGAGAAGGTATCCTATAAGTAAAACCATGATCTGTATCGGTTTTATTTCGTGCCTTCTATTCGAAAATATCAGCTGACTCTAGACATTCACAGAGAAAGATTATCAAATTAGTGAACAGGTGAGCCGCAGTGCAGGCAATGCAGCCAAACAATCACCGGCTGCAAAACAATAATAAATTAAAAAAAAAAAACATCACACAACGACTCGTTATCGGCCGCCCGTACGAAAAAACCCCGAATGTACTTTAAAATCAATTATATATTCAATAAACGTAATAAAATAACACAAAACAATGTCCAACATAACAAATTAATCATAAAAACAAACAAAATTTATTCATCGTAAAACCAACACAGCAGAGTAAAATTACAACAAAGTTGGCAACATAAAACGCAAAATATTACCTCACCGCACTCCACTCACCCCTCAAAAGTGGTGAGTCCGTCGTTTAATTGGAATTATAAAAAAACTAAAGCATTAAAATGAATCCAACTATTTTTGCTGCAAACTTTAGAAGGTACGATTTCATAATTGTACCATTGCAATCCTCAAAACGCAACAGAAACGACAGGAAAAAATCACAAAATTCAAAAACAGCCGATTTTCAATTTTAGGCCACTCAGCATAGGAATACACGTGGAAAGCATAGGCTGCCTTATTACATTGTATACATTGTATTATATTGTTAGCAGCAAAACGATCGGAATAAGCGTGCCATGTTCCATAGGCACGCTTAAAATCTGTCTCCAACAGATCACAGAGAATCTAATTGTGCATCATTTGAGCCAAAGAACAAGTCGATAGAGCAATTATATCAGGCTCTAGCAACTTTCCTGTAAACGACCTTTTTTTTTCTGCTTATTATTAGATTTCAGGGGCAGGTATGCAACCACCACAACAAAAATTTCAGGGTTGCCTAATTTCAATGTGCTTATTCCATTGCCAAAATTTCAGAAATTTTGGAGGTTAACTGGTGAAAAAAAAATTTGGGTAGGATACCCCCTTAATATATTAACCGACCAGAGCTCAAAAAGAGAGAATGTACTCGTGCCTCTCTGGTATTATCTAGCGGCATGATCCTTATTCTTTATAACACGCTTTAATGCTTCATTGGTTAGAAGTGATCGGTTTCACGTAAACTAATAAGTTAATGAGCAGTAATAAAGCATTGTAGAATTGAGACTACCTACAACCTGTTTCTACCAAAAATGATTTGACATTTCACAAAAAAACTCTCGTTGGGACGAGAGTGCAGAACAAATACGGCCAAACAAAAAATATAAATTAAAACCCTCCGTTGTGTTTTATGGCTTAAAAGGGCCTGATAGGATGCCACCTAAACTGTCAAGTATGCTGCTTGAATATACTCTCAGCATGGTGGATGGAATTTACCTCCTTGTTATTATTCGAGTAACTTTTCTCAAGTTTAAATAATAACTCTCGACCTTCAACCCATATCTTTGGTCTAAAGTACCTGACATCCCCACTCCTTAAGTATCGGATTGTAAGTGGGTTTAAAGAGCCTTCAATTAATTTGATACTTCTCCTGCGTACACTAAAGATGTATCAATTGCATAGTTGCCTCTGCTAAGCTGATGGTTCTCGTCCTCTCCTCTGTAAGTAGAAACTCTCATAATCAAAGATGCTTGGCCGACACCACTTTGCGGTGCGGCGAGTGCTTATTAATTTTGACAAAAGTACTTGGTGTTGATCGATTCGCTGTGCGGATTAAAAGAAATTGAAGGGATTGCGGGGAAAAAATTAATTAATCAATAGAGAAATAGAAACATTCGATATCTCGAATATGAAAAACGAAATGGACGCCCGGTTTGCGCCAAAATGCTCGCAGTTTGTTACGCCTTTTTGATTGATGTATCACTCGATGGGGGGGGGGGGGGTCGTGTCTCGAAATTTTTCTGATAGCCCCCCACGTGGGGGCCAAAAACGTTAAAAATGTTTGGGGCTTTAAACCCAATTTTGACTAAATTTTTTTTAAAATTGAAATTCTGAAAAGGACTTGCTTTTTAGAGTATTTGCGACTCCCTGTTTTTGAAATTCCAACTTTTCAAAGAGGAGTAATGATTTTTTGAAAATGGGCCCAAATCGAACTTTGACCCTCGATATATCGAAAACGAAAAACGATATCGACCTTCGGTTTGCACCAAAAGTCTTAGAATTTTTCCTTCTTTTTGAATATCAAATAAAAAAATTTGGGTTCCTATTTGAAGTATTGGATTTAGGGAGGTTCTAACCCACCCCCCCCCCCCCCGAGAGGGCCCCAAATTCGATGCCCTCCTTAAAAGCTGCCCCCCTCATAATAATCGACCACGTGTTTCAGCGTTTTTCGAAATTCGGAGCCGTTCTCGAGATATTCGGCCTGGCTCCTTTTTTAATGGACACCCTGTATATGACACATTGCAAAAGTAATGTCGCGTCGTTAATAAGATGAATTTTCTCTACCCCTGCTCCTTCCTTTAACCCTAACCCTATACCCTTACCACTTGAGGTGTAAACTGTAAGCCTGTCGTATGACGATATTGCAACATGGTATGAATCTATCCCCGCAACTAGAATATCATTCGTCCTTTAAATGGGTCCTCTACTTAAAACGGCAGAGGCTTGCAGATCGCGTGGGCTGAGGAGTAAGGGGGGTTAAGGGGGGGTTAAGGGGGTGCTAGAGAAGCGAAAGGGAAGGGGGTTTGAGGAAAAGCGCGTTTCATCGGTAGGCGGTGCAGAGGAGGCTTGGGCTAGGAGAGGCGGCGGGCGGTGCATTCAACATCTGGGATGCGGTTTTCGCTTCATTGAACCGGCAATAAATGTATGAAACTGATAACTCGGCCCTCGACTTGGATTTATTTATCAAACGCCCACCCCCTACCTCCACCTCTTTTTCACGAACCAGGCAGCGTGGTGCGCTCTTGTTCTGTGGATGGGATCAACTTCACCAGAGTGATCTTTGAGCCTTGTGAAAAAGAAAGCTTTTCAAATGAGCAGTTAGTTGACAAAATGGATACATCTCTACATTGTCCTGTCTAACCCGTACAGACTAATAAGCCCTGTATTACTTTATAGAGCATGGACTTTGTGGCTCTTGAGTTAATTTGGGTTCGGCAGGTACGAAGCCGAGTGGGAGCGGGGAGCCCTCCAAAAAATAAAAATGTACTATTCGAGTCTGTCATCGTTGATTTTCAGATTAATTTACTTGAATTACCTGATTCCTGCAATTGAAAACGATTATTCGCTTTCCGTTATGAATCCGTGCTTGTGATCATCGCGCCACGCTGCCACATATATAGGGGGCGAAAATTTGGAATTTTGTGGCCCAAAACCAGCATGTTAAAATCACCTTACATAACTGTCATTTTGAAGATCAACTAATTTTAGTCCATCCGTTTGCGTTTTTCAGCTATAGAATCATATTCCTTTAGATTTTTTGAGAAAATTTCAAAGGATTTTCAAACAGTAGCTATAATTGGCTCAAATTGGCTATTTCAGGGACGGTTTGGAAACACAAGGGTTCTGATCAAGGTATTATAGGCTTCAAAGATATTTTAAGGTATAGCTTTGTTTGTTGGCTGTCCGCTGTCGTCACTAAATTTAAGATTCCTGAAGAATTTCCGATTGAAGATGAGCGTGTCTGAATAGGTCTGTTGCAAACTAGTTTGCTGTAGTAATATACGGGGTCGATTCTTCAGTAAAATTGCGTAAAAACCACATCGAAAGCATCAGAAATATGAAATTGCTCAATTTGGACTCAAAAGATCCACGAAGAGATTACGCAGGTGCTGACGTTGTTGGATTTTGCGTGTTGTATTGTTTTTCGTTTTTTTGTTTTTGTTTTTTTTTTTCAATTTAAAATGCCGAAAACACGACTTTTTCCTAAATCAACTACTGGCGTTTACTATTCACGGAAAAAAAAGATTAGTGAAAATAACCATACGGATAACTGAGTTTGGCACCTGCTAGATGTTATGGTAAACTTGACCAGAAGTATGGTACATTTACCGATACTTTGAGTAAATTCGACATGCAATCAGGTAATATCACCTAGTACCTAGTCAAAACATAGTATACTTCTGGTTAATATTACCATAACATCTAGCAGGTGCCAAAATCAGGTATCCGTATGGTTATTTTCACCGTAGTTTTTTTTCCGTGTTCATCGGAATGGAATCTGGAAAAGTTTCGTCTAGAATCACCTCAAAGCTCCGGTGAAAGCTCAGAGCTCGTTTCCTTTAAATCATCCCTGAGGTAGTCACAAGGAATGAAATCGTTTTCATTTTTTACGTACTATACAAATTGTGTGTCTGTATGGCAGTGGCGTAGCCAGGAATTTTTCTATGGTTGGGGGGGGGGGGGGTCCAAAGATACTAATTTGTTCAAAATTGTCTGAAAACGCGAAAAATTACCTTTGGTAAGGACAAATGTTGGTGTCAAGAAGGAAGGGGGGGGGGGGTCCAGACCCCCTGGACCCCCCCCCCCCCCCCCTGCTACGCCACTGCTGTATGGACTTCTCGCGGAGTTAAGGCGAGGTAGAAACAAACCAACTGAAACTAGCATAGATTATTGACATTTTAGTCGGTTCGCCTTTTTGCATATTTAGATATCCAAACGAATAAGGATATAGACTGGAAAAATATTTGAAAAGGCGATGGAAGAGAGAAGCGACAATGCAATCGGTGGCAGGGCTGCCGTTTTGCGTATAATCAATGCTATTTTTCTATTCACCGATGATTCCACCGGTTGAGAAAAGATTACACAGTAGAGTGGGCCGAAATCCGATTTTTTCTGAATCTCGAAACGTAATAGCGCGGAAAAGACGGTACTAGTGATCAGAAACAAGAAAATAACAAGTTTTTTGAATTTGGTCAATGCCTGACCATCGCGCAATGAGCTTGAAATTTCGATATTTTGGCCAAAATTGACGATTTTTGACGAAAATCGCTAGTTTTCAGATCCTTTAAATATGGATTCAAACCGTTCAAATTTGACAACTAATGGCTTAAAATAGCTCCAAATCGACCTTAGATGTGTTTTTAATGCTTGAGAGCCCCCAAATGTGATGGGGGAGGTCCCAATTGGAGGGGACAAAACGTCTATTTTGATGCGTTTCGAAGATCGGTTAGCTAAAGGGTCCGTGCCTCAAGGAAATCGACTAAAATGACTGTTTTTTTATGACAAATGATTGATTTTGCAGCTCTCGGCTCGTTTGACCGTAGAAAAATATGCTAGATGGATAAAACGACTCAGAGCTCACCGCGAGAAGGTGCGGCTGAAAATACGATCTTCACCAGCTATATAACCATCCCTTTCTAAGAGATGCATTCAAATGGGCTAGGAGAGAGAAAGGCAATATCCTGGCTACGGCTGTGGTGCCAGAGACAAACCCAGCTTTTATTAAATGATTTTAAAATTTTCATAAAAACCAATAGGACAGCCAAATAACTAACACTTTTTTTTAAAAGAATATAGAGGTTTATTTTTAAAAAACAGGCATCTCATCTCTAGATTTCAAGGTATCCCGAACTAAACCGTCTCTGTTTTTAAAGCCGGGACTTATTTTTGGGCGGCGTTGGTGTAACTCTAGCTTTACGCCGCGCTCGACTGATAGGGGTGGGCCACGGGAAACTCAAGACATCCTACTCTGATGGGATAGCCTGATAGTTATTAAGTTGGCAGATAAATTCAGTACCACCTTTCCTTGAAATTGGAAGAAAAAATATATTTTTACGTTTCCTATTGATCAGCTGCGTGTAGTCAGTAGCGTTAAAATTTGATTTAGGGACGGTGAATTTCCGAACATTGTTATTCTCTAGAATGAGAATGCTCCTGTTGCACATAAAATCTTGTATGCCACAGTGGTTTGCAGAAATAAAACTGCTTGAACATCGACGGACCGAGACATCTGTTCAACGCAATACGAAGTACAATATAGTATTTACGAAGTGACTTACTTGTCGTCGTTATCCCTGTTTTACAAAAGACTTCATTTTTTGCCCACTCGGAAAATTTGCTACTGTCATGCAGTGTCCTTTGATTAGCGAGCAGAAGTAAGGTCCATTGCACTCGAAAGAATTTTACATGCAAGGGAGCATTTTTATTCAGAAAAAAAAAAAAACATTCGGTTTTTTTACTGTCCCTAAATTGAATTTTAACACAACTGACGACACGCAGATTATTGATTGGGAACATGAAAAGATCTTTTCTCCACCAATTTTAAGGTGATTTCGTGTCACATGACCAAGATGGTCGATTAGTCGATCAATTATAATGGTCATTTACCAGGTCTTATGGAGTTCTTGTGTAAAAAGAGAATCGTCAGCACCTGTAGGTAGATTTAACAAAGATAACTGCAAAGTTTGAACGCTCAAATCCGCAATTACAGGATTTCTCATTATCGTAGTGCGACGAGAGATCGAGCGCAGCGATTGTGCGAATTTTCATAGTTTCGTCCTTATTTTGAGAATTCGAGCATCCAAAAATTGCAAATATCTTTGTCAGATCTACCGATGGCAGGTGCCGACGATCCGCGGTTTACAAAATAAAACTCCATAAAATCCGGTGATTGATAACTAATCGATTGACAAATCGATCACCTTGGTCACGTGACATGGAATCACCTTAAGAAAGGTTCGTACTGAATTTACTTGAAAAATTAAGGACTCAGAGGCTATTCTGGAGTGAGATGTCTTGAGTTTCCCGTGTCACGTCACCCAATCAGTTGAGCACTGCGTTAAGCTAGCCACCGAAGCTACTCAAAAATTAGTCGCATGGTTGGTTGGGTTGAGTGGCCGGTGCATGGAGCTGGTATTTGCAGCCACATTTTTGCTGTGAGTCGTTTTATCCATCTATCATATTTTTTTTCGGTCAAACGAGCCGAGAGCTGCAAAATCAATCATTCGTCATAAAAAACAGGCATTTTAGTCGCTTTCCTTGAGGCACGGACCTTTAGCTAACCGATCTTCGAAACGAATCAAATTGACGTTTCGTCCCCTCCAATTGGGACCTCCCCCCATCACATTTGGGGGCTCTCAGGCATTCAAAACACATCTAAGATCGATTTGGAGCTATGTTGAGCCATTATTTGACAAATTTGAACAGTTTGCATCCATATTTAAAGGATCTGAAAACTAGCGATTTTCGTCAAAAAATTTTCAATTTTGGCCAAAATATCGAAATTTCAAGCTCATTGCGCGATGGTCAGGCATTGACCAAATTCAAAAAACTTGTTATTTTCTTGTTTCTGATCACTAGTACCGTCTTTTCCGCGCTATTACGTTTCGAAATTCAGAAAAAAACGGATTTCGGCCCACTCTATTACACAGTTCCGTTCAGTGTATGACTGTAATGCACGAAAATACTCTGATCTGTAATCTTTCCTTAATCGGTGGAGACTCCGTTGATTAATTATAATATCCGCAAGTTTTTTAAAGTCATCGACGACTTCACCGGTTGAGAAAAGATTACAGATGCGAGTATTTTAGTTTATTACAGTCATGCACTGAACTGAACTGTGTAATCTTTTCTCAACCGGTGGAATCATCGGTAAATTGAAAAATAGCATTGATTATACGCAAAACGGCAGCCCTGGTCGGTAGCAGCAATCGGATCACCCTTCAAAGTCAGTCGGAGCTCGCGAGGTTGCATAGAAGCGTATCAGTGGGTCAACCGGGAAGGTAAGTACCAAAGTGATTTAAATGCGGGATGAATTGGCTTCAGCCTTAAACCCCGCACCGCTATTCAACCCGAGCTCCAACGCAACACTGGCGCGCAGCGTTCCTCCACTATCAGTTTGGATCGGAATGCGAGAGCGAATGATAGCGATGGAAAACAAGGGAAAAGGTGCTGGTGTGGGCCGTGGGGGTAAGGTTGGGGAGCGGGAGTAATTGACCAACCGAACCAACGAACGCACAGTGGGGTCCAGGGGCGTCATTTGCGGGGGGGGGGGGGCAAATGGCCGCCCCCCCAAGGATTTGAAGTCAGGCTCAAAAACGGAAACGAAGTATATTAATGAGCAAGAAAAAGGCTCTAAAATTATATTGATGAGCAAAAAAAAAAAAAAAAAAAAAAAAAAAAAAAAAAAAAAAGGTCCCCTTAAAAAAGTTGGGTTGAGGCAAAATCAACCAAAAGTATAGGAAATCGTATCAGTCATTTTTTCCATGAGAGTGTTAACTGTTAACGTACAACTCGGTCCAGCCAATTTAATGAATTAGGTTTAGGTTCACTCTATCTGTGATCAACTATCTGCTTCAAAGCTGTATCATTAACTGCATCAAAAATTGAAAGTCGTAAAATTTACTAAGTATGTACTAATATTTGCACTGAAGCGTCGAAACAACTAGTGAGTTAGTTGTGTGTTTATATAAGCCATTAAAAAGTCAATCTGACCATCTTTTGAAATATAGACAAGCCACCTTGTGAAAAAAGTGGAAGTTTACATTTTACATACACTTTGAGGGCTCCTTTATTTTGCAGCGATTTTGATGGTTAATTAATAATCATATAATCGTGAACATTAACCGCATGACTGCACAGAAACAATAAAGAAAAACGCTCAAGCTCACAAAACCTTTGGTAGAAAAATGATCCAGCAAAATACATTATAGTAGAGCTGACTCAAGGTTTCGTTCGACTAATTAAAGAGATTTTGCTGAATAAGCCAAAGATTTGGATGGCTCTACTTTTACTAAAATCTTTTGCTGGGTCACTTTATTACCAAAGGTTTTATCAGCGCTACCAAAGTGTTTGTTCCTATTTCTTCCGCTTTTTCCGTGTACTTGATATAGGAACCATGTAATAGAATTTAGATACCCTTCCACTTTTTTAAGTGCAACAATTTGAAATGGAATATATCCATATTTTCTAGTATTTCAAATACTTATACAAGAGAGCCTTACGGAGACGCCACGCCAAGCGCCACCATACTGTTTTCTGCTAAACTTGCAGGAAGTGCAGAACATCTGCAGTCAAAGAGCAAGCACTTTGATAACGTTGCGTTCTATCGATGGGAAAGCTCGAATTCGAGGGAGTTTACTGAACCCCAAAATCATTTCATTTTCTTCCACGTTGCAACGTCGTCAAATTGCACGCTACGCCGCACAGTAGATTGAGTCTACAGTAGCGCACCGAGAGTTTCTTCATCTCTCTCTTTACTCCATTAAGAAACGTATGTTAGACAAGGATGGACAAGGGGATAAAACCCCCTCCTTCTGTCCTTTTCCTACTCATACATTCAAATGGGATATGAGAGAGATGGAAGATATCCTGGTTGCGCCAGTCGTCAATGGGAAAGACCGGACATGGCGTGAAAACTTGAAATGCGTATATATTTGTGAATATGCAACATAGAAGTTTGAAAGTGTTACCATGGATTTTATCGTAAAATTTCCTTCAAGAATCACCCATTATAATGGGGTTGTTGTAAAGGTCGGAATTTTATGTTTTTGATTACAGATTCTGAAAACGTTCGCCGAGTAGAGCATTTTCGTTTTTTGTTTTTTTCCTACGACCAATAGAAGCCGAGATAATCGACTTTGAAACATCGCCAACACTGAAAAAAATCGGCTCGGGCTCGGCGGCCGAACCGCTCGTATACCTTGAGTTCGCGCTATACACCCGAGCGGTTCATGCGTACCGTGCGAACGCACCCAGTGGCCCGCATGAACCAGCATCGGGCGTATCCGCCGAGCGGTTCGCGGAAACACTATCGTACAGCATTTGCCATGGCTCGGGTGTAGAGCACGAACCGCTTCGGCTAGTACGCGTGAACACTGCTTGCTCCGCGCTCTAGGTGGCCAAACACGCAACAATAAAGCGGCAGTTAACTGTTGAACGCTCGCTCGGTCGGTCGGTCTAGCGCGTGACTCCGTGATTCAAAGCAAGTTGGCGGCTTTAAATTCAGTTTAATTAGTAGTATGGTGTCAAGTTAATTAATCACGACGGTATTTCGATAAGTGCTTCAAATAAAACATAAATATCTGTGTGTAAGAGCTAGTATAAGGAAAGGTCAGTCAGTCGTACTCGCCGGCATACGTTTTCACTGTGGTTTGTTTTACGTTACGAGGTGTCCTGATCCCTCATATTTTTCCCGCTAAGTCGGTATACTTAAATGCTCTAATAATTTATGTTTTGTAATTCGATCCCTACTTAAATTTTCGTTCGCAGTTCGAATTTGGACGTGTTGAAAAGTTCTGAGCTGATTCAAGATTTGTTTGTGAATCCACCGTATATTCCTTCGTGTTAGTGTTCTGATTTACTAAGTTGTGAAAGTGATAATATGCGTGTTAAATTTGGTAATATGGTGTTCCTCTATTAACGTGTGTCTAGTGAGTGATGTATTTAATGTCTTTTTTGCATTCTATTGTTAATGTGAAAAGGAATACAAGGAATAACCGATAATGGGAAGCACGAGGAGTTCGGTTAATACGCACGAAGAGTTCGGGTAATAAGCACGAAGAGTTCGGGTAATAAGCACGAAGAGTTCGTGCGTAGAGCATGAAGAGTTCGGGTAATACGCACGAAGTGGTTCGGGTAATACGCACGAAGTGGGTTCGGGTGATGCACCCGAACCACTTCGGCCGTCAAGCCCGAACCTCCGCAGTGTTCACATACTTCCCGACGAGTTCATGCTCTACGCACGAACTTTTCTTGCGTATTACCCGAACCGTTTTTTCAGTGAATTATTGCATCATATATACTAATTATTGCGCAATCCAGTGCACTACGGTTCTCATATCTCTTAAACTTCCAAAAATAACCCTATCGACCTATACCTCATTTTGAAGCAGAAGTCAAACGGAATCGGTCTGTGCAAATTTTAGGTCACTAACTGCTGTCGTTCTAAAATGGCGCCGATCCAAAGATTAGATGGCGCCAGAATATAAAATAAAAAAACCCGCCATTTTGGAACGACAGCAGTTAGAGACCTGAGATTTGCACAGAACGATTCCGTTTGACTTCTGCTTCAAAATGAGGTATAGGTCGATAGGGTTATTTTTGGAAGTTTAAGAGACATGAGAACCGTAGTGCACTGGATTGCGCAATAACTAGTATATATGATGCAATAATTGGCGATGTTTCAAAGTCGATTATCTCGGCTTCTATTGGTCGTAGGAAAAAAATAAAAAAACGAAAATGCTCTACTCGGCGAACGTTTTCAGAATCTGTAATCAAAAACATAAAATTCCGGCCTCTACAACAATCCCATTTGTATTTTGCTAGTAAAAACATTCAAATTTGCATTTTTAGTAATAAATTCCATGTCCTACCCCTCCCATTGACTCGCCCCACTGTGCGCCGCCGCCGGCCGCTGAGCACAGTGAGAGCGACGATGCATTTGGTCTGAGATCGTCAAAAAGTGGCCTAAAATCAGAAAAAAATTGCCTCATCACTTTATCATTTATAAGCTTTCAAAGTCAATTTCAAGCACAGAGAACACTTTTAACAATTAATTCAATCACAGAAATGCGGAGGCGGTCCGGGGGTTTGAAAAGTAGGGAGACGGGGGGGGGTGTGGTTGGCTTGGTCGAAAATGCATGACTCTTTTCTTCTTCTTATTTTTTTTTTTTTGGTTCTTTGAAGGAGTTGTTCTGAACACTGTAGGAGGAGGGACCTTACAAAATTTCTTTTTTACCGTCTTTTCCTTTTATCTTCAATTCCTTTTACGACTTCCTTTTCTTTTTCCTTTTTTTCCTCTTCCATCCTCTTTCTATTTCCCTCTTTCCCTTCTTTTCGCTCCCTTTTTTCAAGCCTTCCTTCCAACAAAGGCAGAAGGCTAGAGCCTCCATCAAAGCCCTCCCCACAGACCGCCTCTGCAGAAATGCCACTGAAAAATGACTTGAGATTTAAAGATCGAAAACGATGAGTTTTTATGACTGATTTATTTATACAGAGCTACCGTCTTGCGTATAATTAATGGTATTTTTTAATTCACCGATGATTCCACCGGTTGAGAAAAGGTGACACAGTTCAGTTCAATGTATGACTGCAATGCACGAATATACTCGCATTTGTAATCTTTTCTCAACCGGCGGAGTCGTCGATGACTTTAAAAAAATTGCGTATATTATAATTGATTTTCGGCGTTTCCACCGATTGAGAAAAGATAACAGATCAGAGTAATTTCGTGCAGTACCTACACTGGACAGTTTCACACTGAACTGAACTGAGTAATCTTTCCGCAGCTCTGGATATTTATAGCCACGTTTTTTTCGATTTTAGACCACCAAAGCTGCCGTTTTGCGTTTAATCAATGATATTTTTTTTATTCACCGGTAATTCCACCGGTTGAGAAAAGATTACACAGCTCAGTTCAGTCTGTCTCTGTAATGCACGAAAATACTCTAGGTATGTAATCTTTCCTTAATCGGTGGAAACTCCGTTTATTAATCAAAATATCCGCAAGTTTTTTAAAGTCATCGACGAGCGACGACGACTCCACAGGTTGAGAAAAGATTACAGATGCGAGTATTTTAGTTCATTACAGTAATACACTGTGAGCTGAATTGTGTAATCTTTTCTCAACCGGTGAAATCATCGGTGCATTGAAAAATAGCATTAATTATACGCAAAACGGCAGCCCCTGACTATGCTTTGGCGTTGGAAGCTCCGATGTGACTACCCCCGAGTACCTCGCCGCTTGCTCACCATACCGCTACTGACTGTGAGAGCCGGTCCTTGCCGTCTTGTCATGCGTGTTGCATCCAGTTTCCGCGACGCGGCGCTATTCGAATACATACCCCTTTTGTCTGGCAAAATATCTCTCCCAGGAAACGATGGCTCATCACTGCCGTCTCGACCTTCGTCTGAGCCGGCTGTTAAAGCGGTAAACGGGTCACGCTCATTTCTCGTCTCGCGCTCTCGCGAGTTTTTTACGCTCGTCAATCCTTCGCCGTTTAACTTCCGGGCAGTTTAACCTTTGAACCCGCCGATTAATTATATCAGCCTCTCTTTGTGCTCGTGAAAATTTGACTATCGTTTCTTTTTGAGCTTACTAAAAAAAAAAAAATAAAAATAAAAAAAAAAATATTATTATTATTTCAACCGTCAATTTTTTTTTATTTTAGAACACTCGTTAATTTGTCGCCGTTTAACTCTCGGAATAATTTATCGTTTGAACCTGGTCCAACCAGGATTGACGTAATCCTGCATTTTTTTTTTTTTTTCGTGGATAAATTGTTGTTTGAACTTATTGAAGTAATAAAAATAGGAAAAGAAAGAAAGTACTCATTCATTTTTCGGTCGAATTTTTCCCAACGTTCGTTAATTTGTCGTCCGTAAAATCTTGGACCCTTGATTTAAATCCGAGGCTTAATCAGATGTCTATAGTATACTCCTCCTTCAAATTTTGCTGAAAAAAAGAGAGGAAGCGTGCAGGGCACAAACGTTGTTTGACAAAATGCCTTCATCTGAGGAAGAGCCAAAAAATTAAAAAACAAATTTCCCGAGCTTGTCGTTCATTTTCTTTTCCTGAACGTGCCAAGTAAAATTGATGTCTTCCTGATAAGTCCTTTGGGAGCGTCTAAAGAGACTAGCCCAACATCAAAGATTACAAGACCGTTTTTTATTTATACCCCCTCTTCAATTTTGCTCTGTCTCTTCTATGTAACACATTTAATTTCCTCTTGAAAAATAATATAAAGTTTTCAGATTTTTGGCGCTTATCGGCGGTTTAAATATTAAAAAAGTGTCTTAGTCGATAAATAAAATGGATAATCTATGACCAATCTACGAATGTAAAATTAACGTCGAAACTTTGAACTCAGGCCCGGGTGCGGAAAAACTCATTGTGTATGTTTTTAACGAGATAGACAAGTCCATTTGCAACTTCGGACTGATTTTTCTTTGACTCCTTATCACAAAACCAGGACAGTTCTGGTAATGGTTTTCTTGTTTTTTCATCCTGTGAAAGAGTTCGAAAGTAATCCAAAGATTCAACATTTGGATTGAATCTATCTCTGTTTTCCTTTAATCTTTGTTTGAACTTCGATAGGGACTTGAAGTGATCTATAGTGAAGTATTAAGACTGTTGAAAAATGTCCGCGTCATTCTGATACCGTGTCTTTTTTGTGTGCTTCATTGCCTCTGATACGAGAAATCGGTGGTTCTCATAGTGAGTCGCAGAGCGAAAATAAATTTCTGTTTGAACGCATTCTCAGAATGTACGAACGGGCAAAAGTGTTCGGTGGATTCATCGAAAAACTTCTACTCGAAGTTGAAATAAAAAGAAATTAAAAAGTAACCATTATTTTTGGTGCCAGCGATGATCAATTGACGAGCGACAATGACGAACACTCAGTGCTTCACGTCAGTTCTGATGACGTTTGTGATTTACATCGGGATCACTAAAGGTAACATTGTCCAACATTCATTTAATTTCTTTTTTTAATCTAAACTTTTGCTTCCATCGAAGTTCTTTGATACCATTTCTTTAGATGTTTCTGAGGTTCCTTCGTAAAAGGACATTTGACGCGTTTTCAGTAAAGGAGCCTTTATTAGATACGGAAAATGAAGGAAAAAAGATATTCATTACTATGCTCGGAAGGAAAATACAAATATTTTGGTAGAATTTGAACGTCTTTAAATGTATCGAACAACTATCTAGTCACGGAAGTCAACGGTGACAGAACCGGACTGTTTTGAGGAAAAATCAGTTTCAAATATACTCAAGTTACTATGGGGAGGGGTAAATTTTCACTCCAGGTCAGTTTTTTGAAGATTAAAAGCTACAATTTTAACGAATCATGGCTTGCTTTCAGGGGTAAAACTGGTAGAACTGGTAGAACAGATATTATCGTATAGCAGTATTTGGTCAAGCAAAGTTTTATAAATAAGGAGGAACAAACTTCAAGTTTTTTCATCTGCCCTGTTTCTGGCACTGTTTCCTGTGGGGGGGGGGGGGGGGTGTGTCAGACCTACCGGGAAATACCTCGGTGGGCTGGTGTCCATTTTGGGTCAGCCGGCCGCGAAAGGAATAAAAGAGCGGAAAGAAAGGGAGAAAGGAAAAAGAGGAGAGAAATGAAAAATAGAGAGAAAAGTGCATGACATCATAGAGCAGACCAGCTTTATTAGAGACCAGGCCGTCTGAGAGGGGAAAACGGTGGAGAGGGGTCATACGTTGACGTAATGTTGACGCACAGCTTCAGGTATCCGATTCAAATACTCTCACAGGAAGATCCCGCAATTCGATCGGGAAATCGTGTCTTACTTTTATGGGTGCTCCTTCATTTATTGAGGTAGACTAAAAGAGGTACATGCGCGTACGAATAGTTAACTATACTCTGTTCGGGATAAGAAGTCCGATGGGGAGTCAGGTAAAAACGCACTATATTGCAACGCAGCGGTTCCTCGACTGTCGATTCTTCGCCGCTTCGCTCGTTCAGGAGACCCGCCTTTGAGACCCTTTTTAATGAAACAGACAATACCGTGAACTGACCAATTAGTATAGTCCTTTGAACGTTCACTTGAAAATTAACCTTTTGCGGCAATCGCGAATTTTGAATAACTGACTTTAAATTTAAATTCTTCTCGTCGTGCACAGAAAAATGATACCTAACGCACGCGGTGGTTCAATATGAAAGTTTTTATTGATTTCGGCATTCCTGATTGATTGAATTCAGAAAGCCGTAATCTTCGACACATTGCACGTTGAACCGCCGTTAAGTATCATTTTTCTGTGCACGTCGAGAAGAATTTAAATTTAAAGTCAGTTATTCAAAATTCGCGAATGCCCCAACAGTTTAATTTTCAAGTGGGCGTTCAAAGGACTATAATAATTGGTCATTTCACGGTATTGTCTTTTTCAATAAAAAGGGTCTCAAAGGCGGGGCTCCTGAATGAGCGAAACTGCGAAGAATCGACAGCCGAGGAGCCGCTGCGTTGCAATATAGTGCGTTTTTGTCGGACTTCTTATCCCGAAAATAGAGTATAACGCTATCTGATACACACACTCCAATCAAAACTTCTCGTAATTCGACAAATTAGTCTTACTTTTATAGTGCGCCTTCATTTTTAAAGATAGTGTAAAACAGTGCAGGTGCGTACGAATAGTTAACTACTTTCCATGTGATTTCAGCAGTGAAATAAAAGGAATTGCTGGAATAACAAAACATCGTCTCCAAAATTTACATTTATTTTGTCTGGGAAAATTAAGCGTGTGCGTAGATAAACGAACAATTCCATTTTGTTAGGAATTCTAAACACTTAGATGCTAAGTTGGCTGGCCAGAGATTTTGTTGTTTTATCTTTTCGAATTATTAATCTTGTCAACAAATTTTGCTAAAATTACATTTTACAATCTTTGTTATAGTTACATTCTAAACTTTTGCAATTCTAACTGTACAAATGGAAAATTTTAACAAATCATGAATAGTAAAATTTCCAAAATCTTGGTTTAAAGAATTAACAAAGTTTAGCATTGTGAAAACAGCTGTCTAGAATGATAAAGCATCAATTTCTTGGATTTTAAAGTTTACAGCATCTAGGATTGTAGAATTAACAAAACCTGGCATTGTAAAAACTGCTATCTAAAATGATGAGGCATCAATTTCTTGGATTGTAAAATTTTCAAAATCTTGGATTGTAGAATCAACAAAATCTGGATTTGTAAAAACTGCAATTCAGAATGAAAAATCATCAGTTCCTTGGATTGTAAAAATAACCGAATCTGGTATTGTAAAAAGTGCAATTTAGAATGAAAAATCATCAATTCTTTCTGGGATTGTAAAATTTTTTCTTTAGAACGCAAAATCATTTGATTGCGCTCTCTGGTTAACAAAGTTAGAAGTACTCTTTCGTTTTGTACTCACTAGGCAGTTTACGGTTTACAGAATAAGGAATTGTGCCTTAAAATGCGTATTTTACGCTCTCAATTATTATCTGCTGTGATAGCCTAGCGGTAAAGTGCTGAACAATCATCACGGCTACCCAGGTTCACATCCCGGGACAACTGGTGAATTCATCATCTCATCATTAATTCATCGTACACCTTTTTACCATGTCTACACATATAAATACATGTAAGACTCTCCGTGAAATCAAATCAATATAATGTAACTTGTACATAAACGAAGCCAAAACAAGTGAACAATTCACACGTTGTCAACCAGAGCGCGCAATTAAACGCTCTCTCGTTCTGGATGATATGAATTTTAACTATCCAAAATATTGATGATTTTTCATTCTGGATTGTACTTTTTTCAATGCAATATTTTGTTAATTGTATAATTGAGATTTTGTAAATTTTACAATCCAAGAATTAATGCTTCTTTCATTTTGGGTTGCACTTTTTACAATGCCAGATTTTGAAAATTTACAATGCAAGGTTTTGATATTTTAACCATGTTAGATTACTGACACGATTTTTTACAATCCAGACTTGCAAAATTAGCTTTCTGATAGTTATTTTAGCAATATTTTTTTTCAGTGAGGAGTGGTTTACGTTTCCTTCCATTCCCTTTCCTGAATCAGGTGGGGCAGGCAGCGCCCGAATTGCCTCACACCACTGACTTGAAGTCTACCGATTTGACATTTACAGTCGCATTCTATACCCCGATAGTGTTTGATTCTATTTATTTAGGAGTTTAACCGTTAGACCAGAGCGCTACACGGTCATGATAAAGTTCCAAAACGTCTGAACTTAAGACTATATAATTTCACTTACATTTTTTCGTGAAGTATATTTAAGTCTTATCAGCTTTTTAAAATTTAGCTTCGAATTTTTCGAAATTAATGCAAAAGCCCTGTTTCGCCAAAAAAGGGGGATCGATTTGAAAGGGTAAGATATCAATACAAAGGAACAGGGTGATAGATTTATATTAACTTATTGTTCGATTATAAAGGGTGATTACAACGACACTAATTCATTAAAGCTTGTTATTACAAATACGCAAATAAATAGAGTACTCGTGCTAGATAGGTAGGTAGTGAAGATTAGTAGAGAGCAGTTCCACAGAGAATCGCCGAAAGCATAGACCATTGAAAATAAGGAGAGCTTATCATGTGAATATCGATTCTACTTGTGGGCCCCCGGCCCTCCCTTTCTTCCTGAATAGGCCCATTGACCCTTCGGATGCATTTATATATTTCATGGTGGAAGGAGGTTCTATCGTCACTCTGTCAGTAACTCTCTCATGTATATAACTAAAAACATGATAGAATAAAAGAGAGGAAAACCATTGGAGGGGGAGAGGGGTCGATCAGGCCGAAAAGAATGAAAATTAAATAAATATAGTACAAGCAAATAGCGTCCATTTGATTACGGATAAAACTTTTAACGAGTAAGGACCGAACATTTTGCTCGAAAGCCGCTTAGCGTTTCGAATCGAACGAGTCGAATTATCGCTCCCTCCTTAATTCAGCCTTGTTAAGCGTGACTTTTTAGTTCTGCTCACTGGACGGCTCACTGAACTCTCAGCCACGCAGTGTTGTCATGCTGCGGTAAATTGGTCTGCTGAAAAATTTTGCTCCAAACAGTCCAAACGCGCGAATAATAATTACATTTTTGACGACCTTTCCAGCAAAAATGGCTTTCGTAAATTTTGTGTAATTTTATGGCGTCAATTTGTTTATGAAATATACATTTAGATCATTTGGAATTTTTTTCAAAAATTTCTTTAAGGCAGCCTCCAGACATCAAGACGTTTAGACCCCATTTTTATGCGCGACCCTATGTGCATATTGGTTTTGGTCTGGTTTTTGATTTGCGCTGTTGTACAATGTACTTAGCATTTTGGAGTATTAATTCTGTGTTTTTAGTGGTTGTTTTGGAACTATTTGGCACCACTTCGTTTCTCAGCTATTTTGTATAGCCAATCAAATTCCTCTATTCGTCCGGCGGACCGATATTTCGTAGAAAGTATCACCCTTTTATACTGATTTTCAAACGCGTTTTAGAGTCGGTTTTTGATTTTTTCACGCATACCTATTTCAAATTCTAAACTTTTAATTCCTGTTTGTTTTTTGGTTCATTAGGGCTGGATTTGAGAATTATGATCGTTTTTACATATCTGTAAATTTCCCGCTCGTACCACGTTTTGCACAGGATGTATGGAAGGAGAACTTTTTCGGTTTTACTACGCGTATTAGGTACTAAGACATTGACACAGAATGCCTCCAACCGCTATATTGAGGTTATGGTCACACGGGCTCTCCGACTCTCCGTAACCATAAGCAGCTGTAGGTACGTAGAATACGTGTGACCATAACCTCAAACCCAGTGGTTGGAGGTATGGAAAAAGACATAGTATTGTTCAGAGCCACGATTTCGTGAAAGTGTAAACATCGTTGACGTTTGTCATTCACTACAAGCGTATCACCGCATTTCAGGATTCCTTTCCCGCTTGAGTTTTAAGGAACATTAATAAATGCCTTATAAAGCTCGAAACATGCGTAAGAAAGGAAACTTACTATCTACCGTAAGCGGCTGCGTCAACGAAAACCCGTGCTATCATAACCTCAAGGTTAAACAACCTCAGACAAAATATCTGATAAGCCATGGGTGCTGCATTAGGATACACCGCTACGTTCTTAGCACGATAGCGACCGGATCGTCCACCACCATGTTAGTAATGCCTTATTGCTGATGCGACGGGAGCGCTCGCATCGTGGCATGATCTCACTAGTCACGAGGCGCTAAATTCAAAATTTCTTCCACAGTCATCACTCATTCAAAAGTTGTACCCTCCCCCTTCCCCTCCCCTTCCCCTCCCACCGCCCCTCACCCAATCAAATCTAAATTCCTTCATCACTTAAACAACAACAATTAAAAGTACTAACACCCCCCTCACTTTCGACGGAACAACCTTACCTAACACACACTAAGTCGGCTTTTCTTTTCAGGAGATCATGGTTAAAAAAGTCCATGTTTGGTGGCCCAAGGAAATCGACTGAAACTTGGTGTGACATGTGAATCGATTCGTAAAGGCGCGTCTCTGAAAAAAGAAAATGTACACCGTATTAAATTTAAAGGTCAAAACACACCCATACCATTTGATTTTTTTGGGGAATATAACATTTGGTAGATCAGTAGGCAATCCGTTTGGCTACACTTGCTCCTGCAAATACTACGAGTAGCTGTGAGAAGTATAGATTTCCAAAAAACTTTACACCAAAAGTCAAGTAAAACCCGGCCAAGATTAAAAAAATGTTTCCCAACTTGATTAACGATGGCTCTCTTTTCCACCGCCCAAAGGGCATTGATATTAAAGATAGCCAAGTTTAATTTCCACCGTACTCTCTTCTCTATTCTCTTCAACAGAAAAATTTAATCCTACTTATCTTTAGCAATAATAATGGCTCTCTTTTCAACCGCCCAAAGGGCATGATATTAAAGATAGCCAAGTTTAATTTCCACCATACTCTCTTCTCTATTCTCTTCAACAGAAAAAACCCTGTCTGCCTTTTGATATTTCGCCTGGTACATCTTCTTAGCGTGCATCGACATTGCATACGTTTGAAAATGAAGGAGTGACAGCACGGAAAGCCGACACCGCTTTGCAGCGCGGCTATGGAGGTTCTTGCCTTATTGTTTGATTAGTCCCTCAGATATTGCTGTTATAACACAGGGGTCCAAGCATCTGCTTAGAACAAATTATTTTTAATTCTGTTCAACGACCCGAGACCAATCAATGCCACGTCCAAAGTAAGAGAGAGAAAAAATTACCGAAGAAACAATTGAAACGAAGTTTACTTCAAGAAATTGGAAGAAGATTTTGAGGAAGGAAGAAGCCAGAAACTTGGGCCGCGACTCTTTTTCCACCATTCAACTCAACTACTTTTCTCACAATGTGACTTTAAGTTCCCTGTGAAATACCCTCATGTCGCGGCCCAAGTTTCTGGCTTCTTCCTTCCTCAAAATCTTCTTCCAATTTCTTGAAGTAAACTTCGTTTCAATTGTTTCTTCGGTAATTTTTTCTCTCTCTTACTTTGGACGTGGCATTGATTGGTCTCGGGTCGTTGAACAGAATTAAAAATAATTTGTTCTAAGCAGATGCTTGGACCCCTGTGTTATAACAGCAATATCTGAGGGACTAATCAAACAATAAGGCAAGAACCTCCATAGCCGCGCTGCAAAGCGGTGTCGGCTTTCCGTGCTGTCACTCCTTCATTTTCAAACGTATGCAATGTCGATGCACGCTAAGAAGATGTACCAGGCGAAATATCAAAAGGCAGACAGGGTTTTTTTCTGTTGAAGAGAATAGAGAAGAGAGTATGGTGGAAATTAAACTTGGCTATCTTTAATATCATGCCCTTTGGGCGGTTGAAAAGAGAGCCATTATTATTGCTAAAGATAAGTAGGATTAAATTTTTCTGTTGAAGAGAATAGAGAAGAGAGTACGGTGGAAATTAAACTTGGCTATCTTTAATATCAATGCCCTTTGGGCGGTGGAAAAGAGAGCCATCGTTAATCAAGTTGGGAAACATTTTTTTAATCTTGGCCGGGTTTTACTTGACTTTTGGTGTAAAGTTTTTTTGGAAAAAGATATCACGGTCCGTTTTGGGATACACTACTTGGATCATTCTGCGGCTTGACCATAGAAGCTGTGTTCAGATGCTAATCATGGAGGTTGATTGTAGGTAAAACAGACTGAAATTGAATATTAAGTAAATACCAGTCTCTGATCGCAACTGTGCGTAAGAGTTTTTGTTTTTTGTTTGTTTTTTTGGCGGGGAAAGTTTTTAAAACCTGACCTTTTGAAGGTTCTGTGTGGGATTCTCCCTTACATCACCTAATTTATAATGGCAAACCCACTTAAACCTCTGTTGTATCGTTTCTATGCCAAAATTGCTAGCCTGGTTGAGTTATCCTTCAGGTTTCAGGTCATTGTTTTGCGTAGATACCTACTTTGATTCACTTCCATTTCTTGTTACACTCCAATTAGAGCAGAGGAAACTATGTGCACAATCACAGTGGACTCAGTGATGGCGTAGCTATGGGCTCCGCCGACCCCGCCGGTGGGGGGGGGGGCGCAATGCATCGGGGAGCGCAAAAATTTTGAGAAGCGAAAGAGAAAGAGCGAAAAGGAGAAAAGGAAAGGTAAACGGGAAAAAAAGGAAAATAAACTGTAGGGAATACCTTACGAACACTTCCTCAAACCATTTTTTCTGGGGGAGACCCCCCAGACCCACTAAGGATTTCTGGAGGCGGCCCCCTAACCCCCTAAAGGATTCTGGGGAGCCCCCTAACCCCCCTAAAGAATTCTGGGGGTGGCCCCCAGACCCCCTTTAAAATTCTGGGGGAGACCCCCAGACCCCCCTTTAGAATTCTGGAGGAGACCCCCAGACCCCCTCAGATTTCAAATATTTTCACCTCTGGACATAATTCTGCATTCAATCCGAAGAGTTTGCAATTTTGTAGAGAAGCTGTAGGAATAGTTGCCTACTTTGTAATTTGAAGGCTAATTAAGACCCCTCATTTCTATTTTGATGTTGCTTATGACAGGGTTTAGAGTAATTCCCCAGTATGTTTTTATTCTTTGAGCTGTATTCATTCTATTTGTTCTTTGCTCTATTTGTGCATGGGAGTTCGTTTTTTTCCTTAGTTTTTATGTAAAAAAAAAAATGAAAAAAAAAAATGTACAAAAATGTACGAAATGTACTGATTCTTGCATTTCCTCCAATCAGTGCAATATTTTGTTCTTTCTTTCAAACTGTGGATCTTCAAAATAATTTTTAGATTAGTAGATTAACCCCCCTCCAAAGATGTACTTAGGTTGTAGATTGTGTAAACAAATTTCAACAAAAGTCACTCAGCCAGTTTTGATCAACTTTTCTTTATAAGTTTAATTTTCCTTGAATATTCTATTTTTTGGTGTGATGAAACCTATATTGCCTTTAAACAGCCTCAGACTTAAGAGTTGTACCTATATTGTAGTTAAACATTGAAAAGAAATATCTGGCTAGGCTGGTTGCAAGCTTTTTGTTGCAATTTTCATCAAACTTAATTGAGTCATACTTGAATTTCTCTTTCCAATGATTATTATGTTTGTTTTTATAATTGCTTAGTTTCAAAAAATGTTGCTCGATTGCACCTATATTAGCCCTTGAAATGGTCTTAAAGGTTGATTATGGTGACTATGTATCAGAAAAATATTTTAGTATGTTGACAGTATGTTGTGTGCACAAAGTACTATCAAAATCCATCCCATTAATGATTGACTTCAAGTTTTCAAATTAATTCCTCACTTTAATTTTTTTTCCAGGTCCCATCCCCTGTTTAGCTTTTTTAATGCACTTGAGGGCTGTATACTGTAACGTAACTATAAGGGGTATTTTCTTTAGGATACTAGTTACAGATTGCATGTGCTAGTTTTTATCAAAATTAATTGAACCAAACCTGAACTATCCCAAATAATAGGATTATATTTATATTTGCTAATTTTCCCAAATATTTCGCTCGATCGCACCTATATTACCTCTTGAAATGGTTTTATCCGTTGTTTTTGGTGACATAGAGAGGAAAATATTTAAGTTTGTCGATAGTAGATTGTGTGTACAAAGTTTTATCAAAGTTCATCGAGCCATTACTGATTTACTCCAAGTTTTAAGATTAATTTCTCACGATAATTCCATTTCGTGACTTGAGCGCACCTATTTTGATTTTTTGAACAGTTTTGAGAAATGAATATTGTATTTCTTAATCTCTTTTGAAACCTGATTAGCAGTAAAAGGTGGTTTTGATTCCAAGACTGTCATTTCGAAACTCAGTTTTAAAGTTAATGCATCGATGAGACTCAGAACAGCAGAAACTACTTTTTAGAATTGTAAACTTTTACTGTTGGTAGGTATGTACATACCTTGTAGTAAATTTTAATTTTCTTATTGTTGTACTTGGACTTCCTGATTACCTGTAGGTACGCACTACTATTCTAAAGAGTGCAGATAGGTACAGTGCGACAAGCACTCGACACAGTATGGAAAGTCTTTGTGTTTGTAGCAACTTATTTGACTAAGCCGTGTCAGGTAGAAAAACATTTCAGCATTGTTACTGGCGAGGTTAGTAGAAGGGTCCACTGGCTTGAAAGCCATTTAGCTAAACTTAAAAACAGTGAGAATGAGTCTATAGCCACTGACATTAATTCAACTACGCCTGACAAAAAAATCTGTGCATGAAATTCATGAGTAATATCTGCACAATTTAATTTCCAGGCAGCTTGAGTTTGATTTTTAGTGGAATGCAAGCCTTGACCCACATTTAAGGCTGCGACAACCTTTTCCAGTCAAGCATAAAATAAGTTTATCACCAATGAAGAACCTGGCATGAGAAATAGGTATTGCTAGTTGCTGAGAACAATGTGTGTGTATACTGCAAACAATACCTGTAGTTTTTTGGATTGATTACACGCCCATGGGCATATCATTGAACATATTGATTAATTTAAAATACAGTGAATCATTACTCTCCATTTATTTCATTCGTATGTATTTAATATTGACAAATGTTGCACCAGAGTAACGCGTCTAGCAAATCCCTTGTAGCTCATGCCCACGAAATTTCAACATTTAAATAAGATTGATAAACTTACAGCGGTAATTGACACTGCGTAAGCTATGTAGTATCTATAAATTGAAGAAGTCTGCTGCTTCATGTAAATAAGAAGTTCTTACTTGCAAAGGAATAACTAAAAGTAAATTTAAAGTACCGCAAGGTTCTTACCTGCCGTGAAAGCTTGCGATTCTAAAAAAATAGTTTCCGCTGTTCTAAGTTTCATCCATAAATTAACTTTAAAAACTCATTTTTATGAATGATAGTCTTGGAATCAACACCATCATTTATTTCAAATCTTGTTTCAAAAGTGAGCAAATTTTAATTGGTACTTATTTACCACAGGGCATATACCTACCAACAGTTAAAGTTTGCAATTCCAAAAAATAGTTTCCGCTGTTCTGAGTTCCATTGATGAATTAACGTTAAAACTGAGTTTCGTAAACGGTAGTCTAAGTCTCAAAACCCCCATTTACTGCAAATCAAGTTTCAAAGTAGAACATAAGTTGGCTGTTTCACTAGAAAACCAAGTGGTAAGTACCTACATTCTTGCTCTCCAACTGTGATTGATACTAGGTGTACACTGAAGTTACTGCAGGCCCAGAAATTTCAACATTTAGATCAGAGTGATAAACTTACCCCAGTAATTGATGCTGTAAGCTAGATACAGCTTGGACAAGTCTACTGCTTAATGAAGATAGGGAGTTGCAAAGGAATAACTTTAAAAGTAAATTTTAAGTCAACACAAGATTCTTACCGTAGGGTAGCCGTACTGGAAGCTTGCAAAATATAAAAAATAGTTTCCGCAGCTGTAAGTTCCATCGATGAATTAACCTTGAAACTGATATTTGCAAATGATAGTCTATGAATCAAAACCAACATTTACTGCAAATCAGGTTTCAAAGTAGGACACTAGCTGGCTCTTCCACCAGCAAACCAAGAGTTATGTACTTACATGTTTTCCCTCCAACTGGAATGTGTACACTACAGATGGAGAGACAGAGTACACTGTGATTGTACACAGTTTTCCTCTGCAATAATTGGAGCGTAACAAGAAATTGAAGTAAATCAAAGTAGTACCTACACAATTAACAGGGACCTAATAGATAACTCAATCGTGCTAGAATTTCTGGCGCAGAAATGATGGGACTGCACTGAACTATCTTAGATTTCAGATAAACCTATGATTCAGGTGGGAGTCGGATGCACCGAAGAAATAAAATACTATCGCACTTTCAAACACCATCAAAATAAGCAAAAACAAATGACAAAAGCAAGAGTACAGAGAGGTTCTCTCCTACCAAGGAGGTTAACAGAGATTGGATTGGATATCTAACTAATTAAACTAAGATTGAAACACTGTTTAGCAGCAGAGGGGAGAGAGTGAAAACAATGCCACTTGTACGTAAACTATTATTCTCCTTATAGAAATATCTCCTTATTATGATCCTTGGTAAACTCCATCCGATCATAAGATGTGATGACCGACCTCTGGCAATTTTATCATTCTCTACAGAGACTTACTTACAATGAATCCTTCTCTAAAATTAAAACGAAATGGACTCGTGACTTTTATTATGATTCGTCCGATTTAGCCGTAACGAACGGTAAAACTTGTTGGCATTCCTACCAGAGAATAGAAAAGTGTGTAGGACCGAAATAATTAACACTGTACTAAATATACTATATTGATCAGCCACCGGGCACCGACGAATAGAGGAAAATAAAAAAATAATAATAAATAACAAACAAATCACTCAATCTTCATTCTTCTCCTTCCTTCCTTCGCATCGCAAATTCGCAACGCGACAGACTCTGGCGACAGAACGCTGAACTCGCTGAACGAATCAGAGAGCAGCATGGCGGCTGAGCCGCACCGAATTCAAACATGAACTGTCGTTTTTACGATGATTTTTGATTAAAGATTTCTCTCTTAATATGAAACTGATCAGATCAAACTTAAGCCAGGATTTTAAGTTAGCTCTCTGAGAATCAATTCGTATAAAGTTTTTAAAGATTGGATGTATCGTTTAAGCTCTAGATGCGAGCAAAAATTCATATTTCGATGCAAAAATGAAACACTAAAATAGATGTTTTTTGGAGTTTTCTCCTTTATTATAATTCCGATCTTTCTGAAATTTCGAAGCGATCGATTCTGATGCAAGACAAATCGATTGATACCGGGTGTTTAGGGTTTTAATCAGTGGAAGTAGGTCGTTTCACTGATTAAAGTTCCAAAATCACCCATATCGACGCATTTTGCTCTCATCCGTGTATAGTTACTGTCGCAGACGCCATCGTCCTCATCGGTTAGGTTAGGTTAGCTTCTTTGTCTCTTTTGTTTTCTCTCGGTCTTTTTTTTTTTTTAACTTGGCCGATGGCTAGCGCCATTAACGATTTAAGCTTAGAAATTGTTATATTCCAATTTCCAAACCTTTCTGATGAAGGTATACATATCAATTGTACAATTAATTAATTAATTAATATCAAACTTTGATTTTTGGGGAAAAAAAAACAATAATAAAAAAATGTCTACAAAATCGTTTGACTGTAAATCTAAAGCACCCTACCCATCAATTATTGATTAAGGTCGTGCATCCATTCTTAATACGCCCGCGTGTTTTGAAGGCTGCTTGTTTTTTTTTTTTTGCTGCGGTTGGATGCGTTGTGGTCTTCATTATATTCCAAGCGAAGGTTCTCAAAAGACAAAATAATAACTGTATGATATGTCCATGGGTGCCAACAGGGGGTGGCAAGAAAATATATAACTCAAAACATGGGCGGCCCGGGAGGCTTTTGGGGGCCCCCACGTTTTTGGAAGGAGGGTTTCAAAAAAGTGAGAAAAAGAAGGAGAAACGAAAAAATGAAAAAGAAAATAAAAGAGAAAAAAGACAAAAAGGGGAAAAAAGAAGAAAGAAAAGGAAAGTAAGTAAAAAGGGATTGAAAATAAAAGGAAAAAATTATGAAAAATATGTATGTTTAAGTTCCCTCCTCCTACAGTTTTCTTACAAACCATTCCCTCGAACAGCAAAAAAAAAAAAATAAAAATAAAATTCAATCAATTTTCGACCTTCAAAGTTCCCCTTTTTTTGATCTACAGACCGCTACGCCGGCGGTCCGCCTCTGGCACACAGGATCTCTTATCTCTCTCATTTTCTTTTAATGATTTAAAAGGAAGGGGAATGAATTAAAAGGTAGAAAAAGAAAGAAAGAGGGGATTTAACCCCTTTTTGCAAGTGTATGGTCTGACATACGTGTTTCAATGGAGAAAATAGTGGGATAGAGGATCTATCGTTGCGTTACTGAATAAGGCGGGGTCGTTTAAATCCCCTTGGATTTTGAAAAAAAAAATAAAAAAATTGTTAGTTTCCCATAAATTTTACCAGAAATGAGCTCAGAAAGCACAAAAAAATTAGGGAGAAATCTTGGTTTTATCCCTCTAAGCAGTTATATATGACTCTTGTTTTAGATTTTTTTTTTTCTTTTTCTAAACTGAAGGAGCGGAATTTTGATAGCATGGGTGAATTTTGACGATTTATTGAATGGAAATAAAAAGTTGTTTGAAAAAAAGAAGAAGAAAAAATTGATACAAATATTTTAACCCGCGTACCGCTCGGTCACGCGGCCGCGCGCTCCGAAGTTGCGAAGCTCGAATAAAGTTCCGAGAATCTCCGCGTTCTTCAGAGGCTTCAGACGTTTTCTGGTTCAGACGAGCATTTTTAAGTAAGATGAAGTTTGTTCAGGCTTATTGATTTTCATAAATTAAACCCGTACATATATTTCTTTGTTCTATCACTCGTAAAGCGTTTTTTTCTCTTTTATTTTGTAACCAAAACCTTTGAAAAGCCCTTTGCCCTCCAAAAGTTGGGGAGAGAAACGAGGTTTCCCTAGAAATAAATATCAAAACGATTTTTTTGGGTTTTTGACGCGCCTGATTAATTAAAAACTTGAAATGAAGCCCGTGATACGACCCAACATTCTAAGGGGATTAAAAAAGTTGTGCAGAAAGTTAAAAAAGTGTTTTATTGGCATTTTTTTAACCAATTGAAATTCCGAACATTGGATGCACATTTTATTCAGACCATCTAGATTTGGGGGGAAAAACTTGTACTTTCTTCACTCTATAGATAGGGAAGTATTATTTTTCCAAAAAAGTAGGACTAGTGGGAGAATTGGATGAAAATGGTCTGCGAATTGCAAAACACGCATCTTTTTATATTTAAAAACAACGCAGTTCCTGGGGGCTGATTCTGATTTTTTGGAGGAGACGAGATATATAGCGGGAATCGATCATTCCCATTGTTTAGACTGCATCACGTGACAAATTTCGGGTCATTCGATAGACGGAGGAGTCATTTTTCTGAAATGATTGATTCAAACTACTTCTAATCTGTCACGTGACGCCGTTTAAACCAATGGGAACTATCGATTTCCACTATCTCGTATTGTCTCGTCAAAAAGAGTAGACTCAGCCTGCAGGTCCGTTCAGAGCACACAGTAGGTGGAATTACTCATAGAAACCAACGAACTAGAATGGCCGACATGGAGTTTCGTTGAAGCCTCCGACCTAACCTCACTTTCCGGGCTAGAAGGGCAAAACATTGGATTCTTCATAAGACCCTGTGCTAGAAGGGCGAAAGTTTTCGGTTGTTTTTAGCTCGTAAAAATCGAATTTTTGAAGGCTGGTCAACTTTTTGTGAAGTAGGAAGGTCGGTTACCGTAAAAATGCAGGAAAACACCGGTTTTTTCTAATTTTTTCTAGTTTTAATGAAGTTTACAAGTGAGTGTTGTCACCCCAGCCGGTACTGGCATTGGCATCTAAACAGTGTCTCAATTGCGTGATTTCTGATCTTTCTACGAGCTTTTCTTGTTAGAAATGATCCTTTCTTCATTCCCCAGTGTTATTAAAGCCATTGTTTGATATTTGAGAGTGCTAAATGCTTTAAAAGTTTCATCGCGTTCTACTGAAGTCTTACCTGACTGGTGCAGGCACTGACTGGATTCTAAGCTGTTACTGGGATATTCAACCAGTTCTGTGTCAGAATTTCTAGCATGATTATAGTGAGAGATATTTAAAGCCACTCTTCTGTGTAGTTTGAATCATCTCAAAGCCTTAATGCCCTTGATTGACATCGGAACTCGGAAGATAGGTTGCGGAATTGGTCTCTCCGTCTCTTGTGCGCACAGTTACTTCCAGGCAGTAAACAAAACCAACTTATCTCTTTTAGTTAAGTGTACCAACTGATGTAAGTTCAAATTTTGAGTCTGATTTACTGTAAGTGGTAATCTTTATGCCAAGATTATCATTTGCGCAACTCAGTCCGAAGTTAATTCATCGATGGAACTCAGATCAGCGGCAACTTTTTTTGGATTACTTTTACCAATCTTTTACTGCAGGTATGCTCTTTGAAGTGAAATTTTATTTCTTTTTCTGTTTTTCACAGAACCACTACTGTACTTGTACGAATCATTGTATGATACGGAAATTTGTTTATTCATGAAAACTGATGGAATGAGCTACTGGTGCGGGTATTCTTAAATGGTCTAATGGTCTAATGTTTTCTGACTGGGCCTGTGCAGCTACCGGTGCTTATAATAGTGACCAACTCTGCGGACAAACTATTAAAACTGATTAGTTTGTTCATTCCGATTCAATGGAACTCTTGAACTGTTATGGCTACCCGCAGTGAAGAAAATGTTGAGTTCCATCATCTTTTTGTGAAGAAAATTAGCGGAAGGAGCACACTGCATCACATGCAGTGTTTTTGTTTGAGGCTTGATTACTTGTTGCTTTAGGAGAAGGAACCCTTTCCTATCTTTGCTTAAGAACATAGCATGGATTTCTTGAGGTCAAAAGATTCTCCCCTCAATAAAAATATATAGTGAGCGTAGGTAGAGCTCGTTTCACAAAAGAAGGCAGACGACAAATCATGCGGCTTGCTGCGCAAAGATGTGTTCGCATTCCTGCACATGCTCAAAAACGCAAAATCGTTTCTGCGCAGTAAACAAACCAATCTGTTATCGGCCAACTTTCGTGAAACAACCTCTACAGAGGTAACAATATTTCAAAATTTTGGAAGGAAAAACGAACGTACACATCAAGTTATTGGGCAAGACCTGGTAACCTAACTTCTGTGCAGTACAAAATGGTGTCGGTTTGGTGGCCCTGAAAATGAAAAAATTCAGCTAAGAAGCTGAAATCCATGGTACCAAGTGTTCATAACACTTTGAGTAAATTCATACTAAATGTGTAGGATTCCGATCGGTTCTTAATCATCTATATATTATTGTTTCAATCATCAACAGCTCTCAGAGACCGATCAGCACCAGATAACTACAGTTAACCTGAGTCCATTATGAAATGATGATTTGTGACCACCCCTTCCGGTTCAAATTGATACCTTTTTCCGTAAACATAGCGCACAAAGGAAACGAAAGGTAGAGAAAGTAGATTGGAGCAAGGAAATAAGAAGTGCTAAGAATACAGAAGAAAATAAAATTTCACTTCAAAGAGCATACCTGCAGTAAAAGATTGGTAAAAGTAATCCAAAAAAAGTTGCCGCTGATCTGAGTTCCATCGATGAATTAACTTCGGACTGAGTTGCGCAAATGATAATCTTGGCATAAAGATTACCACTTACAGTAAATCAGACTCAAAATTTGAACTTACATCAGTTGGTACACTTAACTAAAAGAGATAAGTTGGTTTTGTTTACTGCCTGGAAGTAACTGTGCGCACAAGAGACGGAGAGACCAATTCCGCAACCTATCTTCCGAGTTCCGATGTCAATCAAGGGCATTAAGGCTTTGAGATGATTCAAACTACACAGAAGAGTGGCTTTAAATATCTCTCACTATAATCATGCTAGAAATTCTGACACAGAACTGGTTGAATATCCCAGTAACAGCTTAGAATCCAGTCAGTGCCTGCACCAGTCAGGTAAGACTTCAGTAGAACGCGATGAAACTTTTAAAGCATTTAGCACTCTCAAATATCAAACAATGGCTTTAATAACACTGGGGAATGAAGAAAGGATCATTTCTAACAAGAAAAGCTCGTAGAAAGATCAGAAATCACGCAATTGAGACACTGTTTAGATGCCAATGCCAGTACCGGCTGGGGTGACAACACTCACTTGTAAACTTCATTAAAACTAGAAAAAATTAGAAAAAACCGGTGTTTTCCTGCATTTTTACGGTAACCGACCTTCCTACTTCACAAAAAGTTGACCAGCCTTCAAAAATTCGATTTTTACGAGCTAAAAACAACCGAAAACTTTCGCCCTTCTAGCACAGGGTCTTATGAAGAATCCAATGTTTTGCCCTTCTAGCCCGGAAAGTGAGGTTAGGTCGGAGGCTTCAAGCTTCCCCGAGTAAAAGCGCTGTGTCGGCCATTCTAGTCATTCTAGTTCGTTGATAGAAACCAATCAACAGTAGGCAGTAGCGCACCGAGAGTTTCTTCATCTCTTTCTTTTCTCCATTAAGAAACGTATGTTAGACAAGGATGGACAACGGGATAAAACCCCCTCCTTCTGTCCTTTTCCTACTCATACATTCAAATGGGAAATGAGAGAGATGGAAGATATCCTGGTTGCGCCAGTGACAGTAGGTATTCTGCATACTTGTGTCACAAAACATACACTGAAAAAAAAAAGTTGGTTTCGGAATAATATGCCGTTATAGTAAAATTTTCCTGGTTTGAACATACCTAAATCATGGTTAAATTTACCATACACATAGTAGACTTTACACAGGGCGGTGCTAGATTTTACAATGCCACTATGGTAAAGTGGGTGCGTAAGATTTTAACCTGGATTATACCCCACGGATCGTAAAATTTACGACGCTATGGTTAAATTTGAACCATCCTCCTGGGTTGGATTTTCTATAATCTAGGTACTGTTGAATTTACCATACTCAGAATAGTATTCTCAAGTAAGTGCATCGTAATTTTAAACCAACTTGTGTGGCTAAAATTACGATAAAATTATTGTAAATAAAACAATACCAGCTAATGGTAAATTTAAACCAGAAATATTGTAAATATATAGTTCCACCGCTGTCCGCATAGAGCGCGCTGCCCATCAGTTCCTATCGATTTACTACGTTGATTGTACCTGTGCCATTTCAGTCAAGTTTTTTCTGGTTTTATTTTTAATAACATGTTCGAGGATTAAAAGTCCGTCCGGACAAGTAAGTTTCATAAATATTAGAGATAAGTAAATAGTTTAAATTTGCCTTCAAAACTGAAAATTCCGCTATTTTTTAGATTCCCCATTAGAAGGCCTTGATCACCTGATGATAGTAATTGCGGATCTAACGTCCACATTGCATAATTTAAACCACCTCTGACGTAACCCAGAGGTGCCTGCGCGGTACGACGCAAGTAAAGATATATAGAACGTTGATATAAATGTTCAATCGGAAGACTTTTGGTATCTTTAGCAGGAAAGTTGGTTCATGAAGTCAATTTTCATAAAATTTAAAGACAAAAGAGCTCGCACTGAGTCGCTTTTCACCTTGAATGTATCCATCCCCTCCCTTTCATTCACACCCCTTTCCAAACCTTGGAGAAATTTTAACCATAACCTGGTTAAATTTAAACCATGCTTTGGTTACTTTGAAACCATAAATTGGTTAAAAACAACTATAATCGCCTGGTAGATGAAACTACATACGGTATAGTGAATATTACCAAATAGGTTGGCTTGGGTTAACACAGGGTGTGTAGTTGTCCATTTTCGAAACCAGGAGTAGGTATAGTAAAGTTTAACCAAATTAAAGTAAATCTAACCCAGGATGTTTTTTCAGTGTACGTTTAATGAATTCGAATGGTTGTTGAACCCCCCCCCCCCCCCAAACGCACTGAATACGAGGGGCTTCAAAATTTACTCAAAAAAGTCGCAAATATCTTCTTGAGTCTTCAAATATGTAAATTTAGCAGTGGCGGCGCCGCGCCGTTTGCGTCGAGTCTGTTTTACAACATTTTATTAATAATTAATTTTAATTTTATTTTTAAGCAAAGAATACGATGATGTCATTATTTCAGCTCAGAAACTAACAGAAAGCCCGAAATTAAGGATCAAAAATGATGGGTCTGAGAAATGATTTGTATATTTATAGACAGCGCGATTGCATCAACATATGGTACGGTGTTGCGGTCGTTTGTACATTTTTTAAAGCCTCCAAGTAAGTTTTTTATTTGGACTTTTTTTTTCTTTTTTAGAATTGCGGACATAATTAACATGAAGACATTATCAGTTGAGACACTTATTTTTGGATGCCTCAGCGGCAAAACTTGCAATCTGCCAACGTTGCACTACCATTTAAATCTATAAAAACTATTGAGCTAAAAGTAATCGGCGATGACCATCGAATTCGACCTTATTTAATTGTATGCGCGTTCAAATGGAGAAAATACTACTTTACCAAATAGCACTCTTCGCCGCTTGAACACCTCCTTTTGCAGCCCGATTAGCAAGTTTTGGCCGATTTGCATGCTTGGACTACGGAGGGACGTGCCGCCAAAAACAGCAGAGGTTACAACAAGTGCGCAGTGTATCATTGAATATGCCCTGTACAAAGAAACACTGTTTATGACTTTGTTGCAAATTTTGGCAAAGATCAGCAGGCTATACATCTCACGATCAGTGGTGTCGCGTGCGCATCTGGCAACAATGCAACTGCTCCAATATATCGAATTTTCCTCGTGCACTGTGCACCCCCTGAATTCGATCTTTTACATGAGTTTAAATGGATAGAATACATTGTTGCCAAATTGCACGCGACGCCCCTGCTCACGATGGAACTGAGCTCGTTATAATTTTCGCGTCATTTTACATCCCAAACCAACCACCAAAAGTTGAATTTATTGCTATTACTAAAAAGTTGCTATTACTAAGCTCCTGAAATGAGATATCTCCGCCATTCGCAGCGGCTGTCTCCAGTTCTTTTCCAGCCAATCAGATTTATTTTTCAGTGGTTCAATCAATGGCATTTCAATTAGGAGCCGTTCGTAAGAAACATTTGGCAACGCTGCAGCCACTCGCACGTTCAAGCTTCAGCCGCGGTCGCTACATCTCAACTGCTTTAATTATTTTGTTTTCCCCGCTGCAATTATTAAATATTTACCGCGCTCCGGTGAGCGAAGTGGGGGGAGGCATCGGTTAGGGGGAGAAAAACGGAGGGGTGGAAGGGGGTGGGGGTTGGAGCACGCGAGGTGAGGGAGGTCGGTGTGTATATAGCGAAGTGCGAAAGTGCAGCGTCCGCTTTTAACTTTATAACTTCGATCACCACGCGCGCGAATAACGGACGAGAGACGTGACTCGCTCAATGGAAAGCGTGCAGGTAAAAACGCTAATCGAATGCGCGGCCGGATTCCATGGAAAATCCCAAATACACCAAAAAATAGACCGAAATATTGATGTGACATCTCAATAAGACCGTTGTAGTCACGAAAATAATAATTGGATTCGAAGAAATATTGTTCTTAACAAGAAATGAAATAAAATAGTGGCAAATATGCTGAGTCAGTGGCTTAGGTAAGGCAAGAGGGGGGGGGGGGGGGTTAAGGGGAGAAGGCAGTGAAAAAATTGAAAAATCTCATTTTTTTTGCTGTTTTTTTTTGCTTTGCATAACCTTACGAACATTTCCATATCTAATTTATATACATTTTTTGATGATAGAAAAGCAAATAAATAAAGAAAACGAAAGTAGATCGATTCTGATTTTTGTTTTTTTCGTGACTGATTCAAGCTGATTTAAACTTCATAATTTTCTGTTGCATGAACTTTAAAGTCCTCTCCCGGTAGTAATGGTTTTTCCATGTTGCACTTATTTCAGGCACTATTGCACTTAGAAAGCTCACTTTTTTTTTAAAAATGTTCGTCTGGATATGCTTAACACAGTGCACCTATTTTTAAATCTGCAAGTATGACTGTCTTAAATTAGCAAGAGTACTGAACATTTAGGTTTTTTAGTAATTTTTTTAAGAAAGCTCGCTGACAAAAAGTTTTTTTGAGAAAAAATAAAAAAGTTGGTGGACTTTGTTGAGTTACACATAAAGATTAGTTGTAGCAAAATTGAAGTTTCTAGCTCTAAAACTTTGGCAGAAAATGGTACCTGAAGAAGGGTACTTTTTACATTGGCGAGATAGGCACTGCCACTACCTTCTCCCCTTAAGGGGTCTTGACACTGAAATATTTGCCCTAACAAAAGGTCATTTTTTGCTCCAGAGAAATCTCACCAACTTTTTACCTTTGTACCCCCTTGACAATTTTCAGACCCCGGACCCTCCCCCTCATAAAAAAATTCCTGGCTATGCCACTATGCTGATGTGAATTTTGAGAATTCAGAGGAAAATTTAACGACATGAATGAGGAAACTATACAACTACATTTTAAGAATAAAAACAATTAGAATGATGAAAATTAAAATACTATAAGCCACCATTCTGAAAAGCAACGCCCATTGCACAAAGTTAGGAAAAAAGAAAAGTTATAGCAGAGGACAGAGGATTTTGAATACAAAATAATGGAGTAAAAAAAAGGAGAGAGGCAAGAAATGCGTGATTGACTTTTGATTTGACTCTCATTTCTTTTGATCAATATCCAAATGCTGCTGCTTACTGCACCAACATGTTTAAATAAATGATGTTCCGTCTTAACCTTCGAATTCGTTCAGGTGGAGGACTCCTTTCTATTGAATAAAGCACCGCGTCGAGTCGGTTCTCCCTAATAGAACTTCCACCGAGGGGCTTTAAGGAGACCCACCTTGAGAATCCGTAAGTTACAACAAAGAGGAAGGTTAGGTCAGTGCGTTTGAAAATAAAGACGGGAGATGGTCTATCAAGTGACTTTAGCCCCAATACATCTGTCCTTTACTAACACATGCTCTGAAGCAGGGCAAGAGAGAGAAGATACGATTGCAGGTGGACACGGCTCTGCTCGTGGATTTGCCCTCATAACATTACACGGGCCCGGTCCTTATTCAGAATTTCCAGATGTTTGGTTCTAGGCCGTAAATTTTCCATTAGAATCAAAGTAAAATATACGACTTTTAACCTGAAATCTGAAAACACTGTCTCCATTGCTTTTGCGCGTTGGTTCCGCAACCAAAACGTTAGTCTAGAGATAGAAGGACGCCGTTTTCTATATAGGTATAATACGACAGCAATTCGGAAATAGGATATCCTGGTTTTATCCCGCCTTAGTGCTACTTATTGAAGCTAGAGTAATTCCAAAAATCGTCGTACTGTTTGCGATGATGAAAGTCAATTTCGTTTACTTTGGAGGTAAAATCGGTGCACTGTCTGTTGTCACTTCAAAAATTAAGTTTCTCCGAACGAGCGTTTGACGATTTTCGTTCATCATTGAATTTACACCAGATCTGCGGACCGTTTTCGAGAAGATGAGCAGGTTAATTAAATTGAAGAGCGGGGGTTCCCTCCACGAGAGGAAAGAGGGGATATGGGGGGGCGGTACTCGTCGGAGAGATAGGTCCTTACTCCCCATGTCGAACTTTATCAATGGATTCCGCACTCCAACCGAGCTGTTATTGCACGGATTTTCAGAAGCCTAAATGGATTATCAAATCCTCAGCAAAAAGTATGAGCAAATCACGCCAGCAAAATTTGAACTTTGAAGCGTCGCTGGCAATAATAATTATTCATCTCCTCTTGAAAAACGGGACAACATTTGAAGCCTCTAAGGAGGGCAGGGCCCGGCCCCCTCTCTGGATCTACCACTACTATGGAGAGTATAAACCTCTTTATACATATAAACTTCCAACTAAAAGTGGACTTTATTCCTTATAATATTATACATATAATGAAGTAATCATATTAATTAGTCAAAAATCGAGATCATAGATTCTTATTTTAAACAACAATGAAAAAATACTGTATATATATTATATACGTGATAACCCAACATTTTTTTGGTTTTTAAACTGGCGGATTTTGGATCTTTGATCGGCCGCAACCTTTTTGGGAGAGGTGATTCAAGGTCAGGCAAAAGAAAAAAAGGGGGACTTCATAGACGAGGAAAATAAGGAGAGGAGAAAAGCATACCAATTTTGTAAATTATTTAAAGCTTTTTTTGGTCTAATATCTTTACTATATAATGTTAAAATATTGGTCATTTATAGGGTTTCATCAACATTTGATCAAGGTTTTGTAAAGAGCTAAGCAGAGACAAAATAAAGAGACCCTGCACAAAGCTTGTGACAGCAGGTGTCCACATTTCCAAACCCAATTTTGGTCGGGACTCATCGGAACATCAGCCAACAGTCGCTTACTGTTGACTGGTGAGCTAAAAGGGAAGGGTCTGATTAGTCTACTGAAATACGGAGCGTGTGATTTGAATTTGCCAAGTAAAACCAAATCAAACCCAGTTACCGCTTCCAGGACAGTGGACCAATCACAGTCTTCCGTTGAGATCACCGACTATTCCGCCGATCACCGATCGGCGACTATTTGTTGTTGAAGCCGGTGACTCACTCGAACGAAATTGGAGTATCCAACTTGGCTCACTTTTTTAACATGGGGAGCATAGGGTAAAGGGTGTCCTGGGTCCAAGGTACTTATATTTAACAGGTATGCTCGACTCGCTTCCCGCGTCATCTTCAGTGGCGCGCAGTTCAAAAAGCATTCCAAGATGGCTGACAAAAGAAGAAAACATTGTATACTCTTTCCAGAAAACATTGGGCTACCCTCTCTAGAAAAGCAGAAAATAGCCCGATGTTTTCTGGAAAGAGTATACAATGTTTTCTTCTTTTGTCAGCCAGCTTGGAATGCTTTTTGATTTGCGCGCCACTGAAGATGACGCGGGAAGCGAGTCGAGCATACCTGTTAAAAATATAAGTACCTTGTGCTGGGTCTCTATTTATCTCTGGTAGTAACTTTCGTCAGGAGGTTGTGTTCGTTTGTTTTTCACCGCAGTTGAATCTTCGATCCAGTCATTGGCGGATCCAGCAATCTGACAACAGTGTATTCTCTCCATTTGATTGCATGAGAAATAACCGATTTTTCATGGGACTGTAACCCCTCCAATAATCGATTGTTAATCATACATTCAAACGAGAGGAATGCGCAGTTGTCAGATTGCTGGATCCGCCTATGTCTATCCTCCGATTTCAAATAATATAGACTCACCCGTCACACTATACTGTGGAGTTCGGGATGTTTGCCTCACTTGGCTTGTTGCATAGCAACAGTACGGTATTAGATGTAGATACTCCATCTAAATGATAAAATTATAATGTATGTTTGGTTTACTAGCAGCTTATTGCGACCGATTAATATGCAATCGTTGTTTGAACGTTGACTTTCGTGATGCACGCCACACTAGAGATCGTCTCAGAAGTGTAGGCACACCTAGACCGATAATTTTTGGCGAATTTCCAATTTTCATTCCTTCAAATTGAAGTAAAACTTGCCTCCGAATCTAACTTTTGATTTTTCAAACGTTCCGCATGATAAAAAATCCAACGCATTTTTAGTCCTATTTACCATGTATAATATGATAAAGTACGTTGGTAAATTCCAAAGATTATCGGTTTAGGTGGTTCAAGTGCGTCTTCACTCCAGGAACGACCTCTAACAGTGTCTGTACACGATTCGGCCCACTGTTTGACGATCAAAAAGAAGGGGCGGTCGCGGTGGAGCGGGCGCAGGATGAGGTTCAATCGAGAAAAGTTCGACAACGGGTCTTTATGAAAATATTTTGATTTGAAAGCTCTTTGTCTTGTTCCAGCACGACCACGGCCAGGAGCCGTAACAGTGGTAGTAGCAACAGTTCATTAAGATTAACTTTCAGCGAATGATTTGAGAGCTCCCTCGACAAAAGTTTTAACCATCGTCTGACCCGCACCCTCTTCTCCCCCCTCCCCGTACCCCGCTCAGTGTAAACTTTAAAATGTTGCTCTTCGACGGATTCTTGACTCTCTCTCTCTCCTCCTCTCTCTTTCTCTCTCCCTATCTCTCTCTCTTTCTCTCTCTTTCTCTCTCCCTATCTCTCTCTCTTTCTCTCTCTTCCCTAGAAGGCAGCCCAAGTAAGTGTTAAAAATCAATTAATATTAACATATAACGCGGCAAATGTAATCAAATGCCGCCCTGGGTCCATGGCTTAGGACCATTGTTTGGTCCCACCGTGGGACCACCATCATTCCCCCAAAAGGGGTGAAATAAAAATACCCATAAAAATAATAATAATAAAAATAATAATAAAAAAATGTCAAAACGGAATGATGACCATCGTGGTGATCGAGACGTCAATTCCCCTCCTAAATTGTTCTACTAACGTGTTTTATCGATTTTCCTGAATGCTCGTTCGCAATGGAGGATGGGAGGAGCGAAAGGGTTAAAACTCCATCCGAACTTGCTTTTTTTGCAGTCAGTATTTTACAATGAACAAAATTTAGATTCAATCTTCCGGCTTTTAAAAAAACGGAACGTGTAGGATACTTACGATCTGAAAAGAGGCTCAAAGGGGTCTGTTGCAAACTTTTGCTACAACGAAAAAAAGGGTTTTTCATCGTATGTAAAATCGCCCGAAATGTCCATTGGTGGCATCAGAAAGTCATAAAAATGCGATAAAAAACTCACAAGAGACGTTTAATGAAATCCAAGATGGCGGTTAAATATCGAGCAATCTGTATGCATGCGCCTTTAACATCCAAGGATTGCCAACGTTGACAACCTCACAGCTTCAGAGGTTATGTGTTTATTTACGTTGTGATTGGGTGTGATCGATATTGTGAGGTTGGCTATTCTTGGATTTTTGTGTGTGTGCATAGAGGTTGCTCGATATTTTACCGCCATCTTGGATTTCATTAAACGTCTCTCGTGAGTTTCATACTGCATTTTATGACTTTCTGATGCCCCCAAATGGACTTTTCACGCGATTTTACATGAGATTGAACATTCTATAGCGCTGTAGCAAAAGTTTGCAACAGACCCATTGTATTGACTGCGTCTTTTTTTGGAAGGGAAAAAACCTATTGATTTGTCATCCCATTTCTATTTAGTCCTTTCTTTGTTTCGCTTCATTCCTTATTGATAATCTTTTCTCACGAATATTTCCATGGAGCCAATAAAACCGAATTTTTGAAGATCATATAAAAATCAATGGATAAAATACTTATATAATGAAATAACATAACATTGGCTTTGAAAATAGCGTGACCCAAATATCAAATTCTAGAAAAGATGATGGGTAAAAGTTAATAGATCGAAACTACAAAATTAATCCTTTCGGTACCAAATTAACCACAGTAGGAACTCATCGCGGACTTAGTAACAAATCAAGCCAGTATAAATTACTCTCCTTGGCTTTTGTTTTTGCCTATATCATCAATTAAAGGCGCTCAACTTAGCGCTTTCTTGAAACGTTTTTTTCTCAACTTTTTTTTTTTTTTTTTTTTTTTTTTCAAATATAATGAAAGAAAACTTTGTGAAATAGATTATAGAAAAACGTAAGATGTACTATGACTTTCAAAAGAAAGTATACCCTGATCGAAATTTTTACTGCTTCAAATATCGGTAAGCTTTGAGAAATTTTTGTGACTTTTAAGTGTTCAAAGACTAAGCAGATGCCCTTTTTAGAGACGTCTTAAAAAAATCGTAAATTCCTTTAAAAAACAATGGACATATTTAAGAATGAGAATTTCGACCAAGATACTTTTTTTTGAAGTTATAGTACATCGGTTGCAAAGCGTGACTTTTGGTATACTTTTGCAGCTTGTAAATTGAAACCCATGAAAAAAAGGGTATAGAATTCAAGTGTGTTCACCAATCAATCGATAATTTTCATGGGATTTCATGGTCAGGATGCAACGTCTTCTGCTTAGTGCTTAGTGCTTGTCTGTCTCTCTTGAAATAGCGTAAAGTTTATCTCCAGTTTCTTATGGATCGAATCTGATAAAAAAGTATTATAATTTTGTAAAATGTAAGAGAATTATTTTCTTAGTTTAAATTTTTGAAGTGTGATGTGATTAAAATTTTGTATATTTTGGTATATCCCTTCATTTGTATACTTCGGTTCTTCATCAACTTTGACTGACAAAATAAAATTCATTAAATGCGTTCCGCTCTACAAAAGAAACGACAGTCAGGACGTCATTTGGATCTTATTAGTAGGATGCCATTTAAAATACTTGTTTCAGACGCCGAAGTCGAACTCACCTGTATGAAGTGCAGTTCAAAGACTCTTCAAAAATCCTCCTTGACCTAGCTTGACCTTGACTTGAGAATTCCTTGATATTTTCTCGTTTGAATTGTGTACATGGAAAAAAAATCAACGAGAGGATGATCAACGAATGAACATTTTGAAGGCTCTTTTCCAAGGTATCCTATCTATCTAACATGATGAAGTGTTTCCAAATACTCATTAGTTGATCATCCTCGCGTTGCTCCCCATTTCTTCTACTCAATTTAAAGGGGAAAAACATCAAGGAATTCTAAAGTCAAGGTCAACTCAATGAGGGTTTTCTTCAGAGCCTCTGAATTGCCCACATTGTCTTCGACATTAAAAGGGGCTCTTTAAAAATCGGCATTTTTCGCCCACTGCTTGTTTTTGACGAAAGTTTGGGGATCGATTGAGGTTACTTTTAGTAGTGGATCCTGAAATTTTCGCGACCTAAAACCAATTTTTAGAGGGGGGCGGGGGGTCAAAGTTGAAACCTTCAAACTAAAATATCTCGCTAACGAATAAAGCTTTTGAAATGTGGTTTGCGCGAAAAAACGCGAAATAAATTTTCCTTTCTTTTGACTAACCACACATTCCAAAAAATTTTAAACAAACACTTGCAATTTGAAATTTTTTGAGTTTCAGGCTCAACATTTTTTACAAATTTTGAAAATCTGAAAAAACGCATTCTTCGATTTTGATCTCCATGAGATATGTTATTCTCTATAAAATTTGCTACAATTTTGTCCAAACCTCATGTTGGGGAAACTTTTCGTTTCTGAGTTTAAATTTTTTAAAGTTTCAAAAATCGCAATTTGCAAAACTCCTTTAAAATCACGCAGATGTGCGTGGTTTAACTATATACATATAAGCCCTTCGCAGTATATTGAGACGTTAAGTGTTTCGATGATCACGCATGTCCTAAAGTTTCGGGAAAACCCAAAAGATTACAATTACAGATTTGTTCAACCCCAAACCCTTTGAAATAACCTCTGGCAACGATGTCTCATCTCTAAGCACACGGGGTTGTCTCCCATTAATTAATACCTACTCCTTTTTTTTTCAGCTGACAGTCGCAAGTTTCTTAAAGAAATTTCTTTCCAAACGGGAGGGAGAAGCGAGGGGTTAGAGCTGGCGAGACATTATTCAACCCTTAAACCCTAAACCCTCACCCCCGCACAGAGCTCGTTTTCTTTCTTTTTTTTCCTTCTCACCCATGACAGCTTGACATGCACTTGAATGGCCCATTTGCGTATTTGGTTTTGTTTCTCTTTTAACAACCTATAATGAAAGTTGCGAAACTTTGCCCATTCTGAACTGAAAGGCTCGTCGATTCTACCTACTTGGAGTGGGTGTGAAGCACTTTTCAGTGTAGGCGACGCGACCTGACCGCAAAGCCTACGGTCAAAGTTTAACAATGTACGAGGAAAGTAGGTGTACTTGTATAGGAGTTGAAGGTACACTCTCACTCGAAAGTTTGGAGGAAAAAAAAAAAAAAAAAATTATAACTTTCCGATGAGGAACTTACAATTATATTGTTAACCCGACCAAACGAGCTTTCGTTTTACTTTTCAGTAAATTGTCAAACAGTGACGTTATTGGGCGAGACTCGTAAGAATTGGGTGCTTACGTTTAATGTTAAACAACGTTGAATTCCTCGTCAATTTAACATCTTTACCCTTGAGTGGCCTTAAACTGATGCGGGAATTTTTGATATAGAAAATTAAAAATATTTCCGTGTACCTTTACTGCTTTGAAAATTGTTTCCAAACTTTTGAGCGGCAGTGTACTTACAAGAGCTTCCAGGCTCCAAGCACGGCTGCGTGGGAAACTTCATGTCACTTTAAAACCCAAAAAAAAAAATGAGGAAACCAGAGAAAGACTTTGAAAAAAATTTAAAAATAACTTATTGTTAGCGATAATTATCTTTTTTTGTCCCAGATTACGAATCAAGAACGATTTTCTCTCCCCATCGTATAAAGGCTTTTTTTTATATACTATAAAATTATAAAATTTCGGATGTAATTTTCAAGACGTGAGTTTCTTCTAATAAGTTTTTCGTTAATTTCCTCTGTGCGCTCCATGTTTTTAAACTCTGCTTTTTTTTTCTCTATGTCTTTTTTTCTCGTTTTTTCTCTTCATCTCGCGTTCTTGGCGCATGTCCCAAGTTTTTTTTTTCTTGCACCTTCAACTCATCCGCTCTTTCTAGCGTAGCGCTTTCTTATTCAACATAGCTTTCAAACGTTGTATGTTTCATCATAGATACATCAGATTCTTGTATTTTTTAATTTTTTTTTCTTTCACACACTAGAAAAAACCAGGTACCAATACGCAGCCAACATTTCATGCATTCAAACGAAACATCTAAAGACAAAATAGAGACGGAGCACTAACTGGATGCAGCAGAGGCACGCTGATTTTTCTCGCGAATTCAACAAAACAACAGTCAACACCCCTCTGATTTTTGCAGGGGGTGTTAAATGGAGATCACCCTCTTCTTCACTTTCCAGTCCATCCACCCTTTTTTTTTCCGCATGTCACCGATCAACGCCCTGCGACATCAGAGGGACGTTGACTGTTGCTTTATTGAATCTGTATCAATTCAAACGTGCTTCGCAAGTCTGACTTATCCATTTCAGCGTAGAGCTCCGTCTACATTTGTCTCTGGGAACATCCAACATTTTGAGGTTATGATGATCTTTACATGAACGCGTGGTGCCGTCTGTTAGCTACCCGGTTTAACCTTTTCACTGCCTTCGACGAGTATACTCGTCCGGTTGCCCCCCGCACTATCCCCCGCCTGTACAGCTGCCGCATCTGCGCGAAACATAGAAAACTATATACTCTATCTGATGGTAAGAGTACTAACTACGCGATAGAAGCGCAGTCAACATTTTTTGTGTCACGGTTTTTTGGGATTAAAAAGAATTCAGCAATGAGAAGGTTAAGTAGAGTATAGAGTAAAGCAGACTAGTAAAAACGAAAGTTAATGAGTTAATGAGTGAATTTTGAAAGTTTTTAAAGTGTGAATCATAGTCATTTTTACGGAATTTTACGTTAGAATAAACGTGCCGTATATTCCTGTATTAAAATCACGCAACAGACCCATCGGGTCTATTGCCTTAAAGGACAGGCTTATAAAATACGAGGGGGCTCAATTCGAGTGGTCTTAATTCAAACCAAACCTCCAATATCTAGTTACGAGAACGATCGAGGTTTTATAGGTCCTTGAAAGTCTCCGAGAGTCCGTTTGACTGCCTCCCCCCCGATTTTCCAACGTGACTTTTTGAACGGTCGGACAGTGCGGGTGAGACATTCAATATCGTTAGCCCACCATTTTCCCCCCCTTTTTTTTTTTTTTATCTCCCTCACCTCCTTATCTCCATTGATACTCTTGTGGATCAAATTTTGCGATTTGCTAGACCGACGCGACGTGACAACTCGCGGGGGCCATTCCAGACATCTGCGCGACGGCCCGGTTGCGGCGGCGCTCAGTGGGTTGCGTTCATGGGAGAGGCCGGACATGGGGCTTTTTAAATCCGTATAGCTTTGTCAATACCCATCGTAAAAGTTTGAAAGTAAATTTATCTTTTTTATTTTAAAATTTCCTTCAAGAATCACCCTTTATAGTTTTTTTTTGACTGTAAAAACATTCAAATTTGCATTTTTAATTGTTTTTTTTTTGTCCGACCCCTCCCATTTACTCGTTCCACTGTGCGGCGGGCGACGCGATTCCCAGATTCAGGGAGGGAAACAGCTTTTTACACCGTACTTGAAAACATACGTTCGCTTGTCTAGTACCTCCCTTTGTCTCTCTTCTACACTTGCTTTGAGGCCGAATGAGTTTATGTGAGTATAGCAAGTGAAGGGATGTGCGAGGAAAAGGGGAAAAGTGTAAGTATGAGTGGTGGTTGCCAGAATTTTCTGAAAAACCTTCAAACACAATGTTTTAAAACCCGTTTGCTGGTCCTATGAAATCCTTTAAAGAGGAGCATCACTTATGGGTTCCGATGAAATTTTAGAAAAACCCAAAAAAAAAAAAAAAAAAAAAAAAAAAAAAAAAAAAAAAAAAAAATACACGATAAAATAATACCTTTATTATACGTTATTTTCCACTGCTCCGCTTTATTGCACAGTGGATCGAAGCATAGCTTTTTTTGGACTCGAAAAGTTTTGTTTTCTTACTGCATGAACTTACTTTACTACCGATTTTTTCTCGCGAAAACCAAGTTATTTGACTCCTTAAAAGTTTTAAATTTTAAATTTGCTTTCCGGTTTTTAAGATATCTTTTTGTTTATTGTTCATAATTTCGAGTTTTATTTCATGAAATTATATTTGTTCAAAAAATGTTTGTGTTTCGAGTCACTGTGTGCTGAAGCAAAAGTTTGCAACAGACCCATGGGTAATCTATTTCCTGTACTATCTTTCGACCCACTGATAATAATTAGTGGTGCTTTAATTGCGAGAGAAACATAAGGACATCAAAATAAAGTATATAGGCATATAAGTCATCGTCCGGTCGGACTCACCGATACGCTGACATCGGCGGATCCAGCAATCTGGCAACTGCGAGTTCTTCCGGCCCATTTTAATGTATGATTAACAATCGAATCTTGTAGGGGTTACAGCCCTGTGACAATAGTTGATCGTTTCTTACACAATGCACTGAGGAAGCTACACACTGAAGGATACTTTTTTTTCAGATTTGCTGGATCCGCAAATGTACGACAATGACTTGAACGCCACCTTAAAAACAAATATACCAGTTACTTACTATCTGTATAGTGTATACCGCCTATTTGTACTCCATCGTGTCGATCCCCTGACTCAGCACTCTATAATAAACCCGTTGCCAGGAAATTCACAATGAATAAAAGTGATAGGCTGCGTACGTTTTCAAAGTTTTTACAGTCCATCCATGATTTTGTAAATTTTACATTAAAAATTTTTCAATTTTTCAATCCAAAAAAATTTTTAAAACAAAATTAGCCTTCCCCACAGTTCATTTAGCAACTTTTTTTTCCGAGTGTTGTACTATGCGTGTTGTGTATTTAATTTGTTTGTATAGTAAACGATTACAAAATGCGGCAGTTGCAAAGGTCTGAAATGTTGTGTTTTTTATAGAGAAAATGATAGTATGTACTTGTTGTGCAGAGAACAATGGTCCCTTTTGGGTTTTTTCGTAAGTGCCCCGGGTTTTTTGGAGATACACACGTTCAAAGTTGAAGAAAACCGTGGGCGTAGTGACGTCAATACGCGGAATTCCCATTTAAAACAATGTATTCGGGGCCAAAATCTCATCTCCAAAACAAGGGGACTTAACTAGAAACCAAAGGCATTTTTGTTCTCAGCTCATCAAGGACTTTAATTTTCCAAATGAAAAACGCTACATTTCAGACCCTTTGCAACTGCCCCGTTGCAAAAATTCTATTCTCTTCTTCATAAAAAATTTTTCATTCGCTGATCCCAGAGAGCTTTGCAACACACCCTTTTCAAGTTCAGTTGTGAGGGATTTCTTTTTACAAGAAGGGGGGGGGGGGGGGGTTATGGTGCATACTGTATATAGCGTACATGCACCGCTATGCTAAGAGGATTCGAGTGAGCAGTGGGTACGCGGCGCTAGTATAGGACGATAGTCATTCATATTCGGGGCACGAGAGACACGATCTCGGGTCGTCGCGCAGTCGCGGGAGAAAAGATCGCAGTGTTGCCAAATTGCCAACGCGAAAATTCCCTCCTTTTCTATTCCATATTTGCTGCAAAGTAAAACGTTTATTATGGGAAATGTTATGTACGATCCGACAAAACTGGGGGTACAGACACTAAAAAGTAATTTTAAATAGATGCACGAGGCTTCGCGGCCCGAGCCGAAGAGCGCTCGAGCTTCGCGAAAATGGATTTCCAACAGATTTAATATTAAATTTTTTTTTCTGCCAACCGTAGAACGTATAGTATAGGTATCCTGTCATCGCATCGTTGCCGTCCTCTTTTTTTGTTCCAAAAGGAAAAGGACTATCGTTGTTCATCAAAAGGCCAGTGGCGGCTCGTGCCATCTGCTCTGAGGAAAATTTCTGATTGTTTCAATGAATTTTCCGATAGGATATTCCCGCGCTTTAATTCCCATAGAAATAATCGAAATTCCACAGAGAAAATCGGAATTCGTGCAGATTCAAGCGCACCGACTTCTGCAACGATAGGTCTTATGATTGAAACAAGGCGAAAAACATCTATGGTTCATTCTTTAGTTTTTTAAAAGATAAATTTTTCTCAGTGTAGCAACCATGTCTTCACTCTTTTTAATCTATGTTTAACAATCGAATGCTGGTGAAGCGGTGCTTCACTTTCGAATCGATTGTTTTACATACAATAAAATGGGGGCATGCCATTGTTGCCGTATTGCACGAGCCGCCATTGCAAAAGGCTCGTTTTGTGACTATTAAATAAATGGCTGAAGGATTTTTTTAGTTCAATCGTGCAGTCTGGCATAGCCATGATATTTTTTTTCCCTTTTAAACTAAGCTAAGATAATCGATTATCGAGGAGCTGGACAGCCTCCCAGAATCGACTGTTTTACATTCGTATAAATGCGGAGGCAAAACACTGTTGCCAAATTGCACGAGCCTTCCCCCATCCCTTTGGTAAGGACGCGTGTAAAATTGAATTTGGGAACGTACCATATGCAACATCGGATTGCGGATGACTGCCAAATCGAGCAATTAACTTTCTCTTAAGATTATTCCAGGGGCGATTGGTTTAAACCGTGGTACCGTGGACACCGAACGTCGCGCTGCTCAAAAAATCAAAAGTTGTTGGCTAAACTTGATGAATTCACGCCAAAAGTACAAATTTGAGTTCACCTGAGAGCATATTTCAAGAAGCTACCCTGAAAAAGTTAAAATACTATGAGATTCTATATCTAGAACCACGTTCATTCGGAATCATGATACTTGAACAATATGAAATAGACTTGAAGAAGAAGAAGACGAGTATACTCGGGCTTAGCCCATTAGGGGTTAAACCGCTCATAGAAAGAGAAAACAACAGCCCCATTGTGAGGCAAAAAAGAAGGATGAGAGCTCAGATGACTCGATGACATCATTTTTGATCCATAAAAACCCCAACCACGACCAGAAAATAAAATATTCCTACTGTTACTTTTGGCAACAGCCGACATCAGAGTGAAGCAGGAACTCCTTAAAATTTCAAAAAGCCATGTAATGTATAACCTATACACTGGAAAACGAGGAGCCACACTCGACTAACGCCTCACTCCAATCAAGCTGCCGTTTTGCGTATAATCAATGCTATTTTTCAATTCACCGATGATTCCACCGGTTGAGAAAAAATTACACAGTTCAGTTCAGTGCATGACTGTAATAAACTAAAATACTCGCATCTGTAATCTTTTCTCAACCGGTTTGAGTCGTCGATGACATTCAAAAACTTGCGGATATTTTTAAATTTAAACAACGGAGTTTCCACCGATTAAGAAAAGATTTACAGATCAGAGTCTTTTCGTGCATTACAGTCATACACTGAACTGAACTGTGTAATCTTTTCTCAACCGGTGGAATCATCGGTGAATTGAAAAATAGCATTGATTATTATACGCAAAGCGGCAGCCCTGTCTGTGTATTCTTACACATGGAGAGAGAAAGAAAAATTAGATAGCAATCTCCTATTTAGTACTGCATCTCCTCTATCTTTGCACTTAAATGGTGGAGCTATACGCAGATACTGAGGCATGGGGGGATTCCTGTCTGATTTGCTACTCTCTGTATAGAAACACACAGAAGGTATCCTCAAATTTATTCGGAAAATCCCATGGTAAGTACCTGCGTGGCACAACCATTACGCCTTAAACTTTAAGTCATTTTGTGAGTATGTGAGTGAATTTCTTGATTTTTTGATGCTCTCACTGCAATGTCCACTGGTTAATATGGTTTGGTTAACCCTTGTGAGCCTAAGGTATTTCGGTAACACAAAGGACTAAGGGGGGGGGGGGGGTATTTTTGTACCCCAAGGATATTTTCATGCAGCACAGTCAGTATCAATAATTTTGAAACTTTTAAAGGATGGATTATGTACTTAGTACCCTAAGAGAGTAATTTATGTGAAATTTTAGTAAATTTTTGCTATGTTGCCAAATTTACACCTACTTTTAAAAAAAATGTCAAAATAAAAAAAAAAAAGGAAAAAATGAAATGAGGTACCATATTTTTTTTCCATTTTTGATAAATTTCCAATTTTTTTTTAATGATCTGACTTAATATTCTTAATCTACATAAAATTTCCGTAAAATTCACTGTAATAGATGGTTCCAAACTTAAAACTGGCAGGACGAAGGGGGGAATATTTGTTCCCCAACACTTTAAATTTCTATAATATCGACAAAATTTCATAAAAATTAATGAAATTTTGGTGGACGTGTTCTAAGTATCCTAACTTAAAATGTCATGAAGTCCCAAAAAATTTTGAGCAGTTTTGACACAATGGCGTCAAAAAAACTGGCCTGGGGTACAAATGTACCCCCCCTTAGGCTCACAAGGGTTAAATGTTCAATCATCTACAGCAAAATTTATATCAATAGCCCCCTTGTGCAGGTAATGATGATTAATTAATTAGAATAGGAACAAAATTGAAAACAGAAAGAAAACAAATAAACAACGGAAGAATAATGAGATAAACAAAATGAAAACCCCTGCAATTTATTTCTATTCTGCGATTGTTTATATTACGTTCTTTTTTTTTACACTCCCGCGTGTTTGCGCCAGTTTACATCTGTTTTGCGATCAAGGGAAGGCAAATAACTTTTAGCTCCGCCGTTTGCACGTACCCAATTCACTGTCGCGCTCCTTCGTTTGAATGTTCGTCTCGCCTTGACTTCAGGAAATAATAATTTCACTGAGCATAGTATATAAAACAAGGGAGTAGTTATTAGTTTCTTCTCTGCCTTTGAGTCAAACTTTAATTGGGTCAAAAGATGGGTGTCGTTTTGAGTCAGAACTACAGAAGAAGCGTCAATCATAAAAGTCGAATAAATTATATTTTCATTCTCGAGGGTACCATCATCATGCCCTGGGCGGATCCAGCGATCTGGCAACCGTGTATTCTTCCCATTTGAATGCATGAGAAAAAATCGATTAGTCAAGGGGCCATGGCCCCCTCGAGAATCGATTCTTTCTCATACGTTCAAATGGGAGGAATACATGGTTGCCATATTGCTGGATCCGCCCTTGCATCATGCAGCCAGGTGCCTCTTTGGAGGATCTTACTTCTTTATCGGTGCGTTTAGAGTTTTAAAGAGGTATATTTCTTAATAATATTTTACCAAAAATATAAGTTTTTTTAGTCTTTTTCAGTATGTTCTAAGGTAGGTGAGCCAAAGGTGGCCCGGCTCTTAAGGTGGCCCACCCCAGCTTATTTCAGTTAATTACACAAATTGAAATATATGGCGTTAGTGCTGAGTAGCAGGATGCTATCGCTTCTCCGACTCCAAAAATCAAGAGCATCGGGCGATTCAGTAGGGGGCGGAACAGTGCAACGTCCATTTTTGTATATCTTCAGCTAATTTTCACGGAAGTAAGTGTATTGGTGCGGGGTAGGGTAGTAATAATGGGAGATTCCCCTATAATAATACTGTAACTTCATCAAGAAAAGACCAATAAGAGAAGACTTATTTCCTCAGACACCGCGGTGTCACCAGGTGTCACGGTAACATTCATCGCATGTGAATCACAACTCTCGTGACTATAACTACTCTGTGAATCATCCTTATTGTCAGCATCAGAGCTGCCGTTTTGAACCGTTGAAGAACCCAGCGATGGCGCCCTCCAATGGCAACCGAATAGAAATACCTGTTGACCTCAATTAAGCATAAGCAACATAACTTTTCCCCGAAAATGTATGTTCCTTTAGCAACTTAAAAACGATTGGCCTATTTTTATCTACATCATGATACACTCAAAAAAGAAAAAAGGAAAAGGACGAGCAAATATGGAACACAGGAAAAATCCGGGTGCGGCTCCCGGATTTCTCCGTTGTTCCATATTTGCCTGTAACGTCCTGGTCTCAAGCTCGTACTTTTTTTTTCAGTGTAGTTATTTCTATTAAGATCACCTTCGTATTTTTCCAAAAGGGTTTATACACTATACAGGTTTAGAAAATTTTTTTATTAGAAAGCATACCAATTTTTAATCCTGTTTCCGATTGTTTATTTTTTGCAAAGATTTGTCTGTAATTTTACTTTCCATGGCAAAAAAAGAACGTTTTTATAATTCTGGGAAAAGTGCTCAAGGCTGTAAAAGAGAAAATCAAATACAAGTCGGGATGAAAATTATTCAAGAGGATTGGTATAGAGAGGGCCGAGAACTGGTGGATGTTGAGAAAGAGAGAATGAGATGGTGAGAGAATGTTAGAAGGGGGAGGGGGGGTCCGCTATGACGACGGTTTGTATTACTCGAAATTAGATCAAAAGATAATTCGTTTGGGTCCCATTCGCAGTGTACTATCGTTTACATGCGTGTGAGTGAGAGTGTGTCTGTGTGTTCGCGCGTTTCCAATTTCTCAGCGCGTTCCTAGTCCCAGTCTGCGTCCCGCAGTTTCGTGTCGGGATTCTCGAGAAAGAAAAGGTACAAGAGAAAGGAGAGAGAAAAAAAGGAAAAAAATAAGAAGTTTCTTTTTAGAATCGTGTCCTCCTTCTATCGCTGTACTCTCGTGGGCAACGCTCGCCATACCGAGGGCCCCCGCTGCCACTCAATGGGACCATTGGAGTGGTTTTTCAAATTCTTTTAAAGCAATTTGGTTTTTCTTCCAATAGAAAAAAAAAAAAAAGATAATGATGATGATAATTTTTTTCAGTCTTGAAATACAATTTGCGCAGAAAATTTAAAATTTAAAAAAATTAGGTGAACTATAGAGTATACAACTAGACAAATTAAATAAATTAACATAAAATTAACAAAATAATTTATGACTCGGCACCTCCATCCATAGGCAAGCCTGTTTTGGAGAATACCCTCAAAAGAGAAAATTAACCCTTTACTGCGCGATTTTTTTTTTTTTTTCGTTCGAAAACATGTTTTTTCAATTGATTTTGACTCAAAATGAAAGGGAAAAAAGTGAAAAATTTCCTAGCATTAATTCTTGCGCCTAAGAGATCTGCAAAGTACTAAATTTAACATGGGGGCCAGTATAGGGAGAAAATCAAGGTCAAACGGTTAAATATGTTTTCTAATGCTCAGATGGCGCCCAACGTGGGGCCTTGCTTTTTCAGACTTCGGTGAGAAATCGAATCTTTTCCTCGATATGAGTCGGAGGGATGGAGACGTGGAAGAACATGATATTTTAACTCTAAGAGTTCGAAATGGAGGAGATATATTTTGTGCCTCAGGGGTGCCATGGCGCAGTTAAGGGTTAAATAAATACAAATATGATATAAAGAGAGTTTAAGAAAGTGAGGGAGATGAGAGAGACTATAGGTTTGACGTACAAAATACTTTATTTTATTTTTTCCTCCTCCAAAAAGTTGGCAATGCCAAATGCTCATTCCATATTTTTTTTTTTTTCTCTCTCTAAGACTTATTTACAGTTTAATCATATAATTTAATTAAAATTTAGGCATTTTCCCTAATGCACCAAAAAAGCACCCTGCCTTCTTGACTACTTCAGAACTCCGCATTTTTGCTCATAATATGCTATAGCATGGCCGTAGCCAGGGAATTTTTTTTTTAGGAGTGGCTGCAACTCTAAAAAAAAAAAAAAAAAAAAAAAAATCGGGGATGACAGCACGTTTTTGCCCCCTTCTTTCCCCCCCCTTTTCCTTTCTTTCCCTTTCATTTTCCCATTTTCTGACATTTGTGGGGGGGAGGGAACGTTCTCTTTTCTTTAAAGAACAGTCCATTTGTTATTCCTCGCGATTGGCAGATTTATGGTTTGATTTTTAGGATAAGTTATATTCAACGTGAACAGTGGCGAGGCGTGCGATTTGGCAACGTTTTTTTTCCCACTTAAACTTATTAGAAAGGTCGAAATGCCTGGTCATCGCCGATGACTGAAGCGTTCGGCCTTTTTGGTGAATTTAAATATAGAAAATACATGGTTGCCAAATTTCACACCTCGCCATTGAACGTACGAACCAAGAATTAAGTTTTTGTCGTATTTTAGTAAACAACTTACGCAAAATCCATCTATGAGGTCTTCGAATCATCAATAAAATGTCATCACTCTGCGATATTTTCTTTCTTCGAGCTCGGGTTTCCAAAGCATTCGGCCCGTTGTACGCCATACGAGAACGCGCGTACGTAGTCACCTAATCATTTCCTCCTTCCCAATTCCGCGCTTACTCAACGAGCTGAATTTCTTTCCGATCGTCTCACAGTGGGCGGAAACCAAACCAAATTTTGTGGCTAATATCCAAGAAAAAAAAAAAAAAATTGCTGAAATCTTCGTTTAAAGTCTTTCTGCAGGAAGGAGACCACTGCAAATAAATTTGACGCAAGTTTCGGGCGATTTTACATACGATGAAACACTCTTTATCGTTGTAGCAAAAGTGTGCAACAGCCCTATTGAGCAAGTCCTCAAACTTTGTACGGATGATTAAGCCGATTTAGTGATTTTATGTTCTTTTCAGATTTTAGGGCCAACTTTTTTTTTTTTTTTTTTCTATCTCACTCTAATGAAATTAGAAAAATTGAGAAAGTATTGCGATGGCGCAGAGATTTTTGATGAATTTTGTTTCGATACTTGGCCCGCTGCGACTAAGTCAATCATGATAATTATAAAATAATTGCTTTCATCATGCCTAATACTATCCTATAGAACATCCATCCATGATATTTCAATATTTCTGAACCATATGTGGTAGGGAGGAGTAAATGCAAAAAATTTCTGTGGCGTCTGTCTGTCCGTCTGTCTGTAGTCAAGAACGTGAAATCCAGCATAACTTTTTAATTATTGATCCATATGCATCCAAATTTTGCAGAGATGTTGCTTTTAACATTCCCCCGAAGGGCTTTTTTTTTTTTTTTAAAATTTTATTTTTAAGGTTAGTTATGGATGAAAAATGGTTTCCATTAAAATCAATGGGAAAATGGGTCAAAAAAGAGAAAAATTTAAATATTTCAATATTGGATCTTTGGATTTGGAAGAAAATTTGTAAAAACATTCTACAACCAGCCCACAGTAAAACTCACCCCTTATAGTTCAGTAAAATAACCCTTAAGACCGTTTAAAAAATCAATTTAGGGCGTTCGAGCCAAAAAATGGAATATAAGTGAGAAATTAATCTTGTATATCAGTGCCAATTACTAAAAGCTGGATGAATTTTGATGAAACTTTGTATACACAATGTACTACCACAGTATTAAAATATTTTCTTCTCACTATCATCATAATAAATCCTTTGGACCGTTTCAAGGGACCATGTAGGTGCGATTGAGAAAAAATAAGACCAATTAAGCAAATAAAAAAATAATCCTACTTATTGAGATAATTCGGGTTAGGTCCAATTAATTTTAATTAAATCCGGCACAAACAATCTACCTACCTACATTTACTCTACTTTATATAGAATTTCTTATCATTACAATATACAGCCCTTAAGACTGTTTAAAAAATCAAAATTGATGCGCTCGAGTCAAAAAATGGAATTATCGTGAGAAATTAATCTTTAAACTTGGAGTCAATCAATTATGGCTCGATGAATTTTGATAAAAACTTTTGTACACACAATCCACTATCAAAATACTAAGATATTTTCCTTTCTTAGTCACCATACACAGCTGATAAAACCTTTTCAAGAGGCAATGTAGGTGGGATTGAGAAAAAAATATGGGAATATAAGCAAATAAAAACATAATCCTATTAATTGGGATAATTCAGATTTGGTCCAATGAATTTTTATAAAAACTGGCAAATACAATCTACAATTAGTCTATAAAAGAAAGTATTCCTTACAGATACAATATACAACACTTAAGAGAGTTTAAAAATCAAAATAGGGTGTTCGACCCAAAAACATGAATTAAAGCGGGGAATTAATGTTAAAACTTGGAGTCAATCATTCATGGGATGAATTTTGATGAAACTTTGCACAGACATACTATGTTACTGACCCACTAAAATATTCCTATCATACAGTCATCATCAAAAACCTTTAAGACCGTTTCAAGGGCCAATATAGGAGCGATCGAGCAAAAATCTTTGAAACCAAGCAAATAAAAAAAAAATCATAATACTTGGAATAAGAAATTCAATTATGACTCAATTATGTTTGATGAAAAATGCAACAAAAAGTTTGCAACCAACCTAGGCAGGGATTGCTTTTCAATGTAAAACTATATTATACAACCCTTCTTAAGTCTGAGACTGTTTAAAGGCAAAATAGCTGTTCTCCATCAATAAACCCAAAAAAAAGAATATCCAAAGAAAATTAAACTTATAAAGAAAATGGATGGATGAATTTTGTTGACATTTGGTGTACACAATCTACAAACAAAGAAAATCTTTAAAGGGGGGGTTTTAAACTACCAAACTAAAAAATTCTTTTGAAGATCCACAGTTCAAAACCCATCCTTCAAAGGATGAAGTAGGCAACTATTCGTACAGCTTCTCTGCAAAATCGCAAACACTTCGAATTGAAGGCGGAATTATGTCCAGAGATGAAAATATTTTAAAGATGGGAGTCTAGGAGTCTCTCCCAGAATTCTAAAGGGGGGTTTGGGGGGCTCCCCTAGATATCTAAAGGGGGGGCCCGGGGGTCTCCCCAGAATTCTTAAGGGGGTCTGGGGGTCCTTCGATGACCCCAGATAAAAATGGAGGGAGAAAGTGTTCGTAGGGTGTTCCTTACAGTTTGTTTATTTTTATTATTTGCACATGTTTACACGGGCTACATATTGACACTAATGCTTACACACTATCTTCCAATTTTTTTCCTATAATAATTTGAACTATTGCATACTGCTTTCGGCAGTTAATTTCTATTTGACTAGGTCCTAATTATTTACATCATATAGTGCATTTATTTGGTATGAGATTAAAGGTCTCATCCAATAGGGCCAACTAATCCGTAAAATTTACCCCTTCGTGCGCCACACAGATATCTTCGTATCCTCCGCCCCGCTGAGTTGTGAGAGTGCCATGAGAATCCACTGTCCTCTTTTTTTTTTTTTTTTTTTTTAAGCCCAAGCATCGTGAATCGCGATCGCCTTCCAATTCCTCCACCGTTCCGTCCGTCCATTATTTTTCATTCTTCGCTCGGTGAAAATGAGAGCTCTCTTCACCTTTGGATACTTTCGATATATCATCGACCGGAAACTCAACTCCTAGCAAAAGGAACACTTAGATGAGGCCCGAAAATTCTACGATTCATAAATGAGTATCTCAGTCTCTTTTTCATCTTCTATCTCCTCCTCTCTCCCACTCTGTCCCTCTCTCCCTCTCTTCCTCTCTCTCTTCCACAATTTTCAGAAAAAAGGATGGGGGAGGGTATTCGGGTTAAAAGAGTGTCATCGATTCTCTTGGTCGGAGAGAGAGAGTTGCATGACAGAGAAATAAGAAGGTGAACGATTCGTTTTTCAGTCTTCAGTGATCTAAAACGTTGCGAGTATTGACCGAGCGCCATCAAAGCAAGCGGGAGGCAAAACTGACGTGATGAATGAAGCTTTCTTCTTTATTACCTCTAGAACGAGGCGAAAATGGCCTCCTTCTATCACCTCCCTTCAATAGTGAAATCTGAAACTTATCGGGAAAAATTTAGATCGAAAATTCACCACAGCACCGCGGCGCGCAGCGCGTGACGTGGCTGGTGCACAAAATATTATAATGTAGATTAATTACAACACAAAGCACTGAAAATTCTTTCTGAAACTGTGGGGTCCTCTAGAGCGAACGCTCCTTGATGGAGATTTTGTGAAATAGTACCGACACCGACTCGAGTTCTAAAATCGGTCGTTGGTTTTGATTCTACGACAATTCACCGCGGACAATTCACTGCGCGACAATTAACCGCCGCGACAATTCACCGCCGCGACATTTCACCGCTACGACTATTCACCGCGCGTCAATTCACCGCGCCAATTTCAATTTTCCTAAGTTTTTTGTCTGCTTTTAAATGAGAAAGAGGGATTTTAAAGGGATTTAAGTATGAAAAGAAAAACTAGGAAGAGATGAACTTTTGAATGAATGATTTGCGATAATTGATTAAACACGGAAGACTAAATTATGGGCAATCCCTTTGCAGGAAATCCTGTGTTGAGCGTTGATCAAACTCCTCGCACACTACCGTCGAACGAGATGAGACTTCTGTATATTTACGGGTTTGTTTAACATTTAACATTAATTCAGTAATCAGAGAAAAAGCGTCTGGGTCGTTATTAAATTAAAAAAAAACAGAAACGAAAATGCCTCAGACACTACGGTTTGAGAGGCCTCAAGCAACTGAACTGCCACAACATTCTTTCATGCAGTTTGTGAAATGGCAGGTACGTAACAACGAGCAGGATTCGGAAATCCCATATCACATCACAATAAAATGAAGAACTCATTTCCTTTAAAATGCCCTTCCCTTCTTTCCGACGCATCACCTTCCTCCTGAGTACCACTACACGGTGAGGAGAAAGTGAATTGCAAGAAAGAGAGGCGAAATGTAGAACAATGGTAAAAACCGAGGCGGTGAATTGTCCGCGGTGAATAGTCGTAGCGGTGAATTGTTGCGGCGGTGAATTGTCGCGCGGTGAAGTGTCCGCGGTGAATCGTCGGGCGGTGAACTGTCGGTAGACCGTTGGTTTTAGGCTTTCATCACAGAGGCGAGTGTATATAGGAGTCGAAGACACCCAAGGCTCCAAACAATAGAGTAGGGATGCCAGAAAAGTTGCTTGTCCACCGCTGACCCACCGTCGAAGTGAACTTTCCAATTCGTTCAGGCGTTCGATTCCTTTCAAGTGCAAACGACGTGTCGGCACTCCGTAACAAAACTTCCATCCGGGGACTCAAGAATCCTCTCCGGCGATGAATTTTAGAAACAGAGCTGCCGTTTTGCGTATATAATCAATGCTATTTTTCAATTCACCGATGATTCCGCCGGTTGAGAAAAGATTACACTGTTCAGTTCAGCGCATGACTGTAATAAACTAAAATACTCGAATCTGTAATCTTTTCTCAACCGGTGGAGTCGTTGATGACTTTAAAAAACTTGCGGATATTTTAATTAATCAACGGAGTTTCCACCGATTATAAGGGAAGATTACAGATCAGAGTATTTTCGTTCATTACAGTCAAACATTGAACTAAACTGTGTAATCTTTTCTCAACCGGTGGAATCCTCGGTGAATAGAAACACAATAGCATCGATTATACGCAAAACGGCAGCCCTGTTTAGAACTGCGTTGAAAGATCGGTAATATCGTTACCAAGATAAGGAATCTGCTCGAATCGGGGGTCGTCACAATAGGATTCTCTTCCAAAGTAGTGTATGGTAAAATCGACTATACATTCTGATATAAAATGAAGCGAAAGTATAACGATGAGACCAGTGGCATAGCGTGCAATTAGGCAACATTGTATTGTGTCCATTTAAACCCATGTAAAAGGTCGAATGTGAAGGTGTTCTCCAAACACCTAATAACTCGATCTTTCTCATGGGTTCAAATGAACGAACTGCAACGTTGCCAAATTGCACGCTACGCCATACTAAATGAGACTTATTTATGGTATGAAACTTACTCCTAGCATAGAAAACTTAGCTCAAAGTTCAGATGGATGAGGAGTCATCGGTGAAACTTCTGTACCTGGCAAAAAAAAAAAAAAAATGTGATTTGATGGACGAGAAAGACCATGCATTTTTTTTCTACCCAATCACATTTTTAAGGTCAAAATAGGGCATTTAAGATCAATGCAAGACTTTTTCAAAATTTCCTTTGAATGTTATCAGGACGTTCTGATGATGTCGAACGCACATTTTTTTGCCGAGTAGATATATAAGGGTTTCTATCGGGATGACAGCTCGAAAAATAAACCACTCATAAGAATAACACACTCTCAGTGGCGTCGCGTGCAATTTGGCAACAATGTATTCTATCCATTTAAACTCATGAAAAAGGTCGAATTCAGGGGGTTCACAGTGCACAAGGAAAATTCGATATATTTAATGCGTTTAAATGGAGCAGTTGCATTGTTGCCAGATGGCACGCGACGCCACTGCACACTCTCAACAGCGACTCGATACGATCTTTCATAATCAGCCTGCAGAGGTCCCTCGCTGTTTTACGAATGAAATAGTCAATTCAGGAGTTCTCAGGAAAAAACACGTATAAAACAAAAGGTATGCTCGTTCTGTAAAATTAACGTTACAAAGTTTTATTGTGTGAGTTACTGATGAGTTAAATAGATTGATCTTTCCTGACAATAATTGAAGCTAAGACCATTAATCAGATGAAAATAATAACCCATTTAACTCACCAGAAACACACACATCATAACACTTTAAATTATACATTTTTTAGAACGAGCATATATACCACTGTTTTAAAATTGGTTTTTTCCAGAGAACTCCTCAATGAGCCTGTTGCAAACTTTTGCTACAGCAATATAGAGTGTTAAATCTTAAGTAAAATCACATGAAATTGGTGAATTGGTGGTATCAGGAAGTCATAAAATGCAGGATTAATCTCACAAGAGGCGGTTAACTGAAACCCAAGACGGCGGTAAAATATCGAGCAACCTGTGTGCACGCACCGTGAACATCCATGATGGCCAACGTTACCAACCTCACAGCATCAGAGGTTATGAGTTTGTTTGCGTTGTGATTGGTTGTGATCGATGTTGTGAGGTTGGCCATCTTGGATGCTCATAATGCTTGCATACAGGTAGCTCGATATTTTACCGCCATCTTCGATTTGAGTTAAATGACTCTCGTGAGTTTGATATTACATTTTATGACTTTCTGCTGCCACCGACTTTTCACGCGATTTTACATGAGATTGATTACTCTATAGCGCTGTAGCAAAAAATTGCAACAGACCCATTGTCAACAAAACGGTTAAAGTTTTAATCATGATGTATATACTTACTTGAAGAATGTTTGTAATGCATAGGTACCCAAAATAATATTTATTAGTGAAAATAAATGTCGATCAGCAAAAGCCGTGAAAGATTAGACCGCGTCGGAAACTCTGGTGCCCTGTAATATTTGCATTGGACCAAAACATAAAAACTTCTCTCAAAAAAATAAACGTGCAAAACTGCATCCATAATCGTAGCGCCCAATGCCCATAGTTTCACCTGCTTTAAACTTCTAGATATACGACCCCCAGCATCGGTGATCTGATGATGTAATCTCTGTCACCTCTAGCTGCTGTTTTTGAACTTAAATTGCGTATCGCAAAATTTTTTGAATGTACGATCTTTCTCGCGACGAAATCTACAAGAATGAAACATCGAATTCTGGTGGGTTCTACTGACCCAGACAACTGCGTGACTCGTTGAAAGAACCTACCCTCATTGATGCAGGGCTGCCGTTTTGCGTATAATCAATGCTATTTTCCTATTCACCGATGATTCCACCGGTTGAGAAAAGATTACACAGTTCAGTTCAGTGTATGACTGTAATGCACGAAAATACTCCGATCTGTAATCTTTCCTTAATCGGTGGAGACTCCGATGATCAATTAAAATATCCGCAAGTTTTTTAAAGTCATCGACGACTCCACCGGTTGAGAAGAGATTACAGATGCGAGCATTTTAGTTTATTACAGTCATGCTCTGAACTAAACTGTGTAATCTTTTCTCAACCGGTGGCATCATCGGTGAATTGAAAAATAGCATTGATTATACAGAAAACGGCAGCCCTGCATTGATGGTACCCACAACGTCCTTGGACCTATTTTTGCGTACGTTTTTATGGGGGAAGTGATCTATGTGTTTTGTTTCTAACCTCTACGATTCCGCACGGGTCCTTTTAAAGTTGATATTTACGAGCTCATAACGACCACAGCTCTTTTGTTTTCTTTGCACAAGTAGTAAAACATCGGTAAGCTATCAGCCACTGCTGGTACTTAGCCTTTGGAATTCATGAATACAAGGGTTTACAGAAAACCTCATTCTAATGTTCTGAATCAAATGTCTCCGATGAATAATTGTTAGCTGTTTGAATCAACGCTTTCGGAACAAATATAATATACTTCTCACGGTTTCTGCACGATTTTATTAAACAAACTAATAAGATTTAAGATTGTTTATCTCTCTAGCTCCTATGTCTTTTTTATTCGTTCCTTTGTTTATATTTCTTGCTTTATATATTTTGAGCTTGGAGTAATATATACTATTTTAAGACGAGCGGAAAATATGAAATCCAGGAATCTGATTGGCTTAGATGCTTCTTTTAATGTGAAACCAACATATGATTGGTCAATTTCGAATTTCTCGCAACTCAGTAAGACAGCCAAAGTCGGGTGCGTCATTCAAATTGGCATCATGGGCCCCAATCTCACATTACTCCTTTAATTTATTATTGAAAGATTCCGGGGAAAACGATTAGGTCATAAAAGTCCAAATTAAAGTTTCCATGGTCATCTATAACCAGGTACAGAAATGCAAATTGAATAGAGCTACACTCTGATGTGCAAAACGATCAATTTTGGTGGATGGAAAAACATTGTTTTATATGAAAAAGAATAACCTTTAAACGATATTTCCTCTTTCCTTCGGCTTAGAAACAAAATTAGAATTTTGTGACATTTATCGTTCTTCCCCCAGACTCTTCATTTGTTTGATCACGCTGTGAAACCTCGCTCTTTTTGGTTAGTATGTGAAATCAGTGCTGCCGTTTTGCGTGTAATTAATGACGTATTTTTCAATTCAACGATAATTCCACCGGTTGTAAAAGATTACACAGTTCAGTTCAGTTCAGTGTATGACTGTATGGAGCGAAAATACTCTGATCTGTAATATTTTCTCAACCGGTAGAGTCGTCGATGACTTTAAAAAACTTTCGGATATTTTAATTATTCAACGGCGATTGCAGCAGGAAAGATTTCAGAAGTCAGTAAATCCTGTGAAGCACAGTCATACACTGAACTGAACTGTGTAATCTTTTTTCAACCCGTGGAATCATTAGTGAATTGAAAAATGCCATTAATTATACGCGTAACGGATGTTCTGTGCGAAATAGCACTGATATCAATACACCAGACACTATGCCGTTTTGGTGTGACAAGAACAGTTTCTTCACTACTTCTGCAAAATTGGAATTTATACATTCTCCATCAGACCGAGAAACTTTGGAGTTATCGGAGTCTCTTAACTGTTTAGATAAATATTCGTGCTCAGAGGTGTTGAATTTGCATACCTCGTATTTTGAAGGCGGACGCTACAAGCTACTTGCAGCGACCGCGACGCGACGATGCCGTTGTAACGTTTTCAACTATACACGGTGGTTTGGGTACTATTGAATCCACACCTTTGTCTCAAGGGATGAGAGATTACGACAAAGAAGTTTTTGCTCCCTCGACTAATTTAGATCGCAGAGCATTTGCCAAGCAGACGCAACGGGTTTTCTGCATGGCGCATACGGTATACTAAACCAATTTGCCAATGCGGTACCTACTCGAGGAAAAAATAATGTACTAGCGACTCGGGAACAATCGATTTTCATTTTCTTCCCACTTGAATCAATGCAAAAATTGGGTGCTAGTTGGAAATTTTATTTTCGTGCATTACAGTCATAAACTGAACTGAACTTTGGTATCTCGATGATATCATAGGCGTATTTGAAAAATTTCATTAAATACATTATCGGAGAAAACTCTTGTTGAAGGTATACGGAACGTAGAATGAAAAATGGACTAACAAGAAATTCGTTTTAAAATGACCAGAATTCTCATTCGCTCTAAATTGGCCTTTAGCTGAGCCCATTGCACGAATGCATGTTTTAGGCGCGAAAGAAAAAGCGATCAACAAAACAATAAGTTCGATTTATCAAACGCAAAAGGCAAAATCACTCTCTGGTTGGCGAAAAGTTGCTTAAAACTCTGTGCTCATTCTGCCGAGGTGAAAAAACATAAGAGTTTCACCGAACCATTCAGTATGAAAAACGGGGATTCAGGAAATCGACAACCAAAACAATAAACCTGTCCAAGATACGTAAGTGTCGTAAGTACAGCCGTATCAAGGGGGATTCATGGGAGCAGTCAGATGCCCGGAATGATTTCTCGATTCCAAAATAAATTAAAAATTGGAAGATTGTGGTCTGAGAACAAGATAAAAAGTTGATGAAAATAGTAATAATAATTCGGAGTATTTAAACCTTTCAAACCTGAAAATACTTAAACTTTACTTTACTTACCTGAAACTTTGTTCAGGGATGAATTTTTGGCTGTTGTAGCTGATCTGGACACAATTTTCTTACAAAAAACGATATACCTATCGTATTTTTATTTTCTCCATAAGATTCTATGTTATTCAGGGGTACATTGTAATGTACACCAGGTCTGAAAGGGTTAACGTATATGTGAAGAAAAATTGTTTTTAATAATATGTTCAGGCACCTAAGTGTTTGAAATCGCAACCTTTTTTTTCTTTTTTTTAACTATAGAAATAAACTGCTCTGGGGTCTGTGAGACCCCACTCAGATAATTATGAATATGAATGGCTAGGTTCTTTCTTTTATCGATCCAGTTTTATAATTTTTATTCGCTCTTTGATTACCATAAGGGATGATGTTAAAAAGATTTATGTTTAACTCACCGACTCGATTCATTAGTGAAGTGAAAGTTTTCAAAAATAGGTACATGCCGGCACTGTTAAAAATGCTATGCAGCGCACGCACGCAGTGAGCTCACGAAAATGGCATCCCAAATTGTACTGTTAAGAGGCTTTTGTTATAAATACCAAGAGCGCAAGCTACACATAGTATAAATGTCTGAAGCCAATGCATGTACCAGTAACAGGAGGAGAAACTTCCATTACATGCAGCTATTCAAAGGCTAATATAAATTAATTTTCCTCATAATGAAATCTAAATTAGGTCGAAGCTATTATACTTCACAAAGCTCTTTTGTTCAACTAGTTATAATGCTATTTACTGAAAAATAAAATAAAAAAATCACCCGACATTCCTAAAATAGTAATAAGCATAAAAATAACGCTGAAAACTATGTAATGTTGACAAACTTTAGAATTAGGAAAACAAATGAAATCGAACAATTCACAAATTTGTTCAGATTTCCCATAACATGAAAAGAGGGCCCCTGCTCCTCTATAAGAAGGAAAAAAATCAATATACGTGTTTTGATGATGTTTTTCGTTCAAATTCGAACGTTGCACAGTTTGCCAAATTTCCCAAAAAAACATTTTGAAGACATCTCTTGGTAAAATCACTATATAGCAACGATAAAAATTATTAAAAATACAAATTATTTTAGTACTTATCAAACAAAAGGTAGTTCTATCTCCTATTATGTCATTGAGTTAAAGAACAATTAATCGTTTGATTTAAAAAGTTGTGAGCAGAAACCTACTTTGATTTTAAAACTTGGTAATGTCGCTTCCTTCTTTGGGGTCCAAATCAAAAAACGACCTAAGTTTAGAAGCCTCGGGTGGTTTTATGTTCACTCTGATAATACCTCACGATTTTTGTCCTTAGGGCCAAAAACGCCTACTTTGAATAAGGTCCAAAATTCAAAGTCCAAAGAGTCCATTATTATAAAAAACGAGCCATAACTCGTATAGTGTACCTATTACGTTCGTTGCCAAAATTCTAATTTGTAAAATCTCTTATAAGAAAGATACACCGAAATATTGATTTGTTTAGAACCAAAATTTTGCAAAATTTTGCTTTAGGGGATTGAAAAGTGGATACTTGCATTTAAACCTGTAAAAATGACGATGATTACACTGAAAAATCACGGAATTCACTCTCAGAATCGGGCTTAATGGCGGAGAGACGCAGATATCATAGGAGATTCCTATCTAAATTGAGACGTATCTCTGTGTTTCCGTGGAGAAAGTGACATAATAGACAGGAATCTCCCATGATACCAAGATCTTGTCGTTATAGCAGTTATGTGAGTTTATTACTAAATTTTAGACTTCCTCAGTGTGAGTTTCGTGATTTCCGTTGGTCCTTACATCAGATTGGACTATTTATTTTATACTTATAGCCCGCTCCTCGCCAAAACAAAAATGACCATTTCATTCATTCGTCGACAAAAAACCTTGCAACAGCCCATATTTTCGTTTGGACGGATAGGTGTATAGTGTATAGTGTATATAGGTATATGCGCGTATATACGACGGCAACGCGAAGAAAAGTCATATAAAACGCCTTTGAGTCTATTGGTCTTAGAATTGGAGCTCGAATGAGGAGCATATACTCCATATTCTTTCCTTTCATTCGTAACCTGTCGTATATACATATATCTTCTAACGGCCACCGCCACTCGGTGGAGCATTTCAAGGAGAGAAGCCGAACTTGAAGCGCGGCGACTTTAAATGCGTATAGGTATACATACATATCTTTGTTATTACCCTACGTAGAAGTTTGAAATTAGTTTCATTGATTTTACTGTAAAACATCCCTTCAGAACCTCTCTCCATAGTTTGTTTTTTGACTGTACAAACATTCAAATTTGAATTTTTAGTCATACATTTCATCAGTGGCGAAGCGTGAAATTTGGCAACAATGTATTTTCTCCATTTAAATCCACCAAAAAAGTCGAACGCTCCAGTCATCGGCGATGACCAGGCATTTCGACCTTTCTAATGTGGTTCAATAGGGGAAAAGGAACGTTGCCAAATCGCACGCCTCGCCACTGGCATATTCCATGTCCAACCCCTCCCATTGACTCACTCCACTGTGCGCCGCCCGCAGCGCAGCGCCGTGGACAAGACTCAAACGAATAAAATCAAAAGAAATAAATGCATTGGCTCACATATTTGGGCGGTCATATAGAAGCAGAGGCACTGCTCGGGACGGGTTGGGCAGGGGCAGGGCAATGTCTCTCCGTATACATTACATATAAAATGTTTCAAAATAAAAAGCTGGTTTGAATCATATGCTTTACTAATTCAGAATAGCAAAAAGGATGCGCACAGGAGACGGAAGTGCTCTGATGTATCAATGTATGACATTAACAGGGTGCTTCTTAATATAGAACATTTCGCTGATGCCGGCGCCGCGGGATGAATTTTTTTTTAACGCTTTTGATGTACAGAAGTTCGCAGCATCTATAATTCTATATCTTTATGTATTTTAACTCAATAATATACCGATGAACACACTAGGAGCCTTCAAAGTAAGCCTTTCACTAAAGTCGTAACAATTATGGCCGTGTAGTAAACTGTGAAAGTAGTGAACAATACTTTTTTCACGCTCACAAAAAAGTATGAATGTTAAAGTTGCAAAACAATGCTAAAAACCGGGAATACACTTACATAGCAAAAATTGCAGTTGATGAAATGCAATAATTTTTGCTTTACTAGCAAGTTATGGGATAAACTAGCTTTATATATTTCGCAACAATACTTCACCAATCATTTTTGCTGAGTTAGCATTGTATCAAATGCACTTTTTGCTATGTAAAGTGTATTTCCATTTTTATCATCCCCCCCTTTAATACCATATTCAATCATCTGTGCGGAGAAAAGAATACTGTTTAACGGCTTCCTGATGGATACTTAACAATATAGCAGTGGCGGCTCGTGCTATTTGGCAACAATGTCATCCCTCCATTTGATTGTACGTAAAACAATCGATTTGAAAAGGAAGCAGCGCTTCACCAGCAATCGATTGTTTTACATAGATTCAAATGGAGCGGAGACACTGTTGCCAAGTAGCACGCACCGCCACTGCAATATCGTAGAAAACTGACTTTTAGGCATTTGGAAACAGAATTCTTATTGAGTAAACAAAAGTATTTTGAAAATTATTATACTAATGCTCTGCTTGGCAATACCATCAAAAAGTACCTGTACCGATTTTTGGAGCCACTCGCAAAAATTTATCAATGTGCATGTAAACTGTATCAGTACCATTTTTAATACCTAGAGAACCTATAGTCCAACATGCAGTTTTTAAGCGAGAAAGAAAAAAAAAATCGAACCAAAATTATTCGCCAAACAAGAGGCGGGTTCTGTGACACCCCACACTAGTACAACTGTAATTTTTTTAGACGCCGCAGTAAATTAATGCGGGTTAAGGGTTTGCTGCGGAACATTCCGAATAATGTAATTTGCGCTGTCGATTTGGTCCCGCAATAATCAAGTGGCGTGACGGAAAGCAAAATACCCCTAAACACCGAAGGGGTCTCTCCTCATTATTCTCACATAATAATAATCATCGACGCAAGAAATCATCGCGAGCTGTATTATAATAAGGCCGCGTGAGTATGAAGCGGCTCGCCGCGTTGCACTGTGGTTCAAAACATGGAATTACCCGGACATAATTTTACGAATAAAAAGCAAGATTATGAACATTAAATAGCAAGCAGTGGCGGCGCGTGCAATCTGGCAACAACGTATTCTCTCCATTTAAACTTATGTGAAACAATCGATCTGCAGGAGGTGCAATTGCACCCCCAATAAATCGATACTTCTGCATAGGTTTAAATGGAAAATTAGCAAGGTTGCCAAATTGCAAGAGCCGCCACTGATAGCAAGATAATTTATACAAATGTGCGAAATTATTCATTTCAGCGCTTAAAATGAGCCAAACAACATGATTTTATCAAGAAAATATCAAATCTAAAATATTTTAAGCAAAAAAACCAAAAATTTTCATGTCCGGAAAAAGTCATATTTTGGACCAGAGTGCGTCGGTCCGTTCGCGGTATGCAGCGGCCACGGGCGCGGCCCCGGTATCATCATCTCGATTCTTGCCCCATATGCACGACGCAGATATGATTGTATTTGTGACGTGACGCGGACAGACAGACGGACGGACGGAGTAGAGGAAATTACGGCCGCACGCGCGAGATCCGACAATCGCCAGCGTAAATACGCACCCCGTGTATAGACACGCGAATCCATAAAATAAACAATTAGGAGCGAACCGGTAAACAAGAGCATTTATACTATCCAACTCGAGGGTTATCGTGAAGGGGATGGGATGTTGGGGTGAGAAGCGGGGGAGAGAGAGTTAAATGAACAATATTTGTTCTTACCCCCGCGTGCGATTTTGCAGTTTAGAGCGAGAGTTTACGCGAATACGACGCGACGATGAGAGAACTGAGCTTTCGCCTGGAGAATGGCTGTCGGGGAGGGGAGAGAGGGCATCATACAGTCGTGCTTTTCACTTGAGGATTAGCGCCTTTTGAGATTCAATGGACGATCCCGATGGATCACGGGCGGATACAGGAATTTGTCTTTCCCTCTCTCACCGGACGGCCATTTGAACGCATGGGTTAAAAAAGGATAGCAGAGGGGGCCATCACGTGACTTTTGCTCCTATCTCTGTCCTTTTCTAACGCACACATTTAAATGTGAAAAGAGAGAGAGACAGAGAGAGATAGAGAGAGAGAGAGGGGGGGAGGGAGAGAGAGAAGAGAGAAAGAGAGAGAGAGGAGAGAGAGAAAGTGAGAGAGAGAGAGAGAGAGAGAGAGAGAAAGAGAGAGAGAAAGATAGAGAGAGAGAGAGAGAGAGAGAGAGAGAAATTCCTGTATCCGCCTTGGATTCTCTAGGTCCACCAACGATTCCCTCTCATCCTGAATGATAATACAACTATACGGTTCGATGTAAGTAAGATATACGCGGAAATGTTGGCTAGTTTATCGACTCTTTTAGTGAAATGATGTGCATATATACATGCGAGTATAGGGGAGAGGCGTGTGAAGTACGAGTATTAAGGTGCAGGCACCCTGGTCCCTGGTACGCGTACCACGCATCTACGTCACAACCACATAAAATTAATACAAAAACACTCGAAGTTATATGTAGGCTATGTTTGCTTCGCTTGCATTATACCAGAGAAAAATAGAGACCCAGCGCATGTTATGCTTCTCGTGTTATGAAAACGAAGCAACTACACAACTAAACACAAACGTTGGTGTAATTATTATGGCCAAGTCGACAAGTTATAAATATACAGCTCATTTCATAAAATAAGTGCGCCAGCTAGGGCGGAGCTGACCGGCAAATAATCGGAGATAAACGACCTGACCCACAAAGAGCTATTTTATGCCTTTTTTTTAGTAAAACAATTAAGAATCTGCTTCATTAGTGATATATTTCCCTATAATCTAGCAATTTCTTTTGACAACTTAGCATTTCATGAATTGCAATTTTTGCAATTTAAAGTTTTAGCAATTGTATTGCAATTTTATAAGAACGGTTTTTGTGAAGGTAGTGAGAAATATAGTCATCAGAAATAATCGTTTTCGACCTTATAAGTTTAACCCTTTGGCTCACAGGGTCTCAGACTCTCAGATGAGGGACGATATTTTACATGGGACCTTATGAAAATTCGAAAAAATAGACTCTCACATCATATCATATTTATGAGAAAAGTTCGTTCAATTTAATGGTATAGGCCATAGGCTTTAGATTACAGTAAATTTTTTTCACCATTCGTAAAACTATCCGAAGACATTTTAAGGTTCAAATTCCTTTATTACAGTATTTTCTGTTTATCATTAGTCTTGAAAGTTTATAAATGATCAAATTGATGAGAAAACATGTGATTTTTGCCACTTTTTGACGATCTCAACAAGTAGTGACAAATAGTGGCATACTCTCCTTAACCCCTTATGGACCAAGCTTGAGTTTACTCGTTTTTCTCCTCGAGTCTATTTCACATTGTTTTAGTCTTCCTTCCGGATAAACGCAAGTATAGAGGAAAACACTATATTAGATAAGGTCTCGTCGGGCGCCTTCAATTGGTCGTATAGGCAATTCCAACTCCCTCGAGTACGATCAGTTAACTACCTACCCTGTATAAACGGAGAAGTGGTGTTCTCTTGAACTAACCTGGTCCTTAAAGGGTTAATTGCAGCATCGGTCTGACGTAGAAATAAGTCACAATACAACTCAACAAACGGCTTTATCTTGGTTATACTGAACGGATCGCGATAGTAGGTATATAAACTTATTGCAAGTGTGTCGGAATTTTACGTAAGAACTAATCATAATAGATTAATAAGATCAGTGTTGCCAGCTCGAGGGTAAAAAGCCGTATCGTCCCCATTTAAATCAATGTAAAACGTACGGCTTTTGCACCCCAATCTGGCAACATTGAATAAGATTGCCACCCTGATCCGAATAATAAATGGGAATAATTGCTACCACATCGCCCATACCACGTTGGTGATGTTAGAATAACATACAGTCTATATCATATTCAAGACATTTCGTCAGGTTTGCTAACAAATTGGTCAAAGCCAATTAGGATTTTGATGGAACGTATATCTCGATGAAATTACCTCAACTTGTTTTCGATCAAAATGAAATTCGACGCAGCAAACCGCGCCCTACTTTTCTTCCAAGTATACGTATATATGAGTATAACCAGAAGTACTGAACACGTATAGCTCGATCGGAATAGAACGAGATTTTTATATTCCAGTAAAAATTGCTATTGATTTCTTATTCACCCGAAACCGTAAAATACGAGCCTTTGCAGCACCGTAAAAATATGGTCGGTTGTAAAAATTCGGAGTCTTAATAGAGTTGAGTCCAAGAAACGAGAAACGAGAAACGAGAGATGAGAGAGAGCGCAGTTGGAGTCGTAAAAACGAAAACTTATACAGTAAAATGGCGTGCATTGCCATCAAAGAGGAAATGTAGAGAGAGAATAATGACGACAAAGAAGTGTATTATTCAAGGGTCATATAGCTGAGGACATTTTTGGGAACTCTCCTTCCTTTTGCAATCCGATGAAAGTGATCGGTATTATTTAATATTTTAGGGCGGGTCAATTGAAGGGAGGCCCGAAGCCGCAGTATGGTCTGAGATGGAAAAAAAAGTGGCCAAAATCAGTGCATGACTTATTCAACCTAATTTTAATCTTTTAAGTGACATATACACTGAAAAAAAATAAATAGTTAAAAAAGTACAGAGCAAAATGATTTCCTAAACTAACCTATAATTTTGTTAAATTAACAACTCAAATGCTAAATCAGCGATTCATTTTGTTAGCTTTGCCCTCACTTTGCCCAACCCGCAAGTCAAATAGTAAAATAACTAGTTTTATGCTGGAATAACAAATTAGTAAGTAAAATGAGCAATTTATTTTGCTGATATAACAAGCTGAATTGTTAGATCAACTAATTGGGTTAAGTTCTGTATTTATTATACTATTTAAAATTGCTAAATTGACAATGTCTTTTTTGTTAAAAAAACATCATTATGTGGTTGATATAACAACTATTTTTGTAAACTCAACAAATAAATTGTTAACTTAATAGAAAATCCTGGTTGATTTAGCAACTTTCAATTTTTGTTAAATCAGCAAATTTTAAATTGTTGCTTTAACAATTGATTTTTTTCAGTGATATCTCTTGGTTTTAAATTATTTGCTAAAAGTTTCTTTATTATTAAAAAAAAAAAAAAAAAAAAATAGTGTTCACTGAGAAAACAAAGTTTAAGTAGAGCCGGACCATCCTTTTAAAATAGTTTCGCAAAACGTTGTAGCTGTACCGCGGAGTAAGTTACAGTTGTATCGAATCACTAATTAAGTAGAACCAAGGCAGGAAGAAATGATGTTAATCTACCGAAAAACCGCAACTTGCTGTGGTCAAGCTGGAACTTTTGCTTCGCGAAGCTACTTTAATAGGTTGCTTGGGCTCTGCTTAAACTTTGTTTTTTTTCAGTTTTGAAATTTTACAAGTGATTAATTGGTGACAAATTTACTTCCTGATTTTAGGTCAATTTTGGTTCTTTTAGATCATAGTGGGCACATAGAGCAGGGGGGTAGTAAGCTCTTTCGAAGGCGGAAATTCAATATTTCATTACATCAACAAGGATTATATAAGCTCCTACGGATTTTAACCCCCGATTTCACAATATTCATACTAAAACAAGCAATTCCTGCGCCACTGGTGGTCAATGTGGGAAGGCTTTAGGAGATCAAGCTCCCTCCTCTCCCCCAATTTCTTTAAAAATAGCGCAAAAAGGAGATAGCATACATGGGAATCACGTGAGAGTAAGAGGGATGGTTTCGATGAGTGCCCAAAAAACTTATTCACCGGATGACGTCACCTCTAAAACCGTCTATAGTCCGTTTTATTTAAATAGAAGCTTGAGCTCGACTCTTTCCCCTACGAGTTTTACCCTCACTCTCGTACCTGTGATGACTCGAGACCTGCCCCATCGGTCGGTGATTCCGTCCGTCACAATGGACAGTCAGCTATCCAAAGGACAGTCTATTGTGACGGAGCGGAATCCCCGACCGACGGGACGGGTCTCGAGTCATCGCAGGTACGAGAGAGAGGGTAAAACTCGTAGGGGAAAGAGTCGAGCTCAAGCTAGCTTCTGTTTAAATGAAACGGACTATAATACATCAAGACTAGCGAAAATTTGCTGCCTCTACCGGGATTCGAACCCGGGACCTATGGATAGTCAGGTGCCCTGACCACAAAGCCACAGAGGCCGTCTTCAATGTAGATGCTTTTAATATACAAAATGCAACGTTGTCAAATTCCACACTAGCTTCGTCACTATCGCGTTTCAATGGTCCTTTCTTTCGAAGGGCCACCTCGTATACATCGCCACAAAAGAAGCATATTCCTTTTCACTGTATATCGAAGTTCTGCCGGCGGCGCGGCACTAGCGAATCGCGACCTCCTTGATGTATAGCGAAGAGCGGTGTGGTGATGAGAACAGGGCAAGTTTGAATGAGACGGGGGAAAAACACATAAATTGAGAGGGACTCGGTGACACTTAAAAAATTGAAGACATTTCAGTTTCCTTTTATTTTCCCGTTAACACAACGAATGTACTTCCAAGCAGTCACGTACTTCACTTTTGAAGGGAAAAATGGCTCTTGTCTAACACGTGCTTCGCCCGAGTGTTACCTCCCCTTGCCACCTCATCCGTTCCCCTGCAGTTCACACGGGTTTTTTTTCTTTTTTTCATAGATACTTGTGAGAGTACTCCAGGATCCAACATCTAAGCGTTTATGACACCGACGCGATGCTATACTCTTGGAATAAAGAAGGGAGGTCAGAGGGGTATGGTGTGGGAGTGCGGTAGTGGGGGGGGGGGGGTAGTAATGGAGAATGCTAAGCTCAAGCGAATATTATGGATGTTTCTCATAATAAACTCCCTCCTCAGCACGCGATGACATTTTAATTTGAATTTGCTTGCTTATACATGATTGTATAAGTAGACTTGGGATAACCCTCTGACCGTAGCTTTTTATCATCTCGACTGCATCTTGTTAGGTACCGTTTGTTACTTTGATTCGAAAGCTCATGAAAACTGAACTTAAAAACGCTGACATGTATAGATGTTGCTCACCCGCGGTCTTGGTGATTTTCAATCGAGGATATTTCCGGAAAAAGGGCCCTCAAAACAACGGGTGTGCTCTTTCTAAGATACTGCTGCACGATTAAATACCTATTTTCGCTTGAAGAATGCATCTTTTGTAATATGCGCAATTTTTTTCCGAAAATAGCCTTAATTTCTCTCGCTCCTTTCTCAACTGGGTCAGTCCTGTGCCAACACAAACATTGAAGCTATACGCCTAGAGTACATAGCAGTTTAATAGGTAACCTACAAATAACCGTCATGAAGGATTTTTACGTTACGCTTACGGTTTAATTTTTTCTAAACCTCATCCAACGTATTTTCTCGATCTTACTCGGAAAAAAAAAACTGGTACAGAACCTACCATTTGCGCTGATTTCGGAGTCAGCTATCAAGTAGATGGTAAATGCAACGTACATTACGGTAAATTAAGTTAACTTGTTGCTACATTTTACCATCATTTAGTGAAATTTACCATACTTGATAGCTGACTTTAAAATGAACTGTGCAGATGGTAAATTCTACCAGTTATTTGTTTCCGTGTACGAGATTGTCGTGACCCCAATCACCTAAATTTATACCTATAAGAAAAGACAGGCAAACTCATGAATTTCAACCATAACCTAGAAATCTTCCTCCGTCCTCAAAAAATTAAGTTGTCGATCTTATCTACAAACGGAAAAAATGTCTCGTTGGAATTCCAGATCTTATTATTATTAAACATGGATTAAAAAGAAATTCATTTTAAAATTATCATTGATTCAACAATTCTTTCTCGTGAATTATCAAAACCTTCAATTGGACCAAGGATAATTCGAATGATTCCAAATGGGAAGGAATTTCTGTTCAATTGTGAGAATAAACAGAACCTACATTCACTCATAATAATATATCTATAAAAATTAAAGCATCAATCAAATTCAATTTTTCAAGGTCCATTTGTATCATAACCTTTTGCATCCTGAAAACCTTGAAATGCCTGACTTTTGAATACCTATACTTTATCAGAATAGAAAACGGTAATTGATGGAGACGAGCCAAATGGTTGCCAAGCTCTAGTTCAAAAAATTTGAAATTTATCTAATAATTTTTTATTGGACTGTTAAGGGTACCTGATGATAACTAATTAGATTTATTACGTCTTCTGATTAGATGAAAACCACGTAACTACTTTCAGAAATACCAGCTCTCCATTCTAATCCAGTCTATTGAAAACCCCGTACATTTATGGTTCTGTCTTCTGAACAGTTATATCTTCACCTATGCAATTTCCGTCAGGCAGCAGAATTTGTACCGCACCATATATGATCTGAGTCTGAGATCGTAAAAAAATTGCCAAAAATCAGAGAGTATATTTTTAATCAATTTATCATTTAACAACTTTCAAGACGAATTTTAATCATAGACTAGGCCTATAAAAAGTAGTTTAAACCTAAAATGTCACTAAACAGTTTTGAATTGAGCTAAAAAGGTTGAAACCGATGATATTTCATGACTTTTTCAATGATTATTGGCCACAGATTTCATTTCGATCTCAGATTACAGTGCTTTCGTCCCATACGTCAGCGTACCATCGCAAAATTGTGAGTATGCGTTACTGTCGGATCTGGACACATCTGGCAACAATGCAACTGCGCTCCATTTAAACTCATTTAATGTATCAAATTTTCCTTGTGCACTGTGCACCCCCTGAATTCGCCATTTTACATGAGTTTAAATGGATAGAATACATTGTTGCCACATTGCACGCGACGCTACTGTCTGGACATCATCGTGGAAGCGCATCAAATCGCTCTCTAATTACATGAACACTAGGTATTCCCGATGGATGTTTATAGTCCCAGACGCACTAAAACTAGCTTATATTCCCCCAGCTATCGGAATCGATGTTTGGATGGTTGATGTCAGCGACAAAGTTTGCATGCAGGCTAACCCTTAATGATACGTAATACCTTTACCTCGCGCCTCCACCGAGATGTGAACAGTTTAAACTTCCAGTCGAGTGGTTTTTCCCCGCCACTCAGCGCTACGAATCAACGGATCCGCTGCTTCAAAAAGTTTTAATTACCTTACCTACCTATTATTGCGAGGGGTAATTCCTAGAATTGGGTCTTCAACTGGTAATCCTAACAAAACGGATCCGCCAATCGCCAAGTCTCGATCACTGAGCCTGTGTCCATGAAAGAACGTATTTGGCACGGCGTGTAAGATAATTAGACCCCTGTTCCTTTCACCATAGATTCCCCGCCCCCCCGCCCCCCGCCCCCCAATAATTCAACCTTTCAACAAATCCCTATCCTTCGTTGGTCGTGCACCTCTTTTCTTCTTACTTTCGCCCGACAACGCAGTTGGATCGAAACATACATTTTCTTGGACCTGTGAAGGTTTAGTTTTATGTTTCAAAGCAGAGATATACCGTTTTGTGTGTATTTAATAACAGTTTTTGAATCAGCGCCGCATTTTCACTCGCCGACCAAAAGATTCCACAGTTCAGTTCAGTGTTTGACTGTAATGCACAAAAATACTTGATTCTGTAATCTTTTTTGAATCGATGGATTCACCGTTAAATTATTATCAAAATATCCGTAAATAATTTATTAAAGTCAGCGACGCGATACGCTGTAAAGGAGACTCCACCGAGGTTGAGAAAATATGGCAGATCAGGGTATTTTCATCGTGCCTTACAGTCATATGCAATGAACTAAACTGTCTTGTATTCTTGTACACCGGTTGAATCATGGTGAATTGAAAAATGTCAGTAAATTTACACAAAATAGCAGCTCTGTAATTCAAAAGAACTTTTGTATTCCCGGGAATGGATCTCGGGCAGCAAATTACAGAGAATGAAAAATGAAGGTGGTTGACACGCAAACGAAAGAAAACGCGTAAATGGCGTACATTTTTGGGGAAAATATTATTATAGATGCACATTAGACGCGTCTACAGTCCAATTTTGGTTGATGTATCAGGATCGCAACTTGCTAAAAAAAAAAAAAAAAAAAAAAAACACCAAAAATTGGACATTTGGACCCCTAGAAATGACCTTAAAAAATTCGAATAAATATTTTTGGGATGCATTTGTAGTTATTCTCATAACTTCCTAAAATTTGGACTCAATCGGTGCAGCCGTTCTCGAGGAATTGATTTTTGTCGAAATTTCGAAAAAACCGTCTAGCGCACCACATTGCTCAACCGTCTACATTGGTCACCAATAAAAAATTCATTGGTCACTGGAGAATTGGAACCGTTTTATTGGTCACCAATGAAAAACTTTTACCAGGGGTGAACCTATCGGAATTACGGGCTGCACAACAAAAACAAAAGTAACAAAAACAAAAAAACATCATCGGTATTCTACATTTTTCAACAGTGAGCTAGATGTAGCCTCCGTATAAACTCCTTATAGGTTGGTCTTTTTCAAAGGTCTGAATTAGCGAGCTTTAAGTATACTTATATAGGGGATATTCGGGACGTGCTTTTGAGGTGGTCGCCACGATGAAAATCTTTTATGGACATTTTCACTTGGGCTTGGTTTGTTTGCTTCTTAATTTTTATCTTTTAAAGTTTTAGAAATAAAGTTGTGACGGGTCCATTTGGAATTGGTTTTAAATGATAGTGAAAGCGTTTTGGAGAGGTTGATTGGACACATCAATCGATACATCAGTTTCTTTTGGAATGATTTGAACGATAAAGAAACTGACTCACGGCAGAAACAAGCAAAATTTTCTCACATGGATAAGTGTATTGAAATTCTATGTCCATTGTCCAGATAGCCACTTTAAAAACTTGCACTTTCGTTCAAATGGACAGTTCTTCGACTAAACTAATACGTAATCTTTGATTCAAAGTTAAAAAATTAGAGGCAAACAAACCATCAACGAATCGTCCACGCTGCTTCACTGTGACCAGGGCTGCCGTTTTGCGTATAATCAATGCTTTTTTTCAATTCACCGATGATTCCACCGGTTGAGAAAAGATTACACAGTTAAGTTCAGTGCATGACTGTAATAAACTAAAATATTCGCATGTGTAATCTTTTCTCAAACGGTGGAGTCGTCGATGACTTTAAAAAACTTGCGGATATTTTAATTAATCAAAGGAGTTTCCTCCGATTAAAGAAAGATTACAGATCAGAGTATTTTCGTACATTACAGTCATACATTGAACTGAACTGTGTAATCTTTTCTCAACCGGTGGAATCATCGGTGAATAGAAAAATAGAATTGATTATACGCAAAACGGCAGGCCTGACTATGACATAGAGCAAATAACATATGGCATTACCCCTCTATACAGTTGTACGTATCTTGTTGGTTTTGATGGATAAAATGCAGCTTCGTCAGTTATGTGACCTTGATTTTCTTTCAAAACGGTGTTTCTATATTCACAATGCATCAAAAAAGCGCCCAGCAATGGGTGTGAGAATGCTGAATGGTGGTCACCTCTCTTTTTCTTTATTGGTTTTTCTATCCGCTAATATTTATTCATCGCTTTATAGCTTTCAACACCTCTTTTCTGTTCATTATTTTTCATTCGTCGTAATATAAAATTGTCTCCGACCCAAATAAGTTTTTCAATCCACATTTATAATCAACCGAAAACGAAACCAAGATGACTCATTCACAGACGGTAACTCGGTTTTGATCGTAAAACTTTCACAGAAGGACGCAACTATGAAAATTTGGAGCCTTAATTTCACAGAAAATCTAAACCTTCACTTGGAGTTTTTTATGAGTTTCAGACATTTATATACTTTCTAAAAAAGTTGAAAATAGCATAAACAGAACTCGTTCCGACAACTCGCATTCTCTCCTTGCCATATCGAGAGTATTGTAAATGCTTTTGAAATTCAAGCGATTGTTAACCTGAGTCCCCCACTTACTATCAAAAGGCTTACGAATCCTGGAAAAGTGTATAGATGTTTGAAATAAATTGTGATGTTATGGTTAGGTTACTTCATAAGACACTTCAACTTGGTGAAGAGCCAAGAATACTTTTGTTCTCTTTTTTGTGTATTTATTTGCTTTTTTTGGTTGTTTTGATGTAATTCAGATTGTGTAATTCAACAAACTTAAAGTAGATTCTAAGATAAAGACACATTTGAGTTCCATATGGGCCTTTTGTCCATCAAATTTTGCTTCAACGCCAAGAAGTCCAATGGATTTCCAATGGGATCAGTAAATGTTTTTCTTAGTCCTCTTGTCGATTTTTTTCTTCTTAATTTTTTGTGAGTAATTTTCTCGTTTCATTTCCGTTTCAGGTGAGTTTCGGGTGAATAAATATTGCGGTTTGCAAGTGTCTCCAGGTTTGATTTGTTTGCTTGTTTGTTTGTTTGTTTCCTTTTGTTTGATTTTGGCAACGAGCCATAACTATTGAGGGGTGTACTATGTGTATACAATGTTATAAGTGATATCCTAAAGATAGTGTGAGGGTTACGTTCGTTGGTGCCTCACCAATGTGAGGGTTCTCTATTATGAGAGTAATAGCTATTGTTATGGGTCTCTTAGAAGATTACATCCCTCCCACTTATAATGATAATTGGAGTTTAAGATGTCGCGAGCTGAATATGTAGAAGTTCGCTGAATGTAGGTAGAAGATGGGAGGAATTGAGAAAACACTTGAGCTCAGACTGAAACAGTGCAAATTTAGATATTTTTAATATTTCTTTCATGGAGTAACATTTTACAAATATGGCGTTACACAAGTATTAACCCTCAAAATATTGTGTAACAATCTGGAGTCTAATTGGGGGGGGGGCGATATAAATAATTAGGGGGCGATATAAATTCATTTTCATACTTTAAATTTTGAATGTAAGTTTGATGCCTAAAGTTCATCATGCTACGATGCGTCATATTGCGCTATATGACTCATCATAACATGGCCTATAATCTTAGGAGATATTGCGACTATAACGCTCACATGGCTATCTACCTAATTTCACAAATGGAGTGCTGCGACTCAATTGCTCACAAATCCACTCATTTGTCCTTCGAGGGCAACCTCTGCTCACGTATGTCATACGCCTTTTGCTGCAGTTTGTCTAACTAAAATACCAAGTAATACATACAGTCGGTGTTGGGACTGAGCTGCAACTAGCGCCAGGGTGGTAAACCCGGTCTGCTGTAAGAGCCGTGATTTATGAATTTTGTCACTGAGCTGCAACAGCGCCAACTAATTATAGTCGGACTGCTTTTTATGTCGCGCAGCTTATCAATACTTACTCGCCAATCAGCGGCAGCAGTTAAATGTGGTAGCTATGAATGTCGCGCCAAAATACTATAACACTTTGCGGCAACTCGGCGCTTAGCATTTAAGACTTTGCAGCCATATAATACCGCGCAGGTGAACAGTACTTGAACAGCAACAGCAGCAGCAAATAACTGTGGTAGCTATGTCGATTGGAGGAATTATCGATAAGATGTGGCAACACAGCGTCTTGCATTTAAGGCTGTGTAGCTATGGAACGTCGCGCAGGTGATAAGTGTTTGGACGATAATAGCGCCAGTAGTTAAGAGAGGACAGCCAAACTTAGCGCTATGGTATTAGCACGGTGCGGCAACACGGCGCTTAGCATTTAAGACTTTGCCGCCATGGTTGCGCAGGCGAATAATACTGAAGCGGCCAGGAGTGCCTGCTATTAAAATCTGTCTGCTTTTGATTATCGCGTTAGTATCAACACGGTGCGGCAACACGGCGCTTAGCATTTAAGACTTTGCCGCCATGGTTGCGCAGGTGAGTAATACGTAAACAGCATGAGCGCCAGCATTTAATTCCGGACAGCTTAGTCGCGCTGGTATTAACGAAGTGCGGCAACGTGGCGCTTAGCATTTAAGACTTTGCAGCCATTTGTCGTGCAGTTGTAATATCCAAAAACGGCAACAGTGCCAGTAATTAAAGTGGACGGCTTTACTCGTCATGTGTAAGCACGGTGCGGCAACACGGCGCTTAGCATTTAAGACTTTGCGGCCATAAGTCGCGCAGATTAATTATATTTGAACGGCAACAGCGCCAGAATTTAAAGGTGGACAGCTTTGAAACTTGCGCCAAACAATTACACGATGCTCCAACGTAGCGCCTAGCATTTAAGACTTTGCTGCTTTAACGTTGCGCTGGTGACATAGACTAGTACTTACTTGATCACACCACAAAATCTAACTTTAAAACTCGCGTGACGATGATATAAGTGAAACAGTTCACAAACTCAAAGGGGTCCTGGACCGACGTGGCTTTCACACACACGACGCCAGTGGGTTACAATGCGGATAAACGCACACATCGCGCCCGAGAACCTAACCTAACTTATGAACTAAAAGCAGAGCACACAGCTCAACTGAACTTACATGTTGAAACAGAGAGAGACACAGAACAAATAAGATAATTTTTCGGCTGCGACTTGCCCTTATATAGTCGCGGGAGCCCGTGATCAGACGGCCCCACCACACAATTTCGGCGGTGCGGAGAGGGAAAAGTCATGAGTCACGAGATGCTCCTTCGATCACAATGCACATCTCCCAGTCATTGCATCATCTTAGATAAGAGATGCTTGGTGGAAGATCGATGGAACGACGTTGGCGCGGTGTATGAATAGTGTTGAGTAGCGCGCAATTCAAATCATTAGAGCTGATACATATGGTGACTGGGCGTGTGTACAGTGTGCATACACGGATACAAGCACAATCCTCACAATAGGCAGTATTGACGATGAATTTCTGGTTTGTTTGCCTCTTATATTTTAACCTTGAACCAAAAAAGGTAGATTTTGGTTTTAAACAAAAGTGCAAGTAATGTAGAGTGTTTATCTGGAGACAAAATTCTAATCCCAGCCACCGTCGAAGTGAGAAAAATTTGCTTATTTCTTTCGTGTTCCAGTTTTTTTTTTTTTTTTTTTTTTTTTTTTTTTTTTTTTTACTGTGCGCAAATTCTTCCGAAAGAAACAGTTATCGATTTATATGTCAGATAGCCACTCCGAATCACTTTTACCTTCATATCCAGGGCGTCATTTCGAGTCCGGCTTGAAGGGGGCAAAAGTCCGATGACTTTTTTAGGCGCACCGTTGGCACAACGTGCGCCTATTGAAATCGCCCTGATACTCAATAGAGTATACTACGCCCCCTTGTGATCAAATGGCGAAATGAGCTTTTTTGATGTCGTGAAATTTAGGTTGTGTCCTGTGTTTTTTTTATGCTAATTTCATTTGAAAAGTTAATGTTCTCCCAGCCACGACTGAAATCTGAGTTGGTTGGGAGTAATTTCATGTTCATTGATTGACGTTTTTTTAAAGTTATTCTATGTTAAAAATTTCCAACCTCACTTTTTGATTATTTCAAATTTTCCCGGTATATATTCTAGGTGATCAAGAGAACCAATCATTTGCCGTTCTGAATGTTTGTTTTTTTGCATGTAGGTAAATGCAATTATTATAATTAATTATAGCGTGTGGTCAAACGCAAAACGGAAAGTCCCTACAGCAAGAACTCTGAACATTCCTTATCTCAATACTCAGAATTCTCATTTAATTACCAAAAATTACTGCGCATCGAAGAGGATCTCTTATTATTCAGCCCTGATGTCGTTGTTTCCATAGTGGTCCCTGCCCTAACCTCCTCCATATTTCCTATCAAATTTCAGCTATTTGTTTACGCTCAACGTAATAAAATTACTCTGCTTGCGTTTATAGCAGCTATGACTCGTGAATTGGTAAGAGTTCAAAGGTTCAACAATGGGACCTCTGAATAGTGTGATGTGCTGACTTGCTTTATATTTCCATCATGTTGTTATTGTATGTGAAATTTCTTAGTCCTATTCAGAACGAAACAAGAAAATGCTTCTTATTTCTCTACTTCTACATTTTTGGTTTTGAAGGTCCTAAAGGAAGTCAGCCCTCTTTCAATTTTAAAGGAATGTGCTTTGCGGTCAAATTTTCTGACATTTTATTTAGTCTGGCAACTCCCGTCAAATGACTTAGCGCTTCAAGGCATCATTTATTGAATGCAGTTATTTCGCTCTTTCTCTATTTACAAGTAAATTTCTAGTGCTCCAGGAACTTCCTGATTTCTTATGCTACCTTATGCTACATCTGTTGTACCTACTACCTATGTTGATTCAAGCTGTCACTCTCCTTATATGTCTCAAAGTATCTTGAGACACTCAAACTGGTTCCTTAATCATATAGTTTGGTAGTCCCCTAACCTTTGACAGTCACCTATTTTGTCGGAGATCATCATCAGTCATGCCTAAAAGTTTAGCGCTTAGACTTTTGTACAAAATTGGGATTGCGCCTCACAATTTGGTGACAGTTAAGTTAGCGTCATATGATGAAATATGAATCAGCGCTCCATTTCTTTCTGAAATTTGTGTTACCGAGTCAATGTCTTCTGAAAATTATGTCAGCGTACATGCTGTTTTTTACTGAAACTTGAGTGAGCGCACAGTTTTGAGCAAAAACATTTTCAAACGCTATAAGTAAAAAAGAAAACAATACGGCATAGGAGAAAATGGGGAAATTGAGTTGTTGCTTATACTTTTGCTGAAAATTAAAGTCGTGCACCACAATTTGGTTAAAATTAAGTTATGGCGCTTTTTTTTGCTGCAAAATGACTCAACGCGCCATGTGTTTCTGAAAATTGTGTGATCTCATCAAATTCTTCTAAAAATTATGTCAGCGCATCGGTTTTTACTGATACTGAGGTGAGAGCGCTAATTTGAGCCAAAAATATTTTTAACGCTAATAATCAGAATTAGAGACTGATTAGGTGTGTTGAGATTGGATCAGTCATGCCTAAAAGTCTACATCCGACGGAGATGGTGTGATTGTATTTTTACTTTCTCACTCAAATGAAATTAGAAAAATTGAGTCAGTATTGCGTTGGCGCAGAGATTTTCAAGGTATTTTGTTGCGATAGTTGGCCTCTCAGGACAAAGTCAATCATGATTTAGTCAAAGTAATTGCCTCTTATCATGTCTAATACCATCCATAAGAATATCCTTCCATCATATTTTCTATTTCTTAACCCTTTCTGACTTAGAGAGATTTATGTAAAAAAAATCTGTGGCATCTGTCCGTCAGTCCGGCTGTTCGTCACTCCGTACCTAGGCATAAGTTTTGAACCATTGATCCTTATGCATCCAGATTTTGCACAGTTGTTGCTTTTTAGATTCCCCAGAGGTACTTTTTTTGTTTTTTTGAAATTTTGATTTTTAGGGTAGTTATGGGGAAAAAATTATTTTCATTAAAATCTGTGGTAAAATGGATAAAAATGAATAAAAATGGAATAATTCAAGTTTGGCTCAATCAATTTTGATGCAAGTTAGCAAAAAAATATCTATTTTCAGCCTACTATAGAATGAACCACTTACAGTTCCTATATTCATTCCTTAAGACTGTTTAAAAAATCAAAATAAGCGCGCTCGAGCCAAAAAATAGAATTATCGTGAGAAATCAATCTTAAAACTTGGAGTCAATCAATAATGGCTCCATGAATTTTGATAAAACTTTGTACACACAATCTACTATCAATAAACTTAAATATTTTCCTCTCTGTGTCACCAAAAACAACCGATAAAACCATTTCTAGGGGTAGTATAGGTGCGATTGAGCAAAAAATTTGGGAATATGAGCAAATAAAAATATAATCCTATTATTTGGGATAGTTCAGGTTTGGTTCAATCAATTTTGATGAAAGTTAGCGAAAAAAATCTACATTCAGCCTACTATAAAATAAACCACTTATACTTACAATATTCAACCCTCAAAACCGTTTAAAAAATCAAAATATGTGCGCTCGAGCCAAAAAATGGAATTATCGTGAGAAATTAAGTAATCTTAAAACTTGGAGTCAATCAATAATGGCTGGATGAATTTTCATGAAACTTTTTACACACAATCTACTATCAAAGTACTAACATATTATCCTCTCTTGATCACCATACACAACCGATTAGACCTTTTCAAGAGGTAATATAGGTGCGATTGAGAAAAAAATATGGGTATATAAGCAAATAAAAACATAATCTTATTATTTCGGATAATTCAGGTTTGGTCCAATGGATTTTGACAAAATCTGGCAAATAAAATCTACAATTGGTTTACAAAAGAAATTAGCCCTTACAGTTACAATATACAACCCTTAAGAGAGTTTAAAAAATCAAAATAGGGTGTTTGACCAAAAAAAAAAAAAAGAATGAAAGTGAAGAATTAATTTTAAACTTGGAGTCAATCATTAATGGGATTGATTTTGACAAAAATGTTCACAAACATAATGTGTTAAAAAAATACACTAAACACTGCACTGTGTGCACTAAAACATTTTTCTGGTACAGTCCTCATAAAAACCTTACGACCGTTTCGAGGGGCAATATAGGTACGATCGAGCAAAAATCATTTGAAACTAATTGTAAGCAAATATTAAGACAAACATAATATTTGCAATAAGTAATTCAAGTATGACTCAATTAAGTTCGATGAAAATTGCATCAAAACGTTTGCAACCAGCCTAGGCAGAAATTTCTTTTCAATGTATTACTACAATATTCAACTTTTAAGTCTAAAGCTGTTTAAAAGCAATATAGGTTTCATTACACCAAAAAATAGAATATTCAAGGAAAATTCATTTTATAAAGAAAAGTCAATCAAAAATGGCTGAATGAATTTTGTTGAAATTTTGTTTGCACAATCTACGACTTAAGTACATCTTTGGAGGGGGGTTAATCTATTAAACAAAAAAAAATTATTTCGAAGATCCACAGTTTGAAAGAAGAAACCAAACATAGTACTCAATGGAGGAAATGCAAGAATCAGTACATTTCGACCTCCTATAAAAACTAAGGGAAAAAAGAAACTCCCAAAAATAGAACAAAGAGCAAATATAATGAATGCAGCTCAAAGAATAAAAACTTATTGGAATCTTGAATTACCTACTCTAAACCCTGTTATAAGCAACATCAGATTAAGGCTCTCAATTAGCCTTCAAATAACAAAATAGGCAACTATTCCTACAGCTTCTCTACAAAATTGCAAACTCTCCGGATTGAAGGGAGAAATATTATGTCCGGAGGTGAAAATATTTGAAATTTGAGGGGGGTTTGGGGATCTCCCCCAGAATTCTAAAGGGGGGTCTGGAGGTATCCCCCAGCATTTTAAAGGGGGGTTCGGGGGTCTCTCCTGGTATTCTAAAGGGGGTCTGGGGGTCTCCCCCAGAATTCTTTAGGGGGTTAGGGGGTCTCCTCCAGAATTCTTTAGTGGTGGGGGGGGGTCTGGGGGTCTCCCTCAGATAAAAGTGATGTGAGAAAGTGTTCGTAGGGTATTCCCTACAGTTTATTTTTTATCATTTCGAGATTTGATTAACGTATTTCGGCCATTGTGCGCGGATCAAATGCTTTGTCACCAGTCGTAGGACGTCATGGGGACATTTAGGAGAGATGTCTTTTGACTCACTGTAACTTCTTCATCTTTTCTTACGTTTTGCCATGGCGTCCTTTGTTTTACTTGGCATCACACTTCACGTTCAAATTTTTTACCGGGCAACCAAAGAACGGTGCCAGCTAATGGAATATGGCAACATTGTTTTTCTCTACTCTAACACATCATGAAAAATAATCGATTCTTGGTGGTCCGATTTCTTCTTACTACCGATCACTTTTTCATGTCCCTATTTTGCGGGACATACTATATCGTTGACTACCTTTTTACTAAAGGGGGTTCAAAATTGTTTTATGAGTATTTGATTGTTTATTACGTGCGTTTAGTGATGTGCAGTGGGAAATTCGAAGGATTTGTTCTATGATTGTCCGTAGTGGTCCCACCGCCCCCCCACACGACGCACACAGGTTCAGACCCGAACTTTTGCTAGATATGGTGGAAAATCTGAGGGGTTGGTTTAAGATTGTCCGTAGTGGTCCTAACCCCCCCCCCCCCCAATCGCCACACACCGGTTCGGACCCAAACTTTTGCTGGCCAATTTTTTTGAGATGTTGGAAAATTCGAAGGGTTTGAGATTGTCCGTAGTGGTCCCCCCCCCCCCCCCCCCCCCACTCGCCGCTTACAGGTTCGAACTTGGACTTTTGCTGTACAATTTTTTTGAGATGGTGGAAAATTCGGAGGGATTGTTCTAAGATTGTCCGTAGTGGTTCTACACCCCCCCCCCCCACTCGCCGCACACAGGTTCGGACCCAAACTTTTGCTGGACAATTTTTTTGAGTTGTTAGAAAATTCGAAGGGATTGTCCTAAGATTGTCCGTAATGGTTCTCCCCCCCCTCCTCCACTCGCCGCACACAGGTTCGGACCCTAACTGTTGCTGGACAATTTTTTTAGATGTTGGAAAATTCGAAGAGATTGTTCTAAGATTGTCTGTAGGGGTTCTACACCCCCCCCCCCACTCGCCGCACACAGGTTCGGACCCTCACTTTTGCTGGACAATTTTTTCTGAGGTGGTGGAATATTCGAAGGGTTTGTCCCATATAAGATCGTATGTAGTGGTCCTAACCCCTACCCACTCGCCGCATCCAGGTTCGGACCCGGTTTTTTGCTGGACACATTATTTTTGAGATGGTGGAAATGGAATTTGACTCATGAGGACCAAATTTGCTCAAGGTGCGCCTTCTCTGACACTTTAGTGTCAGAACTATCTGCTTGTTTTTTTTTGCGCTCATCAGTATAATTTTAGAGCCTTAGAGGGGGGGCTTTGGGGGGAGGGGCAAAAATTTGATGACTTTTTTTTTTTTTTTTTTGCTCATCACTATAATTATTCCCGTTTTTGAGCCATACTTCAAATCCTTGAAAGAGGGGGCAATTGACCACCCTGCCCCCCTCAAATGACGTCACTCTTCATATCAAACCATTTTCAAATGTATTTGTCATCAATTTGTTATCAATTTAAAGAAAATCCCTTTATAGTTACATAGCTCGTGACCTCATTTACGTGACAGATAGTGATTCATTTAACGACTGACATATTAGAATTTTTTAGTAAACATCGAGCGACCTTTTACCAGCAAGTGTCCTTGGACCTACTCTAAACATTATTTTCAAGTGATTCTACTCAGCCAGTGACAGCTGCAAAAGTCTCTAACACTCATTACTATTCTATTTGTTACAAGCAACAGATTGCTCTTGTCAGCACCCACCCCTCCCTCTGAAGAAGTAATCAAAGCTCATTTGGCCCGCTTTCGGGGTAGGCGATTCCCTTAACACAGCCCCCGCTGAAATAGCACGCAGGAACCATGAACATCGTGAGTCGGGAATCGGAATGGGGAATGGGGATGCTGGATGCGCGGCGCATCACGAAAAACGGGAATGTGAATTTTCACGTTACCTCTGCACGGCACGCGATCTGCGGTTCCTGGAATTTCGTTACCATGGGACCAACTCGAATCAACTTAGGTGACAAACGTTAATTAACTCCCGTCTCATTATCTGGCAAGTATATACTATATACATATACCTAGCGACCGGCTTTCATCATTCGTCTGCTTGGCTGCCGGGCAACTGTATACTCATTGCTGCACCGTGCATACCGCGTCGCGCGCCACTGCTCCAAGGCGGGAGCTTTGAGTGCCGAAGTCATTCGCAGGAGCTTCGAGCCTCCAGAACTGTAAATACTCGTATGTAAATGCACCGAAACGCCGCGCACAGGTTCAAAGGGTAGATGCTTTCTGAATTTGAAAAGTTTCTCTATTTCTTAGTTTACGTATAAGTTTCAGCAGAGACTAAATGAAGATATATCAACGACTCGTAGGCATACATACTATGTATACCTACAGGCCGATCCTCGAAACTCCCGACTTTTGGATGGAAAGGATAATAATGGAATATCGTGATTTTTTGGAGATGAGGTATGGGATAGCCAGGTCTAATGAAAGTACGGAATGTATTAATAATTGGTTACTGAGCAGTCTTGAGCATCAGAAAATCAATCTGATCTATTCCGCATTTTGATTAGATTTGGCAGCTACATGACTCGTCTGCACCAATCACTTCAAGCTTCCATCTATTCATCGATGAGGGTATTTAGAAGCTTCCTACCAAAAGTTTACTAAGTTTTCATAAAAGTTTCCCACGTTTAATTATAAGCAAGAAAGTAAAGGGAGTGAAAATCCCCCCTCTCATCGGTAACAATACATTTTCCTGCCATTTATGGGGGGGGGGGGTATTTTTCTGTGGGTGATCTTATAGGTGACTATATGTAGTTTCAGAATATGTCATGTTTTTGAGAATAATCTATAAATAAGTTTCACGATTCGATTCAAAGAAATCAAAGAATTGGATTTATTTCATCGGATGTGGATCACACTGATGAATAATTACGCTGTGAATCTTCCTTGTGAGCTGAGAGAGAGTGACGAAATTAAGATAGTAATCTCCCATTATTACTGCCCTATGCCACCATTACACTCGAGCAAATAAAAGCGTTTATTGAGTTTAGGAGTGGATTTCGGTAGTTTTTAGTGCTACCATCGTTATTTTTGAAGGTTTTAATGCCAGAATCGGCTATTAAGACACTTATAGCAATCGCTCATCACAAAATAAGTGTGCAACAGCCCCCTTTGAAAAAAATGGATATCCTTGATATTATTTCTCAGAGAACACTGGACAGTATAGTTTTTACAGTTTTGACAAATATTAAAATAAGCCATCAGCAATAGTTTGAATTTGGGGTGAAATTCCACCCTCTCCAGCCTCTCCTTAGTTATCAGAGGGTGTAAAACACCTTTGGCACACAAGGGTTAAATTGATTCAAACCCCTGAGCGGGGAAGGCCCCTGCTGTACATCAGCATGTACGTGCCCCACTGCGCCCACAGTCATCCTCTCTAATAGCTTTCCTAAGCCCCTCCAAACCGGGAAACCGTAGGCATTTATATTTGCCCGTAGGCTCGGAAATCAATTGCACGGCTCTGACGGTGTATCTGGTTCATTTAAACCCATGCAAATAATCTAACTATAGTGGATGTCCATTGAACTTTTTCAAATTCGATGTTTTGCATGAGCTTAAACGAAGTAAACGTTAGGTTGCAAGATTGAATGCAACTTAAGTTGCAAGATTGACTGCAATGCCACTGATTGTGTCGATGTCGATACATATACAGGCCGTTCTGTGATGCGTTCCCATTCATTGTGCGAGCCATAGATACCATCGTTGCGCCGTAATCTAAGCAGGGTAATGCAATTCATGGTTGCCAAATTTCGAGGGGAACTCCCTCCGATTTTTCTTATATTTAAATTGGTGGTGTGAAGATTTCTGCAAAAAAATCTGGCAACCGTTATGCACTTTGCTCCTGTCTCTCGAGTCGAACCGAGCCTCTCTCCCGCTATGCGCTGAACGCCTTATGCGACTGCGTTCTGTAAACAACTCTCTTTTTCTGTTCCCTTGGTTCGCGGGAAAAGAGGGCCTGATTTCGGGACTTCCTTAAGGTCCCTTGAGAAAATCGCAAGTATCCTATACAGACACATTTTTTAGAGGTCTTCTTCTAAGCGGGCCGTTTGAATTCACTTCTATTTTAATTTAGGGAACCGAATTTTTTATCCAAGTTTCAAGCAGTCTTCACAGAGCTCAAGTTCTTAGCCAAATTTGTTGGTAACAACTAAACAAAAGAAATCAACAGCCCCTCTCCCAACGAGTTTGAAGAAAATATGTCCTAGAAAATATGTCCCCCGCAAACTTAAAGGACATCGAATTTCAAATCAGACTAATGCTCGTAAAATTGCCAGACTCTTCGTTGAGGGTCAACTGCAGAAAGTTTATCGGGCATGTCCGATGAAGGACCTGGTCGTAAAAGCGATCTGCATCTGATTGTGAGCGGCGATAACGGCCTGACAGCATTGTACAGTTTTTGGATTATATATCGTCCGAGCACCTGCGTAGAATCTGGCGGTAAAAGCTAATTTCATTTGACCCTATACAGAGTAATGTAAGAGTAAGAGTAATGACCCGACAGTATTTTCCTTGACTGTCGAAGGAAACGCGATTTCAGTTGACAAGATTACCAAGTTCCGTCACTTTTCACTCATATTAAATATTTACTGTTTTCCAAGAGAGGCGTCATGTTGCACTTACGCCTGAACAGTTGAACTGAGGTAGTTGGTGCAAGGGAATCAAGAGGCTTCACAGCTGTGTCGACAAGACAGCCAAACTCCGAATATATATTTGTATAAGCATTCCCGTAAACGGATAAGGGACAAAATAAAAGGCTGTAAATGTCAACAAAGAGCTTAGAACAAATTATTCTTCAGTTTGTCTTACAACTTAACACTTCTGCTTATTCATCACACGCATGCATGCGCAGCCATTCTGATCCAAGCGAGGATGGCTTTATCATCAGACCTGTTCCTCCTTCGCTAATTAGCATTAATGCTCATTATTAATTTCTCGGAAAGAGCACAACTAATGTTTCAAAGATCTTGCTCAAATTCCTTCAATTTCTTCAATTTGACTTGAACTGTAGTGCATGTTGTATGTCACAGTATTACGTATACAAGTTGGCTGCGTTATTAATTGCCGAATACGAGAAAGTAAAAACTTAAGCGACAGTTGATGCTCATTTTTTTTAAACTCACGGCCCTTCCAAGTCACTATACCCTTCTACGAACCCTTTCTTCTCGTATTTTCATCGGCATCCTTTAATCATCTTTGTCATCTCTAATCCACCCCACGACCGTGCCGTCGCTTCATACGCTCATCCTTATCCGTGTGACGATAATGAAAGATAAACAAAATGACGTTCAAAACGAAGTTGCAATTTCAAATGCTTTTATACCTACGGGCCATACGGTCGCGGCATGATCCGGCGCAGTATGGGACTGGCAGAACCCGTAACCAGAAAATTGTCTTTGTCTCTGCAGCGGCGTCACTACACTTTTGCACTTGCGAGGGCGAAATGTGAGAAGTGAGATTCCCTAGTCTGGGTAAATAGTTTCAAAAGAAGCAGTTATACTGATTGTTTAGTCCCGTTAAAAAAAAAAAAAAAAAAAAAAAAAAAAAAAAGTTTTGAACGTAAAGTTCGTAAAATATTTTTTTTCGCATCACTCCGTTATGCCACAGTTAAAACAACCCTTGATTCGTTCAAATTCAATGTCGTTGAATTACTCTTCCGTGCAGTGGAGGAAAATGCCCTTTTAAAAATTATCTAAATCTATTAATTACCACTGAATCAATTACAACGTTATTGAACTCCATAAATATAAGAGGCAAACGAACCTTATGGTCGGAAGGTTCGTGTATATTGTATACTGTATACTGTGTACTGTATACTATATACTGTGTACTGTATACTGTATACTGTATACTGCTTCTCTATGTGTATGTATAGCTCGTTGATTTGGATAGATTGCAGGTGACGAGCCACCTCTACGTTTGGCAATCCTTCGAACAAAATTAAGTTTTTCCTTCTTACTCCTTCATTGCAGACTGGCGCACATCATTAAATTAAGTTTAGCGGGATTTTGTAGTCTTTAACGATGCGATATCTCTCCCCGCTTTCCCTTTCTTTGTTGCTATAGAAATAGAAGTCTCTCTCGTAGCGATCAAAATTCTATCAATATGATACCGATGATACCATTGATTCCCGCATGTCTCCCTCACGCCACACAGTTGATCGGCACGTATTTTTTTCTGGACATCCTCATCTTTGGAATAAATAGCTAAACAAACTAAACGAAAAGTTAGGACGGGTGAAAACTTAAAAATAAGATCTTTGAAAAGTGAAGTGAAGAGTTTTATAAATATCCTCTCTTGAACAGAGACAACAATCGGTCTGTTGCAAACTTTTGCTACCGCGATATAGAATGCTAAATCTTAAGTAAAATTACGTGAAAAGTCTATTGGTGATATCAGAAAGTCACAAAATGCAGTATTAAACTCACAAGAGGCGTTCAACTGAAACCCAAGATGGCGGTAAAATATCGAGCAACCTGTGTGCACGCACCGTGAACAATGAACATCCATATAAAAGCCAACGTTAACAACCTCACAGCATCGGAGGTTATGAGTTTGTTTGCGTTGTGATTGGTTGTGATCGATGTTGTGAGGTTGGCCATATTGGATGTTCATGGAGCTTGCATACAGGATGCTCGATGTTTTACCGCTATCTTGCATTTCAGTTAAATGCCTCTTGTGAGTTTGTTATTGCATTTTATGATTTTACTTTTCACGCGATTTTACATGCAATTGATCACTCTATAGTGCTGTAGCAAAAGTTTGCAACAGACCCATTATAACGAAATATTTAGATAGCTGCATAATAAATGTTGAGCCATATGAAAAATTAAATATGATACCTATTTTCGACACCCCGCACTGGGACCAAACAAAATTTAAAGAAAATTATGATTGCTGAAAACCCAAAGTTAAGACACCTAAAAAGTGAAGCATAGGCTTTTCTGAACATCCTCTCTGAAACAAAACCGAAGATTAAAATATGCGTTAAGATGTCCAGAGCTGCATACAAAAAGTTAAGGTACTTGAAAGTAAAAGTTGACTTGAAGATACAGAGCCGCATACGAAAAGTTAAGGTACCTGAAAGAGAAATATGACTTATGCTATGAAAAATCAGTAGAAACTAACAACCCACAGAATTAAATCTTGGGTTGACTATACACTGCGATCACGACAGAAATCACAGGAGAAAAAACTCATTGAACGAGATAAAAACAATTCTTTCCAGTTCTTGAACAATTTAATTTTGCGGCTTCATGACCTTTTTGAAATGACGTATTGACATACTCGAGAAAGTTTTGTTGGACGAATAATAAAAAGTACACATTTAATTTGTGATCAAAAATTTAAACAAAAAAATGCAGCACCGGACGAAATATTTTTGGCAACGAATAGAATCCACAAGGAAGAAAAGACGTAATGTCGTCTCAGAGCAGTATTTTTCTGCAGGTGCCCCGCGCCGCCGTGCGCTGTCAATGCTAAAATGCTCTCATTCAAACAAATCCATGCTTGTAAGTGTAATCAAAAATGCCCGCCTTTTCCATTTATTGATCATATTCCAAGAAAATTCTTGACACACCTAATACCCCGGTCAAACATAGTGAGGTTTTCATGAATCCAAAGAAATTATTCTATTATTCGGATAGAAGTTTTCATGAGTCCCGTGATAGTTCATGCAATGAGGCAAGAACGGATTTTCTCAATTTAAACTTACTTAAGAATATCGGATGTTCAGGGGATTCTTTGAATCCCTGAGAAATTTGTAAAGGTTCAAACGGCGAAAAACATAGTTGCCAAATACCTCGAGCCGTAACTGCATGAATCATAAACGTTAGCATAACGTTGGCTCGTAAATAATCGATCGCTTAACGTTTTCTTCTCATTTGAACGTTTGCAAAAGTATCAATTGTTTAGAGATTAAGTCAAATCGTCGATTGATCCATTCTTTTCCATATATTTAAATCGAGAAGAAATCAAAACAACCGAACATCGCAAATCTCTAGTCATGAAGATATCAATCATACCGCAGGTAAAATGTTCGTTTTTTATTTCATCAAACACCAAAAGGATGCTATCCTTTGGTTTCTCAAGGTAATACTCTCTGTTGAAGTAAAACCATGTTTATCTACAGGGTTAAAAAATGTCGGCAAATAATTAGCAATTGAGATTAATCGGTATTATTTCCTGCTCGTTTTTTATGCACGAAAGCTGGATTACATCAATTCGGTTTCATCCGTGCTTTCGGCGTTCGTTTACATTTTTCAATCTTAAAAATCTTATCATCATAGAAAAAATATGGGCAAAAATACAGAAGAAGAGTGACTTCACGTATGGCGATATCTATATCAAAATACGCCGCAAGCTCCAAAACTCAAAGTTCCATCTCTGAGTTAAAGGTAGATCGGTATTTTGATTTTTCTCTACATCGCATCGTGACGATTGACGAACCTGAGTCGTTATATCAAATGTTATTGAGAATCAACAAGCTTGTGTTATTCTAACATTTTATAGACTTCATAGAAATCAGCACAATCTGCCATTTTCTTTGATAAATTGTTTAATCTACTGGTATATCATGACTTCAGCTATAAATATTTTCAACAACGAAACATAAGCGATTTCTTGTAATCGAAAAACAGCGCAGAAAATAAGGCGTATTGTACTTGTACCGCGGGTTGCATTGCGTCGTTGAGAAGGCGCCCCAAGGGAGTTTGATGACGCTCGGGATAGGGGTGTATACTGTATCGTGAGAGTGTAGCCGATGTAAAATAATGCGTTAAGGGATGATGAGAGCTGTCCATGGTCGCCAGATTGTGCAGACAAACCCTCAGGATTTTTCATTTAAATGGACAAATTGAAGACTTGCGTCTGCACATTTTGGCAAGCATGGTGGTTTTCCTTCCTTATCGTACCGCTCGGCTAGTCGGCTCGCGTTCGCATTCGAGCTCCTCCTTCTGTTTCGATACATCAAATAAAAAGCAAAGATGCCACATTTACAGACAAAATCACTATGAATTCTCCGAATTAATAATGATGGAAAGTTGATAGACACTTTGGGTACAGAGAATTTTTCACTTTTTTTTTTTCAATATAGCAGCAAAACATTAAGTACCAAAAACCAGTCAGTCGAATTCATTTTGAACAATCATAGTTGCACTATATCATGATGGTACCATCATATGTGGACGGAAGGCACAATAGGATCGGTGCTCAACTCGACCAATGAATGGTTCGTGAGCCAATTTGGAGATGAGGTCCAGTTTATATTGTACCACGCGTTCCATATTTGTAATACACCACTCTTGAAAAACCATAGTCACCAAGTTGGTCCCCCGCTCACTTTCATTCAATTCGTTTCATGATGCTGTAAAGAATATAAGGATAAAACTGGATAAAATCCAAAATTCTCAATTTTTGGAAACCCACGAAAAACTATACCATAAACTACATCTTTCTGTGCGGAGGATTTCTTTAAGTCAAGATGAAGGTCGAAGGTCTTGAAATTTTTACATATATGTTTATCCGCACCTTTTCTTTATGGATTTGCATCGTGTGGAATATTGGGAATAACTGAACACAGAAATTACTTTGTCTGTCCTTGGAGTATACATATATGTATGTACACTTTCAGAAAGTGGTGCTCGCAGTAGAGCTTTCAGAAGTGCAAATTGTATCTGTTTATCCCATCCCTTCTCTCAGAAGAAACTAGCTTTGCTAAACTTTATCCTTGACGAATGAATAAAATCATTTAATTACTAGTCTATAGTCCTGTATATATTTTCAAAAATGTTTGTTTAATCTCAGTCATTTTTAAAAAATGCCAATTTTTGGCCATTCTTGGCTCATTTTTGGGTTAACCTTCCGTTCCCTAATTTAAGCGTATCGCAGTAGGTATCTAAAACAGTCCCTCTTGAAAAGATGATACAAATTCTTCTTGTTAAATTTGAATGGAAATAGACTAATTGTTGAAAAATGATATGATTCGTGAAGAAAGGATATTTTTCAGGGTTTGGTTCTCTGGTCTTCTTCGGATAAGAGTTTCGTGATCAAAATACGTTCTAAGCCCAATTGGACGAGAGGAAGTTAAAAAGAAAAAAAAAATGGAATTTCCATCAGTCCTCGTGTATTTGAATACATTGTTGAAATTCGAAATAAATTTAACCATTTGTTGTCATGTCAATTTCCACAAACAAACTCGTTGTTGTACCAAAGAATTGCATTGTCCCTAATTATATAATTTTTTTTCGCTATCAGGGATTTTTTAAAAAAATATCGAGGTCCATGACAAAGGTGTTGGAACATCTTTAAGAACCACACCAAGTTTCAAAAAAGGTTCTATTTTCCGTAGTTTTTCTATCGTATTTCCTCTTCTTTTTAAATCCTTTCATTACCACACCCGAGTTAGTCGTTCTGATGACCATTCAAATTATTTGTTGACCGTAAGTTGACTAGAAATTATGGAAGTTTTAAAAATAACATTTTTATAGCGAGGCTTCCAATTCACAATATATGCAAAATGAGCACGATATAGTAGGAATATTTAACTATACTCGCTTAGTCAGAGGCTACGATCGAGCTGCAATCTGTCGTAATATCCTTGTAGTAAAAGGGTTAACGCGAATTTTCAATACATCTGACAACGATGCTTAGACCGATGTTTCTAAAGAAAGACGCGGAAGGGAAGAGAACGACTGAGGAGGAAAAAGATGCCGATGAAACAGATTAATAATTCCCTGTTAAATCTTCTCTCGCTTTAATTATCGCCAAGAACTTTAAAACGCTTTGCATAGCAGTTGAAGCTTAGTCGCTTTATTAGCTACGTTGTCGTCGTATTTTTAAAAGCTCCCCTTATTACGTTGATTATCAGGATTCGCGTCTTCCCTATACATCCCTAACCTCTCCTCCTCCTCGCATAAAGCTCCGGCCCTCCCTTTCCTGTACCCTCTTTAAAATTTCGAGCTTACTTTCATAAAGCAGACAGGCAGTATCATAAATTTTGGACATCCATTAAAGGGTTACCAGCCTTTACAATGATTAGATCTTCGTATATCGTGTTGTGCACTCTCGGAAAAAATGTTCCAAAGAAGTCGGCAAATGTAACATAACCACCTTGATAGTAAGGGCGCATCCGTAGTCTCTATACGGGCTGGATAAGACTCCCCTATCCACTGTATATATATTCTTCTGAAATCAGATCCGAAGATTCTGTCGTGTCTACGCTCCGGCTAGTGAGCGCACACGCAGAAAAACTGAACTAAACGAACTTAAAATTAAATTAGAGAATGTGTTGTTGTGTCCCTGCTTGGCAACCCTGTAACTGCATAGCACCACTACTTCCTATGCACGCTCATGCAGCTACACGGCGCCTGACCAGCGTACAATACTCCTTTCCAAAAACGCTCATCTTCATATTCATATTCAATACTCACATCCCGATCCCTATTCAATTTCTATGTCTGTTAATTCTTAGTAATCCTTAAGGCCTTCCAAGCCAGGGGTCCTAACCAGCCTTTGACTTGGAACCAGCCTCACTCTCGTCCGAACCACTTAGCGAGCATCACACGAATGCTCAACCCTCTAATTTAATAAACCTCCTATAATTGTTCAAATCCAAAGTTCAGTGTTCAGTTTATCTATCTTCACACTTAAGCATCCTAGTTCAAACCAGTGGCACACAACAGAGTGGGGCACTTCTGCATTATAGCTATAGAAACGGTAAGGACTGTCAGCGCTCCGCGATTATACATATAATCGAATGGCTCTCGAATCAATGCGCGTCGTGTCGAGTTCAGCTAGACGCGCAGTCTCAAGCGAAGCGCGTTAGATATATTCTCTATCAGCACGCAGCGCGTTGTCGGCACGCGCGTCGAAGCTCTCATAGCGAACGCGACTTGGACCACGCGTCGCGACGTCTCAGTCTGCGACAGCGTTCCAGTCAACGATTCGCGAGAGAATCGAACTGCACAGCGAAGTTGCGAATCGCAGCGATAGAGTCGATATACTTAGAGTCCCTATATATGAAAAAGTCTCGCCATACGAGGCTCCATCTCTGATTGGCTGCTGAAAAGTGAAGAAGAAGAAGGGGTCTATGAAGCCTGGAGGCGCGCCTCTTGTTTACATCTTCATGGAACCACTTTCACTGCTGCCCAGCTTTGAGGAAACTTTCGGCATTTTTAGCTTATACTGATGAAATTTGAATTAGAAATTGATGAAAATGTGTTCAGAACAGAATAAAATTCACGCATTACTTTTAAAACAGGTAGTGAAGCCAACGGGTACTGGAGGTTAGGTTGACCTAACAAAGATTACTTCCACACGAATACATATGTATAAGTAATCTTTGGCGGGAAGATCGTTGGATAACAATGTAAACAAGAGGCGCGTCTCCAGGCTCCTCAGACACCTTCTTCTTCTTCACTTCTGTTCACGTGTCTTGACTCTTTCATATATAGGGACTCTAGATATACTTGACTAAACCTCAAGAGACAGGCAGCATCAGCGAATGTCAGCAACAGCAAACATCGAGGTCAGCATAATCAGCGACTTAGAGAGAGAAGCGTTTTTCGACGCGTCGCGACGTCTGTCTCCGTCAGCGACAGCGAAAAATTTTCGTGTGACGTTATCGGATTTCACGTTCTACCTCCATCATCGCGCTGGCCGGGCCGTGGACTGTGTATAGATACTAGCGGGGACCAAGATAGCTAGCCAGGTTATGCAATGCGCATTGCACAATATACGTATACACCATATATTTTACTCATAAATCAAAGACGCTGCGGGTACATATCCTGGCTAGGGATCTTTGTACAATGTACCTACCCGCTAGTATGAGATGATGTTTCGAGAATTTTCATTTCAGAGGTATCAAAGAGTTATTTCTGATCGAAATAACTTCTTTCCAATGCTTTACGAATACATTTTGAATGAATATTCAATCTGAGGAGTGAAATCAGTTTTTTTTGCGTTGTTTTTGATTTCTGTTCGTTTTCCTTGTTTTGTTTGTTTTGTTTGTTTGTTTTAATACGAATTTTATGAATTGAGAAGATTGCTGGAAGAACGGTCTATAAAACAGGCAGTTTGTTCTGAACACTTAAATAATCAGCAATGCGATTAAATTAGAAAGTTTCCATAAGAGAGCATGTTTATGTGGGTCTTTCTGCAGAAAATCGATGATTTCTCAAGAAGTCAGAACGTTGGGAGAAGACTACTTTAACGCTTAAAAAAAACCATAAAAAAGAGAACCAACATGTAATTCGCTAACAGACGTCCCGAAAAGCTGACAACTTTTCAGAAACATGAGCAAATTTTCGCACAAAGGATTAATGCATTAAAAAAAAAAAAAAAAAAAAAAAAAAAAAAAATGAAATGTACGATTCATCTCAAAGCCTTTTACTTTATGCCGTCCTGGATTATGAGATCAAGTTTTACAAGTTGAAGCCTTATAAAAAAGAAAAAAATACACAAACGCGTTTTACCCTACGGAGAAATAATTAGCTTTCAACGTAAGAAACGATGCACGTCGAAAGCACTGCTCATTGTTACGGGGAATCGCACGAAGGAGTAAAGAGGCGGGAAAGGGGGGTGCTTAGAGCCTGCGGGCTGAGGGATGAGTATGGAGGGAGGAGGGAGGAGGCTGAAGTATACATCACAAAATCTTGGGCTCAGAGCTCTCTATGAGCAGTGCTCGAGGAACATGAGACCTTACGCCTCGATTGCGCATTGGGAAGTCAGAGAAGAGCAGCAGGTCGAATGATAATGGTAGCTTTGTCGTGTTCTTGACTTTTTCATTCATACAAAAGAAATACGACTGGAGGGAGCAAAAAATAAAAAAAAAACGAATGATCGTGCTAAAAACATACTATCGCTCGCGGTATACCATAGATCGCACCGTTTTATGAGAAATTTCGTCGACAATGCTGCCAGAGTTTTGGTTGAAATCCATAAATCTAAACATTTCACGTTACATTGATTAAAGAAAGCAGTTATCATTATCAGAGATTAGGGTTTAGAAAGGTTCAGAGAGCACTAACCAATATGGTCCTGATGCACCGTATAAGAGTTGGGCAAATGTGAACCGATTCCACTTTTTTCGATTACTACTAGGCCTCTACAGACTCCGCGGCAAAACTTCAAAGTCCGAAAAAAGACCCGAGAAAGTCCTCTTAATGTCCCTATTATAATCGTTTTAAAACACCATATGGGAAAACATTAAACATCCCATTGACGTCCAAAACAGATTGAATGCAATCTCCAAACTGAAAAAAAAGCCTCGAAGAATGTTAATGTATAGAAGTATAAATTTCTCTTTTGACGATGCGAATATTGTACGCGTGTTTCACGTAACCTACTCGCTGTGGTTTTCTTGAACGTGGGACCGTAAAAAATCGGAAAAAGGAATAGGTGAATGTCCGGAAAATATCTAAAAATAATTCTAGAGTTCTTTTCAATTACTTAGGGACCTTTTTAGGACATTCACCAATTCCTATTACTCCTTAACTTTCTTCAAGGCTTTAATTTTAAAAGTCCCCGTAACGTTTCATGGCTTAGATGGGTATGAAGAGTGCATTCACTCTGTTTTGAACGTCTATGGGACGTTCAAGGTTTTCCCAAATGGTGTATAAAAACGATTATAATAGAGACATTATGAGGACTTGCTTGGGTCTTTTTTCGGACATTGAATTTTTTGCAGGATCTGGTAAAAGTATTCCGTGAAGTTCCATGACTCAACAGCTTCCGTGGGTCGTTATCTCCTCGGGCAATTGTCATTTTCTAATGAAATTTCATAAATTCCTCGGGATTCCATAATATTTTCCATCCAATTTTATGGAAAATAATAATCACCCACGGAATTTTATTCATGGAAATTCATGGAACACTTTTTACCATGGGATGCGATCAAATCGGTTCTTCAAACTATGGGAATCGGGTGATCGGTGCGCACCATCCATCACGGGAAAAGAGGGCTTGAACATAGCAGATTATGGGGCCAAATATAAAAGTCAGGTAATGACTCTTCACCAGAGTAAGTATTGTAAACTTTACCAGAGTATAGTCAACTTTACAAGATATCAGGTAGAATAAGCAATCGGTTATCCTAATTTATTCAACTCCGAGAAATAGTTTCATTTACCAAATATCAGTTGATCATAATAAATAATACCTTGTGCTTTGGACCAGGATTAAACCTGTTGTTGCAAAAGAGGTTGATCCAGCTCCCATAAGGAATGGGCTATCGGCAAAAAAATTTCATATTTTCAGAGTCGATAGAACTCGTCAAGATGCGTTCAACGATGGCCAGTTTTTTAATTTTGGTCAACTGGTAAGGGGGGGAGGGGGGTCCAAAGTCAAAACCTTCAAAGTCCCATAACTTTCGCCCACATAGATATTTTCACATGTACTTTGCGCCAAAAGATTCGTCTTTAAAAGAGCTTTCGATTGATGTGTATGAAAATTAAATTATACAAATTTTAAACCAATTTTTTTCAATTTTTACAATTTTTCCAACTTGAAATTTTTGGTTTTTTGAGCCTGAAAAATACGCGCAACGGGTTGAGGAGAATAAAAAACTGTAAAAATAAAAGTCAAGGCTATGTTCTTTTGAATGGCACAAACTGCGATCCGGGGAAATGCTCCGTTCAAAAGTTATAAGCGCCTAAAGTTGCGCACCTCCGAAATCACGGTGCGTTCAGTGCATGGTTTCAGTGGCGCGTACCGATCTCGGGTGAGCGAGGGTGACGCGCGCCATTGAAAACATGCACTGAACGCACCGTGATTTCGGAGGTGCGCAACTTTAGGCGCTTATAACTTTTGAACGGAGCATTTCCCCGGATCGCAGTTTGTGCCATTCAAAAGAACATAGCCTTGACTTTTATTTTTACAGTTTTTTATTCTCCTCAACCCGTTGCGCGTATTTTTCAGGCTCAAAAAACCAAAAATTTCAAGTTGGAAAAATTGTAAAAATTGAAAAAAATTGGTTTAAAATTTGTATAATTTAATTTTCATACACATCAATCGAAAGCTCTTTTAAAGACGAATCTTTTGGCGCAAAGTACATGTGAAAATATCTATGTGGGCGAAAGTTATGGGACTTTGAAGGTTTTGACTTTGGACCCCCCTCCCCCCCTTACCAGTTGACCAAAATTAAAAAACTGGCCATCGTTGAACGCATCTTGACGAGTTCTATCGACTCTGAAAATATGAAATTTTTTTGCCGATAGCCCATTCCTTATGGGAGCTGGATCAACCTCTTTCGCAAAAGGCTCGAGCTCTGCTTGAAGCTGTTCAGTTCGCAACACTGTTCGTATGGAAGCAATACACGTATCATAGAACTTAGAATTGTGTATTTATCGAGTTCCATTTTTTCTACAACTATTTGAGTCTGGATAAAGAGAAATTTTCATTTCTATTATGCTGAATCTCTATCTTGCTGCGTACACCAATTTTTAAGCGCTTGGGTTCATTCATTCACCCGTTCGACAGCCATCTTTTAGGCTTTCCTTAAAACGCCTTTTGTGGGTTTATGAGTGGATTTTGAGACTATTTGATGCTCTCAATATAATTTTCACGCGATTTTACACCAGAACCAACCCTCCACAAGGCTAGCAAAAGTATATGCAACAGACCCATTATTCTTTTACCCACCTTACTAAACTTGTCATTTATACAGGTCACAATACGATTTCGCTTCAAGTGGGGAGCTTTTTATTACTTGTTGATCGACTTGTATTGTGTATTTATATTGTATACGTTTAATGCCTTGAGTACCCATAAGAAACGACTACTTCTACTATGCTGATTCTTCTTCACTCCCCTCTCCAACCCTTGCCCGCTCTTTCAATTCTATCATCCCCGCCTACCCTGCAGCCTTTTCTTCATAAATGTAATCGTTCCGTTACTGTACAACAATATACGCATAATAGCTCCGGTTACACGAGAAACTCCTAGAATTTTTTGTTGAACGGAAGGTTGAAAATCCTGATTGCCACAGGCAACTTGTAAGAGTGCGTTTTACCGAGCTTTATCGGAGCTTTGCTAGTTTGTATACCATATTATAACCCACTAAAGAAAATCTCGGAATGAAAATTATCTTATCCGCCTTCTTTGGAATATTGCTAGAATCGGTAAAGTGTATCAAAGCGGATTCTACTTCGAAACGGCGTTATCTTGACAGTTTACACTTTTTACGGATGCAGGAAGATCGAAAATTCACAAACTTTGAGAACCTGTTTAAAGTGTATAGCTGTGGCATACATGTTTGGCGTGAAGTGTTGACAGAGTGTAGTAGCAACCCATGCAATCTGGCAACGTTCCTTTTTGTCCATTTAAACTCATGCAAAAGTTCGAACCTCAGAGCGTTTTTTTTTTTTTTTTATTTTTATTCTGTGTATTCTTGAACTCGAGTGTAGATTTTGGAAAGTTTGAGAGAGCGCGTCATCATTTTTGCGTCATTATACCTGTACAGATATTGGAGCTTACATCGTTGAAGCAATAGTTTGCAACGGAGGACCAACTTTCGATTTGCGGTGAACGCTGCTCACCTAGATTCGACCTGCGTCTTTCTCAGGGTTAGTCGTGGTAGATTTTTCCTTCTTTTTTTTTTCGGACAAAACTGCCGGATTCCGTCCTTCGAGTCGTAAAGGTTGGCAACTTTGCAGAACCTGGCTAGTGCTACTCGGCGCGGCGTGGCGGACCGAATCGAACCGGACCGGTGCGGCGTGGACGCTGCACTCTGACGCGTGGTCGGTACTGACCGGACCGCGAACGGCGGAGTGCGGATGGTCGAGGGATGAGAAACTCAACTCAGTGCAGCGCAAAACGGTGAGCCCGGAGAAAGGTTTAATTAAAGCCAGAATCGTCCTCGAGCGTGTACGCGCTCGGATATATATTTACGGAGGATACTGGAATACAGGGCACACTACACTCGTAATGACGTCGCATGAGAGGAGAGAGAGGAGGTGAGGAAGCCAAAGGAGAGAGGGGGAATAAATATAGGGGCGATATTGTGTCGGACAGAGGATGGGGGGAGGGAGAAGGGGGCAAATGATGAGGTACGTTTTGCCCGTTGGTCTTTTCAGTTGTTACCACTGCTGTATCCTTATCTCTCCTCAGAATGTTTTCCAGCGCAGCAGTGAAATGGAAGTAGGAAAGATGGGAAACACGGCGAAGGGCAAGGGCTGAGGGACGAAAGTGGGGGGGGATGAGCTGGCTCCATGCGGGGTTGCACGGAACCTTCTCTGATAATCTCAACCCCGGGTCTATCTGCCACTGCCCTCAGCCCTGGACCCTTTCTTCGTCCATATTTCCATTGCCACGCCACGGCGGCGCGGGCGGTTCGCCACTAACAGTCTAGATTTAACCATTGCCCAACTTCGAAGGGAAGACGGATAAATGTGCATCGTTAGGTTCTACTAATTTTGCAACTTATAACTTCACCTTCATTAAACGAGACACCAAATGCATGGATGGACCTTTTCGATCGGGAGACAAAAAAAAAAATAAAAAACAAAAAAAAAAAAACAAACTAAAAAACCATACACATCTAATGTAATACATAGCAATTGAAAAAGTTCGAGCTTGTGATGTGCGCAATGGGTCTGTTGCATACTTTTGCTACAACAATATAGAACCTTGATTCTTATGTAAAATTTGGCGAAAATAATGATGCGCAAATTAAAAACGTTTAAATCCACTCATTAACTCAGGAAATCACTTCAATTTCAAACAGCCCGCGCTACACTGGACACTATTTGCACCGGTATACTACTACATACACGGAACCACCGTGCATAAGTGAACAACATCGTAACTACAAAATGATGGAATTCCCTTCTAAATACATGAACTATTGGCTGCATTTGCTGTCTGGTCTTTTTCCGGTTTATCAAAGATCACAAAACAATATAAGAAATGTACGCATCTAAACAAAACATTCCAATGTTTGTAAGTTCTGTTCATGTTTACATAAACGAGATGGTTCCATCTGTGTAGTTATAAGTCGATGATATAGTGTCTAGTGCAGCGCGAGTTGTTTGAAATGGAAGGTATTTTCTGGGTAAATGAGTGGATTTTGAAAGTTTTTAATGTGCGTATCGTTATTTTCGCCGAATTTGACGTTAGAAACAATGAGTTATATTGATGTAGCAAAAGTACGCAACAGGCCCATTGGATATCATAGGGCGATAATATGAATACAATACAGATTACTTCGTAAAAGAATTAAGCGACACTGCCGTAAGGCCCTGCATAAACTGCTCTCGGCGACCTTGCTCAAATAAAGCCGGCTCACGAAGATTCAAAATAAGCAGGTTGACTGAGAGAGAGAAAGAGTAGGGAGCCGCGCGATTTAAGCAGCATTATCGGGACTCTGGCTATGGCCGTACTTATCATGCATTCTGATAGACTGTGGGAGCATAAAATAATACTAATTACCTCATAAAAGAAGCATCACTGCCATGAGGCTCGGTATAAACTCATTATAGTGGACCTTTCTCGGTTTCGCTAAACGTATGGACAAAAACTAGCTATATACGCTCCCCATATGCTGGGAATGGCGTGGACAGTTCTCCGCAGCTCAGAACTGGCAACTCTGACCTTTCTCAAATAAGCCACCCCGATAAGATTCAAAATAAGCCGACCCGGGAAGATTCAAAATAAGCCAACAGAAGTGCTGTTCGATGGTCAAGGATGTTGTAACAACATATTGTTGTTGTTGAATGGAAAGGTTCGAGAGTTTGAGACACAATTCCAAACATAATCTTTTCCAGACCAATTACTTTAACCCTTTAAGGACCAGCACGGAGAAAAATAATCAGTGGACAAGACTCGGCACATGGCGGCATTTACTATACTGTCAACCTAAAAACAGGCACAACAATAACTCAACTGGTTGCGACGTTCTCAATATAGTAAATGCCAATATCTAGTCGAGTTCCAGCTTCTCCACCACGAGGTTGCGCTCGCAAGCCAAAAGAGGTGAACCCCTATAGTTATTCCCCGCTTGACCGTGAGTCATACTCGACAGTCTATCAAACGCAGCAATCGAGTATAGTAATTGCCACTAGTTCGATCTAGTTCCATGCTCTTTGCTCGATAGTCTAGAAAATACAAATAACCTGGTATATATTTCCGTTACGTTTAAATGGAGCATCATACTCTTTATAGTTAAATTGATTAATGAATTATAATGATGTCATAAGTTAATAAAATAATACTTGAAGTAATTGTTGAAGTTATCATTGCTTGACAAAAAGAGACAACTATTACTAACTCTCTATCCTAACTTCTATCTTAACTATCTATCTTAACTTCTATTTTCAATGTGAAATATATAAAAGTTGTCAAATCTTATAAATGCACCGATATAGCTTATTTACCGTCAGAATTTAAATTACAGATAGTACATTTTTTACGAACGTGCAGTATTTGTGACCTAAGTTGAGCTGTATCGTGTTTACAAAACGGGATAAAATCATTCAAAGTAATCAATAAATACCTTATATTTTCACTATTACGAGGTCGCAATATGTTGTATTCATGAAACATCGGTGAAAATGGCGTTGCTATTATTTTGAGTTGGTTTCACAAAAGACATTCCTTCAGAGGACTATCTTTTGATGGAATCAATCTCAAAATTGACTCGTTTCATTGCGTTTGGGCTATTCAATAGGTTTTAAAAAAATGAGAAACTTTGAATTCTTATGTGTAGATAGTATCCATTTGCCACTTCACTTTCATTCGTCACTTTATTCTAGCACAGCAATGGAAAAAAAACCATGATAGGTGGAGAAAACACAAAATTGCAGCGAAAGAAAAGGGAAAATTACTAGTGCCGATGGAAATTCACTCATTGAACCGAAAAAATACACAACAGATAAACAGAATTTCACTGAACATAAATTCAACTAATGCCGATGGAAATTCACTCATTGAACCTAAAAAATACTCAACAGATAAACAGAATTTCACTGACATAAATCGAAACTGAAATGCCTATTATTGAATAAAACTTGTTGCTTTATATCAGAAAAAAATACAAACAGCACTTCGGTTCAGTTAAAACGTCTTCCACTATATTCATCCCATGCAAAGAGAAGGGACAAAACTGACCTGAAACTGGCGCTAGCAGGGAGCAAACTGTTGCTATGCAGGGTTGCGGGAGAGGGCGGGGCGGGGTAAGAGAGTGTGGAATGGAATGTTGAAGAGACCTGAGATGTGAACAGTAGAAATATCCAACAATAGACACATATCACTGGGTAATATTTTAGTATTTTTGAAATTCTGATACTTGATTGTTGTGTCGATGAGAAGAAAAGTTAGATTTGCCTCACTGTGTGGTGAGGTCAAAAATCCAAATATAGTAAATGGAACCTCCTTGGGTCTAGTGGCTTACGATAGACTGGGTGGCGCTTCCAAATATTTCTACGGAACTAGTGACTTTTTCGGCAACAACTATATTGATATCGTGTTCATCACATTTCACCATTGCCATCTTTAATTGTAGCATAGCTGCTAGGAGTAGAACTCTATTGATCTCCACTAAACTGAAATTTACTATCCTAAATCGTCGGATAAATTAATCGATTTTTCTCCGTGAGGTTAGCTCAAGAGAACACCACTCCTCCGTTTCTAGAGGGAAGGTAGTTGACTGTTCGTACTCGAAGGAGTTGGAGTTGCCTATTCGACGAATTTAAGGCGATCGACGAGACCTTATCTATTGTAGTGTTTTCATCTGTACTTGCGTTTATTCGGAATGAAGACTAAAGCAATGTGAAATAGACTCGAGGAAAAAAATGAAGTATACTCGGGCTTGGCCCATAAGAGGTTAAAGTCACCGACTGCCGACAGAAAAATTGGAGATTGTGACGCTTGTATTATGAAATGATCATTATTCAATGCGATCGACCGATTGATTGGGAATGGTGAAGGACCAGTGGCCAGGAGTGACCTTTGACAACAATGTATTTTTTCCATTTAAATTCACAAAAAAAGTCGAACGCTTCAGTCTTGAACGATGACCATGCATTTCGACTTTTCTTAAGTGTTTAAATGGGAAAAATAAACGTTGCCAAATCGCACGCCTTGCCACTGTAAGGTCCGTTTACTAGGATGGACATAAAAGGAGTCAAAACTTTCAGCCGGGTGACAGATGATGGAATTCCAATCAGATACCGTGCTCGAAAACGCGCGAATCGTGTACAGCCAATCAGCGCGCTGAGCACTGAGTGACTTCCAGTGTCCACGTCCTTCAACGATCACTGCCGTCATCGCCAAGGAACAAAGTGCTCAGCAACGCGGCAAAACTCCGGCCCCATGTACCTTTTGATCCGTACACCTTGATTTATAGCGAGTAAAACATATACCAGCAGCTTAATCATCCTTTCATTGTCAAGAGATTATTTTAAAACCCTTTTCTGCAACTTTTTTGGGCTGAAGACTGATGAACGGGTTGACCAATAACGATTTTATTAAAATATTAGCTCAATATTCCAAGAAATATGACATATGATATGCTATTTTTGGAAAATATTTTAAATTGACAGTCTATGTTCACTGTGGTTTTCCGCCATTTAAACTTGTGTTCTGGAGCCAACTACTATACCGTTAAGAACCGATTATTTTACCCAGCTGTGAATGGAAGAATATCACTGATTGCCAAAATGCATATTTAGTCACTGCAGCCTTGCGGACGGCTCTCTCATTGTTTATGTATTTAATATTCTTCAATGCAAACACACATGTTCCTCAGTGCTTAGTATTTAATCTATATGCGATAAATGTTTTCTTTTTGCAATCGTATACATATAATCAGCAATGTAATACAAGCCAAAAATAATGAAACAGTTGTTTTTCTAATTTATGGAAAATTTAGCCGACCCACAGTTCCCAAATTCTGCATGTAAATCAAAATAAATTTGTGAATGCATTTGTTTGTGGATGCAAACAAACCACGAACCCTGCGATGAATAATTACTGTACAAAGATTACTCTGCCCTGCCCTTGTAAAATCGATTACATTAATATTTCAATCTCCTTGAGAGTCGGTTTGTTTCGTAGATGCATGCGTGTATCAGCACTCTTGGGCCATAGACTTATTTTCTGCTTTTTATATCGAGGCATGCGTTTTCCTTGAAATTCTAGGAAACATTTGCGACAGCTTTTTTCTCCACCCTCCTTTCATCAAAATGCACACGAAGGGTACCTCAAATCGGCGGGAGAATTTTTGACGAATGAGAAGAAAAACGGTGCTTCCCTTTTTGTTGATAGCAGTGTATAAAAGATGTGAAAGCTTTATTTCTTGTTCGGGGAAATACGTTGTAAAGAATGAGGAGAGGGAGGGGAAGTAAGTAGAAAACTACGTTTCTATTTACCTTTGCCATTTTTTAGTCCTTTCTTATGCACCGGCAGTTGGCACTTAGTCAATAGTAAGTGATGCGATCTTAGTTTGTTTTGCTTTAAAATATTTGTCTACCTTTAAAGAAAAAAAGATCCTACTCTCCGATGAAGGAATGGCACATTTATAGTCATCCTTTTATCATATTTCTACTTATGTTTTTGCTTTCACCGACCGCCACATAGCTCGGATTGGCAAAATAATCATAAATATAAGAATGAAAGAAAAATAAGCTTCCTCCAAAAAAATGTTCTCTTTCGCCCACTGTCGTAGAGTTAATACCCTTAAGAAATTAAATCAAGTTAATAAGCTACCGCTTCTCTCAAATTGCTTATTTCACAATTTTTTTGGTTTCCGAGCGCCTTAAAACATTTTCTCATTTCAGCTTAATTGTTGAAAGATCACAAATTTCTTTACCATCATAATTGTATGGAGCCAAAGAGCTATAACTTAACCCGTTGACGCACGATTTATGGGGATTAGAGACAAAAATATCTGATCTCAGATTCTTCATAGTTGGAATAATTGACAAATTTAAAAAAAAAAAAAAAAAAAACAAGAATGTCGATATCGGGCCATTATATTGTGAGTTGAAGGATGTCCCTTAATTAGGACGGAATGCAGTAACGCAGTGTCATTGTTGACATAATTCATAATTTTTATTATTTATACCCTGAAAGTCGATGTCCTCTAAAGAGGACGCGGTGCGTCAACGGGTTAAGAGTGGCAGCAGATTGGTCCACTTTGTGCCACACGCAGAGTAGAAGGAATCCCGGAATTTGGACGGCAGATTTCAAGATTTGAGGTTAAATTTTGTAGGTAGTTTCCGGCGATGCCCGAGTTTGTTCATGAAACGACCGGAAATGACCGACAAAATTTAACCTCAAAATCGATTTTTACTGCAAAATGACGGCGCTCGCTCTAGGTGACAACAGTGAACCAGCGGAACGCTCCTTGATTTGCCACTCTAAAGTTATAGCTCGTTGTATGGAACGAAGTTCTGTGTTGTATTTTTCTTACTCCCAGTTTTTCATGGTCATATTACCACCGTGTCACTCATGATCACTCAATCGTCTCGAAACTGTCTCGTAGCATCACACGTGGCGTCATATATGGTGGATGGTGAGTCCAAATCCTGGAATTCTGAGCTCTCAACGTTCATAATGCTTGAGGGGGGGGGGGGGGGTCAGCGCGGACCCCAGCCCTGTTTCTTTACGATAAAAGTTTGTATTTCACACTGATATTCTTATATTTTCAGCTTTGTATTAACGATTCAATGAGGGTATGTTTTATATGGTCACCGATTTTTACATTTTTTTTTTTTTTTTTTCAATTCGTTTTGGATTTACAAGCCAGTAAAGTTGTGGGGGGGGGTCGTCCCCCGCCCCTTAGTGCTTAGAAACATCTGAGAAAAAAAAATACATCTTAACATCTCGTTGCTTGTGCTTTTATAAGGGTTCTATATGAAAAACTAATTGAGTAAGAAAACTATGCAAAAAAAAAAAAAAAAAAAATCATGAATATATATAGTCATATCCTCCAGAAATGATAGGTTGTGGTGTTTTATCTCGAGCCAGCTTCGATCCGAAGATAGGTTAGGGTGATTGAGTGCTATAGCGATGAAGGAGACCGTGAGTAATAAGACAAGGAAAAAACATAGAATATCTTTCGATATAATTGTGATTGTAAATTCATACTTGTGATCTTTTAAGAAGTATGTTAGAGTGAACCGATACTTTGGGCTATAGGTAGAATCTAATGGTGTAATAAAATTTTAGAAAACTAGTAGCTTACTAGCATTTTGCATTCGAAAATGAGTTTACGATTTCTTATGGATAAATCCATGATAAGTGAGCGAGATAGGGCATTTGTTTGGCTCCAATTAATCGTGACGTCATCACTTAACTGGTCAACTGGTCTAGAGTACCAATATAGGAGAGAGTATGGCGGTCTGCGAGCATGGAGTTCTTAAGGCCCACTTTCAAGATGGCGGTGGTCGTGTTGTTTTAGATTATGTTTCATTGTTGATGAGAACGGTGTCGGTGAACGGTGAGTTTGATGACCATTTCCCGCTAGAAAATCAACGGAGATAACCTCAACGGTTACACCGTTTACAAGATCGACCCGGTCGGCCATCTTGAAATTTGGCCTTAAGAGTTTTATGAGCTCCTTGAACGCCTAAAATGTCGCGGCCAATCAGCGTAGGATTCACTGACCGCCATACTCTCTCTTATATAGGTACTCTAAACAGGTCTATTCCTTTGTCCGCGTCCATCTTTTTCAATCTTGAACCCGCATGAGACGTCCAGCAAGGGTCTATCGAGTTGAGGATGAGGATGCTTACGCGGTTGTGGTTAAACAGGGCGAGGGCGAGCAGCAGCGCGGCCGCGGTGGCTGCTATTTTCAACGGATTGATTGTTCTCACTTCTCAGCCGCCACCGCGCCGCGCCGCACAGTGTTTTGAATCCGGCGCGGCGCGGACATTGGGCCAAAAATCGAAGTCGTGTTTTTAGAGTCAAAACATGACTAAATCTTCAGTTTAGTATCCTGTGCACCTCATTTCACCATAGTTTTGGCTTATAATTCGTTTTTTGATACTTTTGTAAGCTCTCAAAATATCACTTTCGGCAGGTTCCGATTTTTTCTTAAACCATGCTCCGAATGTATGGGTGTTTTCTTTGTTCATATTCACTATTTTGTAAAAATGAAATACACCATTTTATTCAGCGTACTTTCAGCTTTAAAATGAGCTATATGAAGTTAAACTTATCTACTTTTACGACCTTGATAAGCTTGTTCAAAGAGTCGAGGAAAATTTACGGTTTTTCAACTTTAGGCAGAGCTATAAAAAAAGCCTTAAATTGCCTTAAGAAACGGCTTTCAGGGAGTGATAGAGTAACATCTAGAGAACAACATATCCAAAAATTGGCTGCCACTTTTTGCGACTCTTGGAGAAATCTTAATTTTTGTAAGTCGACCTCCGTAAAATTAACTACGTTTTTCTCTCGCCGCGCAAGGAACTGTCTCACGTCTAGGCCGAGCGGCAGGAGCTACTTATCTGTTGGACGCGCACCTCACCTCTCGGTGCCTTCTGACTGGTCGTGTGGCTAACGTTTTAGCCTTGCACGCATTAAACCGGGGTTTCGAATCCCACCACATGCAATTTTTTTTTCGGCTTGCTCACATGTTTTGTTTAAATTCCCCTTTCCCTTCCATCGAAGATACTTTTTTGCACTATTTTCATTGCCTACAGATGATGGTAACTTTTCATAATAGAAATATAAACGTAGTAAAAACCTAAATTTTCGAATTTTCGAGTTATTCTTGATGAGCATTTAATGTTCCAAATTTTATCTCATTTTCACTGACCTGAGCTCATTACAAGCGCTTTTGCAGAGCTATTACTGATAGAAAGAGTCTGGTCTGGGGGAGGGAGGGGGGTTTTATTTCGTGCGTTTATAATGGAAGAAATTAGAAAACCTTCATTCTCGGATCTGTAGAATCAGTAATAAGTGTCGCAGTCGCGCGTAGCGTGCTATTTGGCAACATTGCAGTTTGTCCATTCAAACCCATTAAAAGATCGAAGTTTTGGGTATTCGGTGAACGCCTTTGCACTCGACCTTTTACGTGGGTTTAAATGGACAAAATACAACGTTGCCAATTTGCACGCTACGCCAATGAAGTGTAGCCGATGTCAAAGTCATCGATAAATCCGATCGATTACTGACAAAGAGAACGTCAATATTACTCGATGCTTATTGTTCTTTGCTATTCCGGAACTTGTCTCTACATCCGACCGTTTCGTAGGTCAATGACCGCGCCACAGATCGCCTTATCAATTTTGCACCTCGTTGATCGATCTGTAGAATCTTATCTGAAAGCTGCGGTGTCTGCTGATTCCGTGATCAGCTATTAGGACTATTATTGTTTGTGATTTTTGCCAGGTATTATTATCTTTATTCATTGTCATTCAAAATAAAATATTCATAAAATGAGTAAGTTGAAACTTACTATAAAAAAAAAAAAAAAAATCTTGAAAACTGACCATTGTGCGGCGGTAGAGAATTAATTCTGTGTTTCCCATGGTAAACCATAGAAAATAAGATAGATTTGTACGTTGTCATTGCCATATATGACATTTTTCCCGCTTTCTTTCACCTTTTTAATTTTTGTCCAGGATTTACTTTAAAAATACCCACTGTGCGACAATTTTGACCCTTCCTATGAATTTCTCGTACCCAATTACATAGGGTAGCATGGATTTGATTATATTTTTAAGCGCTGTAGTAGAGTTATGAGCCAATGTCCGCCGGTCCTCCTTTTCAAAACACTGTGCGCCGCGCCGGATGGGATATGAGGAAGAGGAAGGAGGAAGAGGAAGAGAAAGAGAAAGAGAAGAGGCAGATCGAATGTAAACAAAAGCAAATCGGAGGAGGCTTAACTAGCCTGCAACCATATTGTGCCCGCAATTAATCAGTTCTTGATTGCCGAAGCCGAAGAAATCATTGGATTGATTTCAACGCGCCTTGACTTGACTTGGCGGCTTCCCCCACTTGTTACGCTCCTGCCTTTCCCTGCCTGCCCTTGGCTGGCTCCCTCGCCTCTCCCTCACGCCATAGTCAGATCGAATTAATTTCGAGGGAAAACCGTCTTTCAAACTTATCACACTCCAGCTGTATTTTCTCCTCTCGATTGTATTCGCAGGGATCGTACGGCGCGAGAGGCCAGGAGCTTAGCGATCAAATCTGCTTTGGCAACGATGAATTTTCTCCGTATCAAATCAAGAAAAAGATCGAACTGTTGCAGTGCTGCCAATGGGTCTGTTGCATACTTTTGCTACACCAATATAGAACCTTGAATCCTATGTAAAATTCGGCGAAAATAACGATGCGCACATTAAAAACGTTCAAAATCAACTCATTAACTCAGGAAATCACTTCAATTTCAAACAGCCCGCGCTACACTAGACACTATTTGCACCGGTATACCACTACATAGACGGAACCACCGAGCATAAGTAAACAACACCGTAACTACAAAATGGTGGAATTTCTTTATTAATACGTGAAACATCAGCTGCATTTGTTGTCAGGTCTTTTCGGTTTATCAAAGATTACGAACTAATGTAAGAAATGTACGCATCTAAACGAAACATTCCAATGTTTGTAAGTTCTGTTCATTTTTATATAACCGAGATGGTTCCATCTATGTAGTTATTAGTCGGTGATATAGTGCCTAGTGTAGCGCGGGTTGTTTGAAATGGAAGGTACTTTCTGAGTTAATGAGTGAATTTTGAAAGTTTTTAATGTGCGCATCGTTATTTCCGCCGAAATTTTACGTTAGAAACAATGAGGTATATTGATATGGCAAAAGTATGCAACAGACACATTCTTGCGGAAAATTTAAATCTTTCACATCGAATCCTTTTTTTTACAATTTTTTTTTTTTTTTTTTTTTTTTAATTGAGTTACCTCCAGTCTAAATTATTGAAGATTCAGTTAAGACGGAATTATTCCACATAAACAACCTAGAGATGATATTTGAACTACTAATCTTTTCAAAAAATAATTTCCCCTTTTCTTTAATATATTTTTAAAACAAACCCAAAAATTTCCCTTTTTTTTTTTTCTAGAGTATATGATACCTCGGCGTAACTATTTTATAAGCTGATGTCAATGGATAATAAAAGTCAGTACGTGATGAACACGCGTACTTGGAGATATGATTTTTCCGCGAGGACCCCCCCCCCCCCCCCCCCCCCCCGGGGTCTAACCTACTGCACCCTTCCATCCCAACCCTTGACATGCGCTTTTACCATTTGGGAAAACTTTTCAAATGACTGCGCCAAAAATGGTTAACGATTTAGTGCTGATTTAGTAAGGTGAATTAATGAAATTTTATCAAGAGATTTCTCATTTTTATAAAATGAATGCTCTGAACATGATGTAAAAACTTTCTTATACTCATATCCGATGATATCTTAGTAAATGGTGCTTTCAGAGCGAGTACTAACTGTTGACCCAGTAAAATTTTTGAATGTCAAATGTTGTATACGGTTAAAATAAACTTTCAAAGTTAAATTGAATACCACAAGACCCTTTGTGAAGCTCAAAAAGCAGCGCGGGGTGACCTTGTCAGCATCCTTTTCACAACTACGGGGTGGGTATAAAGTATTCACTGTAAATGTGAAGAGAACTTTCGTACAAAATAAAATTAAAGGCAGGGAGCCTCACGAACAGGGAGTTCGTGACATCCTCTCTTATTATTTAAAGGGAAATTTTTCAGCGAGAGGGTTCCAAAATTGTATCCCTTGATAGCTCCCTTTTTGCAGAGAAATTCCTAAATGATGATTAAAACCCTTAAAAGTGCGATTTAGCCTGTATGGTGATTGGAGGGCCTCTCTGCGTCCAGTATATTTCAATAATTACACAGTTAATTTCCGTGAGCTTGAAAGCCCAAAAAGAGTTGACCAATTTGGTTCGATTGACACTTTTTGGTGTTTTTACATCATTTGGAGCCATTTGGTGGCCGTTGTTTCATATCTATGTCAGCATTTATTGAAAAATACTAAAATAAGTCGAACGTACCCTGAAGGGTTGCTTTTCGAAAGTTATGAAGTAGCCACCTAACCCCTCTCTTCGGGCGCCTAAGGCGCTCAACCCATCCCTAAAGGTTCTTCTCATCTCAGAAATGTTTAAGAATAACATTCACTTCTCCACTACATGATATACTTATACTGTGGCGGATCCATAGGAGGAGCACAGGGGGACGTGCTCCCCCCTCACCAGAAGCCTCAAATGTACGTTGCCTTGATGACGCTTCAAATTTCAAAATTTCACGCTTGAAATTTTTCCGCCCTACCCCCCAGAAATGTTTTTTAGATCGACCACTATAATAATAATTGCGGAAATATCAGACTGTCGGAACCAATGAGCTATAACTTTAGAGTGGCACATCAAGGAACGTTCCGCTGGTTCATTGTTGTCAGCTTGTCACCGAGGGCGCCGCCATCTTGCCGTAAAAATCGATTTTGAGGTTAAATTTTGTAGGTAGTTTCCGGTCGTTCCGTAAACAAACTCGGGCATCGCCGGAAATGACTTGGAGATGACCTACAAAACTTAACCTCAAACCTTGGAATCTGCCGTCCAAATTCCGCTTTTTCCCGGGATTCCTTCTATACCCTGTGTGGCACAAGGTGGACCAATCCGCTGCCACTCTAAAGTTATAGCTCATTGGTCGGAACACTTTTGCCCACCTTGTATCTAGATTGTTACATGCGAGTATTCATCAAACAAACTTGGATCGTATTTTGTTGACTCTAAGTATATCATATTAAGATTCAAAGGAATAGCAGTTTGAATGCTGCGGATGTTAACGTGGACGTTACTCAAAATGCAAATTTTGACTCACTTCAACTCGACTTGAATCCAGCATTCGCAGTTTCGCACACTCATTCATAATTCTAGATTGAATAAAAGGACCGCGTGTCGTGTACGTTAACCTAATGAAGTGAGATGAAATTCATGAGGTAAACAGGAGAGATGAATTTGTAAGGTTAGTTTTTATCGGGTTCTTTGTTCCGCCTCGCCTCCTTCCCACTTGAACTTTAATTCTTCATACATACCTAATCGTTGAGGAGAACCTAACTGTTCGCTTCCTGCCCCCAACCCCTCCTCACCACCACTCTTTCATACAATCCCTTCATCCGATTTTCCAAGCACGTACACAGCTATACCATCAAATTTTCTTGCTCGCCTGCAAAACTGTTTTCTTCGCACCCATTGTGTATTTCCACCTATGTTTGCTACCTTCCTCTCTCTTATTCTAGCCCCCCCCCCCCTACTCCACCAACTATCATGTCTTACTCTCTCATCTCTCCTTTTTATTCCATCTCTCTCACTCTCTCTCTCTCTCTCTCTCTCTCTCTCTCTCTCTCTCTCTCTCTCTCTCCTCTCTCTCTCTCTCTCTCTCTCTCTCTCTCTCTCTCTTCTCCTCTCTCTCTCTCTCTCTCTCTCTCTCTCTCTCTCTCTCTCTTCTCTCTCTCTTCTCTCTCTCTCTCTCCTTTTGCCATCCATATCCCCTCGGGCAAACCCTATGTTTATATCACCTTCCCTTCCCCAATTTACAGTCTTGCTGTTTACGTATTTGGAACTACTTTCCCGACCTTCCGCGCAGCGTGGCTTGGCTTGGCGCGAGGATGCGTCATATCTGGAGCCGATGGGGATGTGTATGTGTATTTGTACGAGCGCTAAATTGTGTGCGTGCAGTGAATTTTGACGCGCCGAATTGATGAGGGGCTGGAATAATGTGTAAATGTACCTCTTAGTGGTGCTATGTTTTATTTGAGATTGCTCTTTATTAGTATGGATTGCTCGACGACTGATATTACCAGGCCAATACATAAATAAAATGATCGTTTATAAGAATGGAGATCATAAATGAGGGCACATCGCTGTTCCGATCGCTGAAGCGAGTCGATCGGAAAGTGTCTTTTGAGAAATGGACAAACGTGGTTTCACTTCCATAAGGATATTTTCGGGGTTTGGTTGTTTTGATATAAGCTCGCATTAGATTCATAGCCCGAGTTATCTGACTCATACAAAGACGTAAATAAGGTACGTGGCGCCTGAAATGTGATGTATTGTTTGTTGTTTTGTCCTCCGTACAAACCTATGGAAAAGACCCAAGTCCTTTTTAAAAAGGCGACCATTTAAAGATTTGGAGATCTAGTACTTTTGAACCTCTTCAGTGAAAAAAACAAAAACAAAAATAAAAAAACAAAAAAACAAAAAAAATAAAAATAAAAAGAAAACAAAACATTGAAATTGAAAAATACTTGACTAAAAAGATCCAAGAAAAAAAATGTGATGGCGCAAACTGCAAATCAAACCAACCATTCAATCAAACGTTACTATACCGATTACAATAAAGGGGTTGTTTGGTTTTTTCCAGAGTGCTACCGTTAAATTTCAATCCGCTGTAATTTTGGATTGAAGCGCTAATTCGACTTACGGTTTGCATATCGCAGTGACGGGTCTACGGGGGCACGTGGTCCCGCAGAGGCCTCAAAGTTTGCCTTTTTGCAATAGAAAATAGCCCGAAATTGCTTCCACCGACGCTTCAAATTTCAAAATTCACAGGCAAGTCACGGAAAACAAGCCCCCCCCCCCCCAGAAAAATTTTCTGGATCCGCCACTGGTTTGCATTATTATTTCCCTTTTTTGGAGATCTTTTCAGCCCATGCATATTGTTCAATTCTTTTTTTTTTTTAAGGTTTTCTTCCTAAGCCCCAAATCCAAACCCCCAAAGAAATGTGGATCTGATGATCAAAAACGTATTCTTTGTGAACGTTCTTCTCAATGAAACAAAGAAAAAAAACAATCCCTTGACTTCGGTGATAGTTGCAAATTGTGGGGTCGATCCTCTCTCATTTCACTCTATATTGATTTTCCTAGGTCGATTTAAAATGAGGAATGTTGGTGAGGATTCCCTGCGATTTTTGCATGTTTCAGCCAAACATGTTGTGGCCACGTCCCACGTGGTCTGCATTACCCTGTAGAATTACAATGTCATGGAACTAAAATTGCTCGCACCTTTAAGTTACGAAAGAATCGACAGCAAGTCTTTGAAAAATGTGTAATAGACCCATACTCTCTCTCTCTCTCTCTCTCTCTCTCTCTCTCTCTCTCTCTCTCTCTCTCTCTCTCTCTCTCTCTCCTTCTCTCTCTCTCTCTCTCTCTCTCTCTCTCTCTCTCTTCTCTCTCTCTCTCTCTCTCTCTCTCTCTCTCTCTCTCTCTCTCTCTCTCTCTCTCTCTCTCTCTCTCTCTCTCTGTCATTTGGTTTTATTTGCGTTTAATTCTACTTTTTCGGTGATCATCTCTAAAAGAGGCTTCGAATTTGAAGGTATATCTACGTAATTCCAGTATTTAATTTAATTTATTTCATTTTAATGCAATACTTATTTCCTATATCACCTGGATGATGATGATTATTTTTTTTTTAGATTTTCATGTCCAAAATAAATCATGAATGATATTTATTATTGGCAATATACTTGGCTCAATATACTTCGTCGAGTGGCTCGGAAACGCTAATTTCAGATGCACGTTAATTTTCGTCAAAAAAGAATGCAAAATATTTTCGGTCTATTCGGAAAATATTAAATTTGGCATCGTTTCCAGACAGAACCGCGAACAGGAAACGTGAACTGACCAGCGGACCGCCTGTAACGAGGTGAAATCCCCCCGGTTATTGTTTGCTCAGCGTCACCGTCCGAAAATGAAGTTAATAATTCTTTGACAACCCTCTACCCCCCCCCCCCCCAAACCCTTCATCCATCGGGGTGCTACTTCCTCCCTCTCCCCTACCTATCCTACACACCTCATCACATGCAACGTTTTGCAACATTACCTGAATGGCACACCAGCGCAGCGCCACACCGCACCGCGGGGCCGCCGCATCATGCACCGAGCGGTTAATATCAAAGCTGCCGTTGATTGAAAACTAGCGGGCATTATACAGAGTGTTTCAGGTTTAACTGTACGTCGGAAAATTTTGAAGTCGATTTTTCAAGTCAAAATAAGACTATTTTTCATAAACATGGGTCTTATTATGCCTCCTCTCTGAGCCACGATTTTTTAAGTTTAGAAAAAAAAAACTGCATTTTTAACATTTTTGCTAAATTTATTGATGAAATTTCACTCAAATTTGACTCTAATCGTATGTTTAGATGTAAATTAATTACATTCCTGAAAATAATCAAAAATCAGTCCGAGTGTACTTTTCTGATACTCTTTAGCATTTGATGGCAACAATTTTATCATACCGATGAGACTTTTCAAAATGTTATAATAGAATCACAAACGAAGAAACCTACAAAGACTTTCAATCCCTTTCACTTTTTCACTGCGACGCGTTTTAAGTGAGATACTAGTCTACATTGACTTCGGAAAATGCAGCGCTTTTACATTGGAGGGTGTCACGGAAGGTGGGTAAGCGCCGCGCCGGCCGTTCAAAGCGACAGGCAGCTTTGCGTGACGCCCACCCGCCATGGTAAAAACGCTGACTTTTCCAACTCCAATGTCCATTATCTCACTTAGAACGCGTCGCAGTGAAAAAATGAAAGGGGTCGAAAATCTTTGCGCAGGGTGTCTTCATTCTGATTCTATCATGAAATTTTGAAAAGTCTCATCGGTAACATGAAATGTTTGCCATCAAATGCTAAATAGTATCAGAAAAGTACACTAGGACTAAAGTAAAGTATAGGACTAATCTTTTGATTATTTTAAGGGAGTTAATGATTTTTTTACTTCTAAAAATACGCTTAATGTCAAACTTGAGTGAAAATCGATAACTTTAGCAAACATTTTAAAAAAAGTAGATTTTCCCAAACTTTAAGAAATCGTAGCTCAGAGGGGAGGCATTTTATGACCCATGTTTATACGAAAAAATAGTTTTATTTTGACTTAAAAACCAGGCTCCAGAATTTTTTCTGACGTTTATAACCTGAAACGCCCTGTATATAAGGCTTTTGCTCATAATTTGATTAAATCAAACGGATAGAGAGGTGTCGCGGCCGCGGATATGCCGGACTCAGTGCGTTAGGTATTCGGAGCCTTCCCTGCCGATTTTCTCTCATCTATTTACGCACACTCACTCACACTCTCATGCGCGAACGCACTGACTAAAATTGATTGCGAACATACGCAAAGAGCACACATTTGAGGAACGTCGGCACTTTGCAAGCCTACTTCAGGGAGATTCCCTGAAAGTTCCAAGCTCTCAATAATACTCAAAAATAAAGCCGGGGTATTGAAAATCAGAAAATTCCCATGAGCCATCATGACCAGAAAAAAAAAAAACTTTGGTAGAGCTGACGAAATAACGTTTGGTAAAAAAATTGCACAGCAAAAAGCTTTAGTTATATTCGTACAAAACCGTCGCGTCGGTTGACTCAATTAAAGTCTTTCTCCGGGTCATTTTTCTACCAAATGTTTTGTCAGCGCAACGAAATCGTGTTTTATTATTTTCTCTGTGAGTGCAAATGAGGCAGATATATAGACAAAGTATCAGTCGCACTTACCATCTATAACGTTATGGCGAAATTAATTTCCAGAGTTACGGATTTAATTCTCAACCAGCTTTGCTCATTTGAGCTCAAAAAAGCCATAAAAAAATTACGCCATAAGTGCCGACGTTCAGTGGATTTTGCTTTTTTCCTTTATGTTTTCAATTTAAAATGCCAAAACCGCGACTTGCCCCGTAAGTGACTGGTGCATGAAACTATAATCCATCGGATTAAAATTAGGAAAAGTTTCGCCTGGGATTACTTTGAAACAAGTTAAATCATTCATGGGCGCCGCCATTGGATGCGATTTTGCATGTTTCTTTACGAAGATTTCTATAGAGTGGGTCCTCTCAGTTTTTGAGATAGTATCAATGATTGAAACTAAATATTTTTTAGGCCGTTATTTTATTAGGTTCTTGCTCTTGCGCAATTATTACATCTCGGCAGTTGAAGTGGGAAGAAACGTACAGGGTATGCTGGAAGTCGGAAATCTTTTTGCGTCATACAGGGTGCAACAAAACTATAAACAGAAATTTTCAGGGCGTGTTTTAGAGGTAAAAATAAGATTTTTTTTTTTTCATATAAATATGGGTTCGAAATTGCAGTCTTTTCGAGTTACAGTGTTGCGAAGTTTCCAAAAAACAAACTGAAAAATTGTCTTAACTCCCTCGTGAATTTTTCTTGATGCTAGTATATAAATAGGTACTCTGGTGTAGTTTTAGGCGTTCTTGCCGATTTTGGCCGTGAAAATGCTGTATGCAAAAATTTGAGGGGGGTTTTGGGGGTTTTCTCTTGATTTTTCTCACTTATTTTGGCCAAATTATGTGAAAACATGCTTACAGATTCATTAAACCCAAAAACGATTAGCATTACTCAAAAGTTCGTAAAAAAGTATGCAATTTTGGTCCTGCAATTTTGGTATGCAAGTTTTTCCAATTCGTAAACCATTTCCGAGAAAATCGTCCCTGAAGTTGCAGAGGTTGGCCAAGAATTGACAGAATCATAGAAAAGGCGATTATTGGGTGACCTCTGCAACTTCAGGGACGATTTTCTCGGAAATGCGGTTTACGAATTGGAAAAACTTGTAAGGACCAAAAATGCATATTTTTTTACGAACTTTTGAGTAATGCTAATCGTTTTTGGGTTTAATGAATCCGTAAGCATGTTTTCACATAATTTGGCCAAAAAAAGTGAGAAAAATCAAGAAAAAACCCCAAAACCCCCCTCAAGTTTTTGCATACAGCATTTTCACGGCCAAAATCGGCAAGAACGCCTAAAACTACATCAGAGTACCTATTTACGAGCATTAAGAAAAATTCACGAAGGAGTTAGGACAATTTTTTAATTTGTTTTTCGGAAACTTTGCAACACTGTAACTCGAAAAGACTGCAATTTCGGACCCATGTTTATATGAAAAAAAATCTTATTTTTACCTCTAGAACACTTCCTGAAAATTACTGTTTATATTTTTGTTACACCCTGTATAATGCAGTTTTCTTTTAACAGTTATATCTCGGCAAACATACTTTGACGGATCGCGATGAATTTCGGATCACTATTGTTATAAACTTTCTATAAGAAAGCATGCGTGCGAAAGAGAATTTGCTGACAGTGCAACTGACCCATTGCAAGTGTCTCTCAAACAGAGGGAGAGCGAATACATTATAATGAATGTCGAGGGAGGATCGCATTAAGAGGAGGTATGTTGACACGATAAAAGTTCGGAAGCAGAAATGTTTATTTACAATGACGTGTTTGTGAATAATGAGTGTCCTCAGTGTTGTCAGATGCAGCAGAAAAGCGAGCAGGTCTAATAGCATTGTATTCCATTTAAACTCGTGAAAAATATCGAGCTGTTGTATGGACTGTGAAACACCCTCGTCACCCTCGTTCATTCGATCTTTTGCGTGAGTAATGGACGAAGCGCAACGTTGCTAGATTGCACTCTTTATCACTTGTCAGGTGCATGGAGTCTTCAAGCAGCACAGTTCAGATTTAAATCAACGCAACATATAATGTATGGATTTATTCAGATACATCTGACAACACCGAGTTCCTCCATTTAGGAGAAGCACTCAAAGATTGTTTGTACATTTGCTCATCATAAAAGAACGTTTTTTTTTTTTTGTTTAACTTTGTTCACATAAGATGTATTGTTGTTTATTTTTAACCTGTCAACACATTTCATTCTTGAGTGGCAAAACTTCGTTAGTGTTGGCGCAAGAGGTTGGCGTACACCAAACGATGACAACACCTCAAACATCTGAATGGAACAAACTGGAAACGGCATTTCCAGCAATAAAGTCGTGTTGAAACTTCAACATCACACCATCAGGGGATGAGTCTCTTTGGTACAGAAATCCACCACAAACTCTGAAAAAGGAGAAGAAGGGTCATGTGGTTCCATTATTATTGAAACACAAGCGCAGAAACGTGTGCGCGCGCGGGTAAGAAAAAAAACAAAACGAAACACAGAGCATGGATCATGCGGATAGTGTCTTTATTTAGTAAAACAAAGTTATCACATCATACATATATGTTCCGGCATGCATAAATTTTTCGTCCTTTTTACGAGTACTTGCGATCGCTACGATGACTTTAGAATTTATTTTTTATCCGAGAGCTTGGATTATTTATTTTAGACTGGCTTCAGACTAAATGTAATTGATATAGCCGACCTTCATGCCAGTTTTGTCGCGTTTTTGGCCCACAATTATCTGTAGATATAACTGACGTTTTTTTAAGCTGCTTATTATTGGGCTTTTGATTTACACAAAGTAACCGGTTCAATACACAATTATGTAGGACATTTTATGTCTGCGTTTAGGACCTTTGATTCAAGTCTTCATATTATAGTGCGGCAAATAACAGAAAAAGCAATAAGTAACTAAATAATATTCTTTCAATGTGTTGCAATTTTCTTGAAATAATTATTTTTTAAACTAACCACTGTTATTAAAAAATTGGTGACAAATAACGATTCATAAAAAAAGCCTTTTAAAGAATTAAGTAGGATGTATTCAATCAATTGAAATATTTTGAGTTTAAAAAAACAATCATCCACGGAGAAAACCCATTAAGAAAGAGAATATACCCGTACATTGAGAAACTTCGGAACCACAATCAAAATTTCACTTTATACTGAGGAATTATTTTCTGGTCCACCATCTTGAGAAGTTCTAAGCCATCCACTTTCCCTATTCAAAGCAGTTTGAAGAATAGAGACAGAGATTAGTCCGCCATATCTTGAAAAGTCACCAAAAGAGACCAAAAATGTGCTTCCGATTGGCTTCTATGGGAGTTTTCATTCTGATTTTATTATTATGTGCAGTAGCGTACGCAGGAATTTGTCTTTCTCTCTCTTGCCCCATAAGAGCACGTGTGTTAGAAAAGGACAAGAACAGTGGCTAAAACGTGACTTCAGCCCCTATTTCTTTCCTTTTCCAGCACATACATTCAAACGGGAGAAGAGAAAGAGAGACATATTCCTGCGTACGCTACTGATTATGTGATTATAAGTCTTGTCTCACTCCCTCCCGTTGGTACCATTCGTTGGCCAAATACCTTTTTGGGCTCTCAGCGGTTAAAATAGTCAAAATAGTCATAGCAAGTCGTAATTTCAAATTACCACAAAGTTATTTTTAGAGCATGAGTGTCATGCTCTATTGAAATCGTTTCTACAAGGTCAATAATGCTTTTCTTATAGGAACGGCATGGTTCGGGGGTCCGCTCGGGGGATCGCTTGGTTTCAGTATCGAGAACGGGTCCTCGAGGACCGATTGACCCATGTGATTCCGCCAATCCGGTGTCCTCCCAATTTGTCGCTTTTTCTTTGTGGCGGGAGTTTTTGGCCAAGATTGAGGTTAAGCATTTTTGGGAATGTAATTACGTTACTAATTTGGATCAGACTTCAACGAAATTTTCTGTATGAGATATTGAGGTTTTATATCAGAGGATTGTGTCCATGTTTCGTGTATTCTGCGATTTAAAATGCATTTAGATGATTTCAAATTTCCAATCCTGTTATTGTTGATGTTTCGGTCCGCTAAAAGAGTTCGTTTGGGGAACGCGATCGGCGTTGCGTTTTAAGGTGAATCCTCAGCGACCTGTAGTAAGATTCTCATCCGCTAGATAACGCCACTGTTCCGCGGTCCAGAAACCATGCTTTTTCCGCCTTTAATCGTTAATTGCGAGAGCTAGAGTTAACTTTTCGAAAATGTAAGAACTTTGCGTTCTAGATCAAATCCTAAGGAAAATTTTAAGACCATTCCGAGCCATGAACGAAGATATAACTAAGGACTGCCGACTTCCTATCTCCGCCCCTGTTAAAACCTGTTAGCGGGTTTTCGAGCGCGACCGCAGCGCTCCAAGCAGCAGTAAGGGTCAACTAAAAACGAACCGCTGCAGCGGTGGCCGCTCCGGCTCCCTTTCTCCCATGCCTTCCCGCAAATGTATACCGTGTAGGTAATTTGAATCACGATTGAACGACGGGAACAAATGATCAGCGAATTAAAAGGAAGCAAAATCCGCTAAAAAGCAAACGTCTGGAGTATTTCTTGAAAGATTCCTGAATTGTCGAAAATGATTAATCAAGGACTGAAATACTATACATCACAGTTAACCTCAAAACGGAATCAAACAAGAAAGAGTACATAGACATTTGTTTTATTAGTAGAGATCAGGCGACTCTTTTAATTTGCTGATGATTTCTGTTACCTTGTCCAAAGTTGATTCTGAATTTCCCTTGCTTTCGATCTTCCATTGAGATACTGAGTTATCTGATCCTCTTGGGTCGCCGACAACAGTTGACAGCCATGCCATAACAGACCAACTCCAACAACGGTTTTAGCAGTAGCACAGCATGTGAGCATGGACACATCGCCAGGATCGCTCACTTGAAAGAGTAGTTCAGCTGACCGCTGCTTGGAGCGCTGGGGTCGAGAGCAAAACAGGACTAACAACAGTCGGCAGTCCTTAGTTATATCTTCGTCCATGGTTTTGCGACGACCTCCCGTCCCCTTTGCCCTCCCCACGAACTACTGCACCTACGCCTACAACAGTTGCTTGCCGCGTTGTGCAGATTGCATGAATGATGTGTGTCCATCTACTTCATCCCAATTTCACAGCCATCACGGATGCCACGCCCGCCACGGGTCTTCTACCTGGTTTTATGCGACATCGGTCATCGTGGCCCAGTGTTACATGGTAATCAGCGGCGGATTCGGGAAAGGCACGCCCCCCCCCCCCCCCAACTCACGGTAGCCTTTGCCTTTTTCAACAGAAAAAATCCCATAAATTCCTCCCTGCAAATTTGAAAATTCATAGGCGTGAAGCCCCCCCCCCCCCCCCCTAAAAGAATTTTCTGGATCCGCCATTGGTAGTAATTTTTGCGGCACACTACGCCGGATTCCCGTGCGCTTTCCCACACGTACCTTTCTCCCTTATCTGTCAATGGGCGCTCCCCGAGGGGCGGCGCGGCGCCCCCCCCCCCCTAATTCAGAAAAATCAAAACTTTACAATAAAAAAGAATCGGAACATTCGAAGATCAAATAATAACGAAAGGAGTAAGAGTTAACAAACTTTATTCTTAGTTTACTTTACAATTTTAATTATGGGCGTAATTTAGGGGGGGGGGCAGGGCGGGAAGTAGCCCCCCCCCCCTAAGCAGTGGTGCCCAACCACCCCTTGCCACTATACAGCTCGCCCCCCAGTTTCAGGATTCCTCTCCCCCCCAGATCTAGATCTCCCCCTGATTTTTACCCCACCCCCTCCTGATTCAGACGACATCATCCTTCCCACCCGTCATCTCCCTCGCCGAAAGAAGTTTAAAATCTACTAGTATGAACGTGTCTACATTGGCAACTACCGTTGGCAACGAGAATTTTGCGAACTTCCTTAAAAATTCAGAATCCTCTGGTCGATAATTACATGATTAGAGAATGTATAGGCAAGAGTTTTGGTTTTGTTAATTTAAATAGGTTAACTCTTAGAATTCATCAGGACAATGAAAATGAAGAAGGAATAGTTGTACTTAGCTTTTTACTATTTCTATCATCTGATGCTGTCACTTTATTCATAATATCAAACACGTCAAAAAAAGAATTACTTTTGATACAACTACATGCTACAATCACTTAAAATTTCTACCATTTGGAAGGATAATTGATTTATTTTCTATTTTGGGCGGAAGTGGGGGGGGGGGTTCTCTAGACTTGCCCGTCTCTAGGTGGTGTCCCCTAGACCTTCCATTGACATTCAAAAAGTTGTCCCTCCGGGCAATTGTTTTGCGGGTGCCCATGTCTTTGTCCATGGTCTCTGAACCAGAAATTGAACGTTCTTCCGGTCTGTGGTTGCCTTCTTTTCTCATAAGTTTAGACACGGCCACCCTGTAAACCCCACAACAAGTTAAAAGTCCGCAATCCGCACCCTCGACCCGCAGCCACTATCAAAAGTAAATTGCCGGTTGACTTGCAGGTACTCTTCTCCTCCTCCCCCAACTTAGATTAGACACAAATATAAAATTAAAAAAAAAAAAAAAAGGTGAAAAATAGAATGTATGCCCCAGCAAAGGGCCCCCTCCACAGTTTTCCAAGAGAGGGAGCGACCCCCTTGCCAGCGTAACTCCGAAAAAAGTAATTCCAACTGGGGTCCATGTAACTCAAGTAAGGTCTCAAAATGAAATCAGATGGATCCAAAATTTTAACGGCGAGTACCGGTAAGCTTACTCTTTTGATCGGTCCAAACCGGATTGCGATACATCGATTTACTCTCGAGATATCGATTTTTCAAAGGCGCGCGGTATAGGGTCAGAAATCTAAGATTCTCTAAAATCCGCGAATTTCGACTCTCATGGACCTAGCATGCGCCGTGAGAAGTCATATGTGAGTTTTTTGAGTTCACATGAAGTTCATTAAGGGCCCTGACAAATGTCGGACCGATAAAGTCTATATCGGGGGGGGGGGGGGTGGCCCCAACTCCAGCGTAAGTCTCACGTACAATGTCTAACTGCGGCCGCGGAGGTCCCATAAGATCCGTTTAAAAACTTGGATGGATCTGAATTTTTTTCAAGAATTTTCTAAAAGCTGAAGCTACCGCCCAATCCAAACCGCAGTGCGCAATCCATCGATTCGTTCTCGAGATATCGATTTTTCAAAGGCGCGCGGTCTTGTCAGATCGACCTTAGAGGGGCGCTGGAGGCTGGAAAAAGGCGAATTTCGTCTCTCACGAACCAGTCGTGTGCCGTATTATATCGGTTCCGCTTCTTTTCGGGTCCCAATGATGTCCCGAGAGGGCCCAATGCAGTTTCGAGCCAAAAAATATCATCTTAGGGGGGGGACTACTCCCCGTTTCAGCGTAACTCTGACAAGAAATGTCTAACTGCGGCCGCGAGAGGTCCTGTAAGGTCATTAAATAAACTCGGATCTCGGATGGATCTGAAATTTTCGAGGTTGTCAGTCACAAGCAAGCGCTTTTGACCGGTGCAAACCGAATTGCAATACATCGATTCACTATCGAGATATCGATTTTTCAAAGGCGCACGGTCTTGTCAGATCGAACATTGAAACAAGCTGTGGATACTCTGTATCCGCGAATTTCGTCTCTCATGGACCGTTTAAGCTCCCTTAAAAATCGAATGAGCTTTTTTCAAGTTCATATTACGTTCCTTAAGGGCCTTGATGAGTGTCGGATGACATTTGATCAATATTAACATTCATTTTTTAATCTGAGACAAAAAGAGCTGAAACCATAAAGACGAAGAATTTCCATCGTGATGACTTTGGTTCAAGCGAGGAAAATTCTATAGAAGTCCCAAATAACTAGACTAGACTTTCCGGCTTGCTAGGATTGGTATTAAGAATTTCCTTCCTGATGACTTTGGTTCAGGCGAGAGAAATCTAAAAAAGTCCCAAATAACTAAACTAGACTTTGCGGCTTGCTAGGATTGGTATTGCGTCATCCGATTTTAAAAGAACTATCACTATCGAAATCGATTTTCAAAACCACAGTATTCACCTCGCCTCGTGAACAACTGTTTCAACACGCTATAAGTAAATTTTCATTCCCACTTTGACCTATCAAGTTATTTTTACAGCGATCACTGTTATACCAACACAAATGCAGCGTTGCGATTGACTTTGTCGCAGTTTTGTACTATCAATATGGAACTCCACACTTACAATGATTTACGGCCGACACTCATGCTCTCTTTGCTAACACTGTTCCAGTGTTGCAAGTTCCAACTTGTTTTTTTTTTTTTTTTTTGGTTCACGATAATATTCAGTTCATTATTCTGTTACCACATACACAATATATGTTGTGACCTTGTTTCGTCCTCGCTCATAATATACAACTCTCCCTTTCTATCTTTCTATACAGCACTTAATAAATCTGCAAAAAATTCGTTCAGAGTGTATATGAAGTCCAGGCTCTCCTTCTCCTCTACTTTCCTCTTTTTTCATATGAATTCTGTACCCGTAACTTATTCCAGTAATTCTTCCTCTCTCATTTTTTCTCTCACTCTCTCATTTTTTCTCTCACTCTCTTCGTCTTCTCCTTCTCTCGTCGTCGCCTTCTCCTTCAGATTGCCTTAAGGGGCAAGGCTATAGGGCAACCAGCAAGCGATGTCGGTGAAGCTTGATTTCCCTGCAGGATTGGAATGCGCTCTAATTGCTAATTCCAATTTGGATTCTCAAAACTGCATCCCTCTCGCTTTCGGTTCATTGCCTCGGCTGGCTTCTTTACATTTCGTAGCTTGGGGCAGTGTTCTATTCTATCGCGTATCGCGTATCATTCCTTGCTATATGCGCCACCTCGCACATTGGTCAGAGATAAGAGATCGGAAGGTCAAAGAACGATGTAATTGAAACTCTAATTGTAGAGAACAAAGAGGTCTACAGAAATGAATACCACAAGAGGAACATAGGCGGCGCGTATAAGGGGCTATTGGGGCTATAGCGTCCCCCCGCCACTTTTTTGGGAATGAGGAGCTAAAACAAATTTTGAACGAGAAAAAAAGAAAAAAAGGAAAAAAGGGAAAAAGAAAGAAAAAGAGAAAAAGAATAATGAAAAAAAGTTATTTTGAAAAAGTAGAAGAAAGAAAGAAAGAAAGAAAGAAAGAAAGAAAGAAAAAAAAAAAAAAAAAAAAAAAAAACCCTTGATTTTTAGCCCCACCGCCACTTTTTTACCCCACGCGCCGCCCATGAAGAGGAACAAGAACAAGACTGAAAAAACAGAAAAAGTATGACCTGGTAAAATGACCTTACAAGGGGAGTGCACGAACCCGGACCCTCGAAATTTGATCAAATTTTCAGGATCGGTAGTTCATAAGAAACTATTTTACACATGTTTGGCCGTTTTTGTGAATAGGCCTTAGAAACGGAGAAAAAAAATTGGCTGCGCGTGTGACCTCAAATAGCTGCTACTGACCATTCCCAACATGGATCGGCAGCGTGGCCGAAGGGACAACGTCTCTGACTCCGGGTCATGAAGTTGGTGGTTCGAATCTGACTCCGGCCACAAGATTTTTGCACTGCGTGTTTGCACCGACATATTCATTTTCTCTATATTTTGACAATTTTGCCGTGTGCACCGAGCCGCTTTTTATTTACAAGTAAGAATTATGCAAAAATAAACATTGAAACGGCACAGCACACATTCTCGCATAGATGGGAGGGGGAGGGGGGGGAGGTATCATTACCAATATTAGAATAGGAAGAAAGTAGAAGAATCGATAAAAACAATGATAAATACGATTTTCCTGTCTCACCAGTATGGAACTCCGGGAATTTCTACACGACGTTATTGGTGCCTTCAACCTCAGACGGTGGCGGATCTAGAAAATTTTTCTAGGGAGGGGGGCTCGCCCATGAATGTTTTAAATTTGAAGCGTTGCAGGAAGAAATTGAGGGCTATTTTCTGTTGAAAAAAGGCAACATTTGAGGCTTGGGGGTGGATGGAGGGCACGTACCTTTGCCTCCCTCTCCCATCCACCACTGACTGCAGGGTTGTAGGATTTGAAATTTTGCTGTACATGGAAAACGTGGAAGTACGTAAGTGAAAAAAAAAAAAAAAAAAAAAAAAAAAAAAAAAAAAAAAAAAAAAAAAAAAAAAGTGAGTAAATGAAAATGAATTTGAATGAGAAAACAAATAATTATAATAAATTTTTGTTTTTTTTATATCGATTCTTCTACTTTCTTCCTATTCTAATATTGGCAATGATACCCCTCCTCCCCCTCCCATCTATGCGAGAATGTGTGCTGTGCCGTTTCAATGTTCATTTTTGCATAATTCTTACTTGTAAATAAAAAGCGGCTCGGTGCACACGGCAAAATTGTCAAAATATAGAGAAAATGAATATATCGGTGCAAACACGCAGTGCAAAAATCTAGTGGCCGGAGTCAGACTCGAACCACTAACCTCATAACCCGGAGTCAGAGACCTTGTCCCTTCGGCCATGCTGCCGATTCATGTTGGGAGCGGCCAGTAGCAGCTATTTGAGGTCACACGCGCAGCCAATTTTTTTCCTCCGTTTCTAAGGCCTATTCACAAAAACGGCCAAACATGTGTAAAATAGTTTCTTATGAACTACCGATCCTGAAAATTTGATCAAATTTCGAGGGTCCGGGTTCGTGCACTCCCCTAGTCATCATGTCATGCCAGCTAGAATGGCCTTTTGACTCCTCAAAGGCAGTGTAATTTCAATGAAACACAAAATATGCGGATTTTTGTTATTGAACTTGCTTATTATAGAGAAACATGTTTGTTCGTCAAAATCATTCGTTTGGTAGCAGTGGTGGCTCTTGCAATGTGACAACAATGGATTCCCTCCATTTAAACCTATGTAAAATAATCGATTCTTTGGTGAGGCACTGTGCCTCACTTAGAATCGATATATTTCTCAGATTTGAATAACAAAGTAAGTAGCAATGTTGCGATTTCTATCAATTATATCTGTGTCAGCGAAAAGTCCTTTTATACCGTGGTACTACCCATACTGCACGAGCCACCCTTGATTTTACATGAATATACGTCATTAATCATACTAAAAATTAATTACAGCTCTATAGGTGAGTGCAAAATGCACCTTGAATTATACAAGTATAACACTGTAAGCTTTAAATCAAGGATTTTAGGTGATTTTAGCCTGCGCAGTATTGGTCGTCGTATCGGTCAATTTTGTCCACTGTGCTCCGATCATTGTTGGGTGATTTGATTTGCACTTCCCCTCAGGCAACACGCTCCCGTTACATCTCCATAAACCTTAAAAAACGATACCATCGCGTCTAATTTTAGATGATTTTAACTATTTGATTTTTGACCAAGAAATCAGTCAATTGTGTCCAATGCGCGGCCACTCCTTCTTCGATGCCACGTGCAGTTCCAGTGTGGCAAAGTCAATCGCGTCTATGTACAAGACTTAAAAAAAAAAAAAAAAAAAAAAAAATTGCTGTTGCAAACTCTCTGAATTAGAGTGAAATGGTTGAAGTTTTTGAGAGGATACTGTCTTTAAAGGTCCTATATTTATGGCAACAAGGTTTGTAAGAACATCTCATACATTCAAACTTTAAATGTGTTGTTAATCAAATAGCATATCGACGTGAATCACCTCCGTTATAACTCCATTTATCTCCTTTAGTTTTGTATTGTTTCTTCAAAACATTTTGAAATTTACAGAGGCGGAAATAAGGGAGGGGGAGAGGCCTAGCCATTTATTCATGTGATTTGGTACATCCCGGAATTTCGGCTCTTATGGAGAATTTATCATATGGAGCAAAACAAAAAAGTTGTCATATTTACAGAATGTGTTTTCTCCCCAAAATTTGACTGGATTGGAAATTAAAAAGGGTCATTAAGGCTCCCGACGGTGGTCAGAGTTATCAGGGATCAAACGCATGAAAAGGGAAATACAAGTTCATCACTTGTTTCCCCCTGAAAAGACCTGAAATGATGCTACACCGAAAAAAAGGGAATTGCTGGAACAACAAAACATTGTTTGTAAAATTTACATTAATTTGGCTGGGAAAATTAAGCGTGTGCGTAGATAAACGATCAATTTTATTTTGTTAGAAATGCTAAACACTTAGGTGCTAAGTTAGCTGGCCAGAGATTTTGTTGTTTTATCATTTTGGATTGTTAGTTTTGTTAAAAAATGTTGCTGAAATTACATTCTTCACTCGTTGTTATAGTCACATTCTAAATTTTTGCAATTCTAACTGTACAAATGGAAAATCTTGCAAATCATGAATGGTAAAATTTACAAAATCTTGGATTGTAAAATTAACAAAACCAGGCATTGTAAAAACTGCTATCCAAAATGATAAAGCATCAATTTCTTGGATTGTAAAATTGACAAAATCTTGGATTGTAAAATTAACAAAACCTGGCTTTATAAAAACTGAAATTCAGAATGAAAAATCATCAATTCCTTGGATTGTAAAATTAACCGAATCTGGCATTGTAAAAAGTGCACTTTAGAATAAAAAATCATCAATTCTTGGATTGTAAAATTTTATCATTAGAACGCAAAATCATTTGATTGCGCTCTCTGGTTGACAAAGTTTGAAGTACTCTTCCGTTTTGTACTCACTCGGCAGTTTACGCTCCTCTGCAAGGAATTGTGCCTTAAGATGCGTATTTTATGCTGTGAATCATTATCTGCTGTGATAGCCTAGTGGTAAAGTGCTGGACAATCACCACGGCTACCCAGGTTCAAATCCCGGGACATCCGGGAAAAAAAAAAAAAAAAAAAAAAAAAAAAAAAAAAAAAAAAAAAAGGATAATCCTAGATAGGTAATTTTACAATCCAAGCAAAATGTCACTCTGAAGATCTGTATCATAAATTTGACAATCTACAAAATTGTTAAGTTTTCATTTTGGATTGAAGTTCCTTCTACCTGTGTATATAATTTAGATATTTTTAGAAAGAAAAACTTACAGCCCCGATTGAACAATCAGCATTTAGACTTGCTATTTCATAACTGCCGTTTTGAAATCTTTGCAATCCAGATTGAAGTGTCAGCTGAATTTTCTGTTAATTCTCCAATACAGCCGTTTTGACAATTTTACAATCCAAGTGTTTCAAAAGTTAACAATACATATAGCTGTCACGATTTTTTGCGATACTGGATTGTAAAATTATCTACCCCCATTGTTAATTTAACACTTTTTTTTTTCGGTGTACTGCACTGATCCGCCACCCCCTCCCCCCACCTCCTTAGAAAAAATCCCTAGTTCCGCCAATGGGAATTGAGAGTAATCGTCCCTCTTCGCCTCTTTCCCCTCATCGACTCTTTCTTGTGGAAATTTTACTTTTCGATGTCTTCGACTCTTGCTCGCCTCCGCGATAGCGTAAAACTAACGACCAATCAAAACTCGTTACCTATGGTTCTCGTGTCGACACTCCTTAACATATAACTTCCATCAAGGGACTTTTAGTTATACATGCGCGGTACACTCAAATAAAGAGGAACTTGCGTGCATTACTTATTGCCTACCTCTTTCTTCTTCAGATTCATATTACAGGGTAATTAGTTTCATTTCCTACAGATAAAAGAAATGAATACAACTCTCACGTTCGCGATTAACTTTTTGGATTGATCATCATTTCGGGTCAAAAACAACATATTGAAATTCAAAAAGATGTGCAATAGTCCGGAAAAAAACGCTACATGATTTAAATTAGTCAGGGTCACAAGCGTACTTTTTCAGGGTCTATTAGATTAAATGGATTTTCATTCGATGGTGAGGCGTAAAAACGAATAAACACCTCGACAAGAGGAAAACATGCGTCCCCATCCCTCATCTCTGGACTTTGTCCTTGTGAGTGATGATACCCTTGATACTTGATGAGTTTTTGATCCCATGATATTTTGATCCTTGCTACCTACCCTTACTCTTGGATTTCATCAGTCCATTTTTACGTCTCAACTTATTGCAAAACTGCGGCGTTCAATTTTTTTTTGAAATGACTAGGACGTTGGATATTGCGCTCTTTGTAAACGGATCCTCACATAAAACGGAACTTTACATCCCTTCGCGGTTGTAAACATTAGTAAGTAAATCAGAGGTTTTCCACCCTTCTTGCCAGACACTCGTAGTATACAGAGACTCTTTACGTATAGTATTTGTCAAGTTTTAACAAATTAAAATTTATGACATGATTTTTGTGGTTTCATAACGTAGGTGCATTATCTGATAAAAATATGACGACTTGCACCCGAGTAGGTTTATCAAAGTACCAACGTGAAATGGTGCATTCATCGCTATACAGGTACAGTCAACTCCTTTAAGTGTAGTTAGCTCAAAACCAAAATGCCAGGCTCGTATTTAACACTTTAAAGCGAACTGGACCAAGGGGGCATTGTGGCATTTGGCCCCTAAACATTTTATTTGCGCTGTTCTAAAAATACGGTCTAGAGTGGTTCTTGAAAAAGGTCTTTGGGGACGATCGAAATTAAGATATAGAAACGAAATTTTTTGAAAAATTGTCGACTGATCGAAATGTATGTAAACTTTTTTTTTTTTTTGCACGTGATCAGTTCAGAGCTATACAGTTTATAGTGCGAGTAAAGTGAAAGAACATTGACAAAGGAAACTGATGAAAATGGTTATTTTCATACCAAACGTACCGAATTCTATTTGGAATTTTGCTAGATCACTTTGGTTTCATTGCACTCATAGAATGCTGATGTTTTAAAGATTTTGATATTTTGCACACCTAGTTGCCTAAAAATACTCTGCAGGTACCGAACATGTTCACTCACCTGTAGTTCGGAATCTACTGAGGAGTAAATTTTATGAGGGACTTACGAACCCTCACAACCCTTAGCTGCGAGCTTTCGAAAACCGCGTCTCTTTATTCATATACCTGTATCATATATTGTTTGAAGGGAAAAAACTCTCATCGACAAGGCCTGATTTTTTCTCTCTCCATATCACACACGTTCATCGCTATGTTTCCTACGGCTTGCACAAACAATACGAGCGAATGAGTGTGCTATAGCAGACGATGAAAACATCAATCTATTAGAAACGCTCGAAAAAAGAGAGTAGACCGACTGAAAGAAAGAAAAAAAAACCGAAGTAAAAATATAAAAATGTTAATACCCACCCCGGAGCACTTAGCGGAGGGCTCATTATAATGTAAACACTGGTTTTACGGGTAGGGCGAGGAGACGGAGGAAAATGATAAATCAAAACAGTATTTATAAAATTCAGCATCGTTGAGGGCGGGAGATCACCGCATCACCCCCCTTCACCAAAGATATGAAAACCTAGAAGTGGTGGTGGGAGCGGGCGAAACGGAGGGGCTGTTACCAGGAAACGCTACGGGGTATGGGGGGGTATGGGATGACGAAGGGGGGGGGAGGCGAAGCTGATAGCGCTCAACTATCCTGAATGGAATCCATGCTTGCGATGGTAGTAATTCCTTTCCCTGAAGAGGAACTTATAGAGTAGGGCGAGGTAGAAGGAAAAGAGAAGGGGGGAGCGCTTGAGACTTTTTACATCTGCTCTCTTCTTCTCTTCCTCTCTCTCCTATTTCTCCCTCGAAACTCTTTTCTCTCTCTTTCTCCCTCTCTCTCTCTCTCACCCTATCTCTCTCGCTATCCTGTCCCTGAATCGGAATAACAACTTATTATTAAATAAACAAACTGGAGAAGAATTGGCTCTCGTATGGTGGCTTTATTGGAGTATCGGAGGAGACAGGGTAGATTTTGGTCCGGTTTGTTCGCAATCGCGCTGTCGAGGGGGGGGGGGGCTATCGACGCAACAGAGAAGAGTATAGGAGAGCCGCCCCTGGAATTTATGCAACAAGATGTGCTCGTGTGTTCCTCCAAACTCACGCTTCTCCTCGTTTGAAAGCTCCCGCTCTTCCTCCGTTTTCATATAAACAAATCTCTTTTCTTAGACTTTTATTTCCTGTATCATTCCCCTTGTTTCCGCTTCTTCTCGTGTCACAAAGGGAAGACGAGAGCAGGAGGGGAGAGGGACAAAGAGTGGGGGAGAGGAGGGAAGGGGAGGTAGACCCGCGTCGCGAGTTTTCAATAAAGTAAACAGTTCGTATTGCTTTTGCCACTCCGTTTAACTGATCCGATGAAATTATCCATCTTTCCTAATCACCAAGAAAGTAGATAAAGAAAAACAACAAATTCTCTCCTTCAGACTGGAGGCTTCAGTGCGTGAAAATCCATGAGCTTTCACGTCTTCCCTCTATCATGTGTGTCGAGTGCACGACGCCGATGTGGGAAAACAGTCGTTTCCTAAATTCTTCCAAATGATATAGATGTAACGTAAAATGAAGAGCTCGTCAGTTTTATTCGGAGCACAAGAAAGCTATTTATTGATTATTGTTGTTTTACATCCTAAATTGTTATTGATCTCATTCAAAAGAGGCTAAAATAAAAGCTAGAGATATATATATCTTTTGAGAGACAGCCTCAATTTTCATTTTGGCACCTGCTGGATGTTATGGTAATGTTAACCAGAAGTATATACTATGTTTTGACTAGAAACTAGTACTAGGTGCTAGGTGATGTTACCTGATTGCATGTCGAATTTACTCAAAGTATCGGTAAATTTACCATACTTCTGGTCAAGTTTACCATCACATCTAGCAGGTGCCACAATCAGGTATCCGTATTGTTATTTTCGCTAATCTTTTTTTTCCGTGTACAAAAAAAGAAAAAAAAAGAAAGAGAAGAGTAAAGCCAATACAATAATTTACATTTATATCAAATTAGTAATTTGAAATGACTATGATTGACACGGAATTCTCAATTACAGTATACCAAGATTACGAATGTTCGCCTAGTCCGTGGTGCATCAATAAGCGAGATATTTTTCACAGCAGTACTTCTTACACAGAATATGTAGTATACCTTAGTGCCCATAGATAGGGTGTAAATAATATGAATAAATATTAGGTTAGATCGATCAAAATCCTAAGATAATCGATGGAGCAAGAAGCATGCATATGCTGAATTAAGTGAATAAGTATGATAGTCATCGTAATAAGAAAAATGATAAACATAGAGTATAGGAATTGGAAAAGAAGGTGCAACAATTAATAAAAACAAAAAAATGTGCAATATTGATTGAGCAATATTGTGGTGGTGAGAAAGGGATGGGGTTTGTTGCTGGTCATGGGGGGGGGGGGGGCTTACAATTAGATTGTTCCTCACCAACCTCGATCCCCCCCCCCCCCAATCAAACTTCTGAACTCATGCGGGAAAGTTAAATCATGACTGGTATATAACGAGTGTCGATTCCACCCGCTTATACGCCTGTGGTGCTCGATCCCGCAGCGGGCGAAAATTAGTACTTTTATTTTTGCACTTTTCGGGGCTCAAGGACGCATCCGAGCGAAAATCTGCACGAACGCATATCACGTTAAAAATAAATTCCATCCGATTGTGTTGTCGATATTTCGAGCAAGAGATTATCAAAAAAACGATTTTTAACTCCATTTTCCAAGATGGCGGCCGAACCAGTGCTCGGATTGAGTGTAGCTCCGCGGTGGATTCGAATTTTACAATATGATAGCAAATAATAAAAGCAGCAATATAATATGAATATTCACACCAAATTTGGTGCTAGCGACCAAAACTTGAACTATCGAATCACTATAAAAGCGGCCGCACTATATAGGTAGGTACATAAGAAATTCTTAGTAGGAGGGTGTTGTTGTTATTATAGACTGCAGGGTGTTATGGTTGGGGGAATTATTATATGCAATGATGGGGTCAAAACGACTGCTCGAAAAAAAAACTAAGATAGTCAGATATTTTTCGCTCAAAGAAGTATGATTGTAAACGGCAACGCAAGGCCCATTAGCTCCATCAAGAACAAATTAAAGAGCGGGAACATCTGAAGCTCAAAAAACTTAAGCTCTTGATTGGTAAGAGGAAACGGAGCTTCGTAACTGCAACTATAGTAAAAGCTCCCTGTGCAAGGATACCGTCGCATCGAACGGATGAAACTAAATGAATTTCGCGCGTGGTTTCATTTCATTCCCGGAACTTTAACGCTCCAAGAAAAGACATAGCTTCCAGTATTAAAATTTTTCATAAACCCGCAAACTTCCATATTATTTTCGCGAAACAGATCTGTAACGAGTTCGGAGGGATGAGAAGTATTCTCACTGTCGATTCTCCGAAAAACGCATTAATAATATCGCCTCCTTTTGTCGAAAGACTATAGAAGAAGGGAGATGATCAAGTTCTGAAGCAGTTTTACAGCTTTGATTACAATTTCATTATCGCGACACCGATGCAAAGTTGGCGGGTTTTATCGAACTCTTTCTTATCTCTTCATTATTCCTCCACCATTTAATATACACTAACTGATACTTATATGATTTAATTTCTCAGTATGGGTCCTCTGTTTCGAACTTTTGCTACCGCGAATTTAAGCGTCCATAACCGAAATGGTAAATTCTACCACTCTTTTTTTTCCTCGCAATCTAATGAAAATACCCCCAAAAAATGAAAACTAACCTCTACTGTTGCCATAAATGGCAATGAAGCTTGGGAATTAAATATTGGAGACCAGTATGCTGGATATCTTGACCATTTTAAAAAAAACGGATTGCATATTTTTTTTTTTTCGGGGTTGCAACAAAACAGTTAGAAATAATCAGAGGGTTAATTATCCTTATGTTGAGTTTTCGAGAAAAAAAGAAAGGAGTAAAAAAACTAGTATATGGACCAAAGGTTCTTCAGCTTTTCCAAGAAACTAGAGTTTCATTGACCTTCAAGTTCCTTCTGTGGGCTGTTTTTAATTAATAGAACTATTTGACGGCCATGATGAAACTAATAGAGTCGTCCCTAAATAAATAAATAAACTCACCTCTTTGATTCCGAGATCCAATTGTTTGTCTGCATCTGCGCCTGCTCAATCGTGATAATATCGTCGGGCAACTGTTTTGACTCGTCTGCAGCGATTTTGCCTAACACTGAAATTGAAGGCTGATTTATTGGCAACTGTCGAGGAGCTAACTAAGAAACTTTACTGTTTTGCTTTGATTCAAAATCTGCTGTAAAAGTGGCTGTGATCCATTTGAACCCATAGTAAAGAATAATACTTTTTTTAACCTCAGCTTTTGCTCGAAAAAGCCAATGTTTGTTTACACTTTTTAGTCCAGAACTATCGATTCAAAGTTTTGTAATTTAAACGTGCAGAACATGCTATTCTTTTATTGTCTCAACTTTACTTGACAGAAAACCATTCGTCCTCGCTCATTTCGGCTCATTCAGTTACTCATCTTTGATTGGTCATTTCTCAGATCACGTAATTTGGTCTTTAAAAGCGGGTTGCTTTGACGCAAAATGAAGGCTCTTTAAAATTGTTATTTTATTTTCTTAGTGTTGCGGTCCTGATAGAATTAATCTTGATAATCTTTGGTATACCTGACCATTGCGGTTAAGTATCAGAGTAGAACGGGTTCACTCTTGAAATAAATTTACTCTGTGCACCCCGATTCAAACCCAAGTCGAGTCGGTGAACTCGGGTTGAGATTTTACGCATAAACACCTCGGCGTTCAGAACCCGGGTTCACGCGGCATCGATGTCACCAAATCGAGCGAGGTTAAACGCGCGACTTATGCAGTCGCACTTGTCCGTATCACACCAAGCATCGCCGCCATTTTCGTCAAAAATGTAAACAAACACAGAGAAGAAGAAGAAAGAAATCGTTTGAACTCGAGTTCAAATACACGGATGTTTATGCGCAAATCCGAGTTGGACCCGGGTTGAAACTCAACTCGGGTTGACTCAACCCAGGTTGAGATCTTTCGCATAAACAAGGCTAATTATGTAAAGACAATTCTCTCTACAGTGCACGGTGTCAAAATGATTTTTGTTTCTAGCTATCGTAATTTCAACACAGTAGAATTTTGTATGAACCAATTCTGGCACACTTTATGTTTTGAAAGCAAACAATTAATGGGGCTCTTTCAAACTTTTGCTTCAGGGGATTAAAGAGTTGATTCTTGCATAAAAACCTGTCAAAATGACGATGCGTTATAAAAGAAGAGGAAGGCTTATACATTGGACTTCCGTCCATGCAGCACCTCTTCTTGTGATGGACTTATAACATGGCGTCTTTATACCAGTGGCCTGGCGTGCAATTCGGCAACGTGGTATTTTGTCCATTTAAACCCCATGATAAATATCGAGCTATTGAGTGTTCGACGAACACTTTTGCTCTCAACCTTTTACATGGGTTTAAATGGAAGAAATACCACGTTGCCAAATTGCAAGCTTCGAGATTGGCGTCGACCTTATATAGTTATAAATGGTTGGCCCACTCAGCTCATATTTACCGTAAACGAAGTGAGACAACAATGTTTGACAAATATACTCTCCATTGATCCATCTCAGCTTCGAAAGCTTCCCCAACTTTCAAGTTTATTTATCCGAGCAATACGCGATGCAGAGATGTAGTGCGGGTTTCATTACGAACTTTTCAAGTCGCGCGGGCGAGGTAAAATTCGACAATCACGAGAGTTTTACGTCATCATCAAGTTAGGTCGTGCACGTGCACGAGCATGAGCGAAGCAAGCAAGGAAGATACTCAGTTTTGTAAGTACATTGCAAATGAAAAAGAGAGTGCCAGCGTTTTTAGGTTAAGTAATATATATATACAACCCGAGGGAGCCACGAGGATTGGGGTGCGATTTGAAGTGATGCGTTATGTGTCCGCACGCGCATACAACGCTTATCCTGAAAATTGCGCGCGAAATCCGTAAGACCTCAGGTTTGCTCTTTTCGATGAAAAAACATTCTAGGATAGTGTTGGGATTGATTTTTAAGAGCAGTCCTGATGTATCGTAGACCTCTCATATTCCAGATTGCTCCGCGGATGCATGCATTCTCTGATAATAGTTCCACCGCACCAGTCCGACAATCATTGAGAGGTCATGTTTTTAGGTCAAGTAGTAAGTGAGTGGTTGTTGAGGGAGGGATAAAAGAGCGATCCCTGTCTGATTACACCATTAAGGTAATTACAAATTCTCATTGTTTAAAATCGTGATCCAAACTAATTGGTTGTTATCCTGTCATTGGTTGAAGAATGACAACAAGGACAGTGGCGGACTCAGGGATGCATTCTTTCCTATCTCTATTTCTCTCTCTCTCTCTCTCTCTCTCTCTCTCTCTCTCTCTCTCTCTCTCCCTCTCTCTCTCTCCCCTTCTCACACTTTCTCTGTTCTACATTGAAACACGTGGGTTTCACAGAGAAAATATTAATTAAAACAATGCTAAAAACGGAGAATCCAGTTTACGTTGCAAAAATTACAAAATTGCAATGGGTCTGTTGCAAACTTTTGCTACAGCGCTATAGAGTGTTTAATCTCATGTAAAATTGCGTGAAAAGTCCATTGGTGGCATCAGAAAGTCATAAAATGCAGTATGAAACTCACGAAAGACGTTTAATGAAATCCAAGATGGCGCTAAAATATCGAGCAACCTGTATGCATGCACCACGAACATCCAAAGATAGCCAACCTCACAACATCCATCACACTCAATCACAACGTAAATAAACAACATAACCTCTGAAGCTGTGAGATTGTCAACGTTGGCAATCCTTGGATGTTAAAGGTGCGTGCATATAGATTGCTCGATATTTTACCGCCATCTTGGATTTCATTAAATGTCTCTTGTGAGTTTACTATCGCATTTCATGACTTTCTGATGCCATTAATGGACTTTTCGGGCGATTTTACATACGATGAAACACACTTTATCGTTGTAGCAAACTTTCGCAACAGACCGATTCGAAAACTACCAGATCAGCAAGAAATATCACGAAAATTTATCGGTTAGAGTACCTAATTTATGGGGAGGTACAAACCAATAAATTTGATCTCGCAAATTTCAGTGGTAATTACTTGGGCGAACCAATTCTTTTTACTTTCTCATTCTAAAGAAATTAGAAAAAATGAGAAAGTCTTATGCGTTGGCGCAGAGATTTTCAAGGTATTTTGTTTCGATAGCTGGTCTCTCACGACTAAGTCAATCATGATCTCCAAAATAATGGCCTTTCCATCACATTCTCATATTTGTTGACCCTTTGTGATTTAGAGAGTTTTATGCAAAAAAATCGTGGTGTCCGTCAGTCCGTCAGTCCGTCTGTCTGTCTGTCCATACCCAGGCGTACATTTTGAACCATATTGATCCTTATGCATGCAGATTTTGCACAGTTGCTGCTTTTTAGATGCACCAGAGGACTTTTTTTTTTGTTTTTTGAAATTTTAACTTTTTTAGGTTAGTTATGAGGAAAAAATGGTTTTCATTAAAATCAATGATAAAATGGGTAAAATTGGAATAATTCTAATTTGGCTCAATCAATTTTGATGAAACTTAGCAAAAAATCTACAACCAGCCTACTAAAAAAGAAAGCACTCATACTTACAATATTCAACCCTTAAACCCGTTTGAAAAATAAAAATAGGTGCGCTCGAGCCAAAAAATGGAACTATCGTGAGATATTAAAATTAATTGTGGAGTCAATTAATAATGGCTTGATGAATTTTGATGAAACTTTTTACACACAATCAATCATCAAAACACTGAAATAATCCTCTCTTCGTCACCATAAACAACCAATAAGACCGCTTCAAGAGACTGTATAGATGCGATCGAGCAAAAAATATGGGAATATAAAAGCAAATGAAAACATAATCCTATTAATTCGAATAATTCAGGTATGGTCCAATGAATTTTGATAAAAACTGGCTAATACAATCTACACTAATTAGTTTACAAAAGAAAGTAACCCTTAAAGTTACAATATACAACCCTTAAGAGACTTTAAAAAATCAAAAGTGGGTGTTCGACCCCAAAAAATAATTAAAGGGAGGAATTAATGTTCAAACTTGGAGTCATCATTAATGGGATGGATTTTGATCATTTGCTCACACTTAATATGTTACCGACCCACTAAAATATTTTTCTCATTCAGTCAAAATAAAAACCTTTAAGACCGTTTCAAGGGGCTATATATATGTAGGTGCAATCGAGCAAAAATCTTTGAACTAAGCCAGTATAAAGACAAACATAATAATTGGAATACGTAATTCAAGTATGACTTAATTAAGTTTGATGAAAATTAAAACAAAAAGTTTGCAATCTGCCAAGGCATACTTTTTTACTTTCTCGCTCCCCCTTAAGGAGAGAAAGTATTGTCATCATGAAAAATTTTGAAGTTGGGGTTTTTCCATATCTTGGCATTTCAGGTCCCCCTGAACTCAAAAATCATATTCCCAAAAAATGTCTGTCCGTCAGTCCGTCTGTCCGTCCGACATCATAACTTCTAACCTATGGGTCCATTAGCATCCAAATTTGGCAAGAGGGGTTCTTTCAGATAGTGTTAGAGACGTTTTTTTTGTTTTTTCTTAAAATTGAATTTGAGGGTTATTAGGGGGGGGTTTTACACCTAAAATAGGGTAAAAATTAAAATTCACAAAAAATGGCTCTAAGGATTTCCTTGAAACTTGGTGAAAATATGCTCCTAAGACAGGCAAATCGAATGGCATTATTCGTTTTTTCGAGAAAACCCAAATAAGGGTAGTTATGGGAGAGGGGGGGTGGGGGAAATGGGGAAAAATACCCGTTCCCGAGACCACCACCGTGAGGATTTTCTTGAAACTTGGTGAAAATATGCTCCTAAGACAGACACATCGAATGGCAGCATTGATTTGTCCAAGAAAAACCAATTAAGGGTAGTTATGGGAGAGGGGGGTGGGGGAACTGGGGAAAAATACACGTTTCCGAGACCACCACCGTGAGGATTTTCTTGAAACTTGGAGAAAATATGCTTATAAGCCAGACAAATAGAATGACAGCATTTATTTGTCCAAGAAAAACCAAATAAGGGTAGTTATGGGAGAGGGGGGTGGGATAGACAGGTAAAACTTCAATTTTTGAGAGAACCACTTAGAGGTTTGTATTCAATGGTGTCGCATGCAATCTGGCATAGCTGCATTTGGTCCATTTCCATCCATGAAAAGGTCAAACTATCAAGAGTACACGGTGCACTCTACCTAATCGATATTTTACATGAATTCAAATGGAGCAAATTCAGCGATGTCAAATGTCAAGTGTTGACCCTGATTTATTTAAAAAATCATAAATGTACTCACTGTTCTGGTTCCAATAGAAGTGTTTGAAAAGTAATGATTGTGATAGTAGAGCCGTAATTATGCAGCTCCAAATGAGAAAACACTGAAACCCTGGTTAAGAATTGCTGTGTTTTTCTTGCTTGGAACTACCACAATGAAAGGGGAAAGCTAAGCCTATTGGCACACATTTAAATTTCGTAGAAGAGTAAAATTAAATACCACTTTTAAAAAAAACTGTCGGACCATCGGTCAATGATAAGATTTTGATGTTTGACCGGTGAAATTAGATTCAAAGAAAACGAGGTTACTGATGAGGGAACACTAACACACAAACACGCGAACACGTTATCACTCAAAATAAGGCTGCTTTGAGACAGCAAAAATCTATGGTGACAATGGAGATTCTGTGGTGCACTTGAACTAACTTATTTTCAGAAGTTGAGTAAATGTACTAAACGAGAAAATTGAAGTTTTGACAGACACTTTGGGAGATAAACTTAAAGATGACCAAACTCTTCGTGATCATTAGATTTAAACACAAACTACTTAATGATTAGGCCCTAACCTAACTGCTTGTTCTCAACCAAATGTAAACACGGACAAGAAGGAAGAATTGGCTGTGAGCATTGAATGGAGAGGGGGCGACGGGCACTGACTGAACTGGGAATTGGGATGAGTGAAATGTATAGCTAAGGGGAATCAGGGGTTCTCCCACTCCCTCCTCCTCGAGAATCGCGGCAAGTCCATGATTCCTGAGGGGTATCGACTGTCAGAAATTTCAGGGAAGAAATCTGTTTCCACCAAGATAGACTCGCCCAACTCTCGAAGACATGGTCTTATCAGTTATCTGGTAGTTGGCGAACACTCACTCAACTGCATCACATAGAACTCACACAACTGCTTCGCCGGCAAAAGCGTTTTGTTGAGACCAGAAATACGCTTCACACGACATCTATTCTATCAAGCGCAAAAAACCTTTGAACTTTAAGGTTGTGGGTTTGAATCCCGGTCTGATTAATTTCATGGTCACAGACCTCGTCATCCAGAGTGAACTACCTTCTTATTTCATTCCCTTTTTGAATAATTATAGGATCGCCACATTTCCATTGCAAGTATAGTTTCTTCCCTCTTGTACCGCAGATGCCTTAAAGTAAAGCTAAGTTGATTTTGGAAAGTTATCATCTTTCTGGGTTATCTAATCTCAGCAGTATTGTTCAGCCGAAATATGACTAAGTATGCTTAATGAATACTCTTGTACACCCTTACATAGCCGTAGTAGCCAGGATATTTTCTTTCTCTCTCTTAGCCCATTTAAACGCATGTGTTAGAAAAGGACAGAAAGAGGAGCTGAAGCCAAGTGACAGCCCCTATATCCATCCTTTTCTAACACGTGCGTTTAAATGGGCTAAGAGAGAGTTAGACAATATTCTGGCTACGGCTATGCACCCCTATGCTGTAAAGTATAGGAAACATGGAGCGAGAAAGTCGCGTGCGGGTACCCGCAACATATTGCGCCCCCGCCCCAATATGACGGCGCGCAGCGCCGTAGCCTGCGCGAAGCGCTTGGGGGATTGGGGGCAAAGCCCCCCAAAATCGGCGCGAAGCGCCGATTTTTTTTCATGTATAGCTACAATATACAACTCTTTAGTCTGAGACCGTTTAAAGGCAATATAGATTCCATCAAACAAACAAAAAGAATGTATAAGGAAAATTAAACGTATAAAAAAGAGTCAATCAATGATGGCCGGAACTACTTCCAGTGCCCTCGACACCTGTCAAATGATGAAAAGGCTCTCTTTGTATAAAAAAATCAGTTAGATGACCTCCAGGAAATTCACGGTCAAATGAAAAAAAACCCTCTTGAGATCATTATCGAACGGCGGCGTTACATTGAAAAATAATGTTTTGCTTCTAAGAAAAAAACCCCAGCGGCTTCTTTTGCTGCTCATAGATGTGGCGATGAAAGTAAAAAGAATCTGCGAAAACATAAGCTTCAATTTTTGTCGAAGTGATACTTGGCAATTCGAATACATGCAAATATTTGAATGTTCCATTCTTGTATCAAAAGTGTTTATTTTGATTCAGGTTTAAAGAAACAATTGTTTTAATATGAATTACGTCCCTTATCTACCAAACGTTCATGAAATTCAAGTATTTTGGTTGACATTGTTCCCAATTTTCCATGTTGATTGCGGTTTTCTCGCGGCACAGCAAGATCTCGGACTCGTCAAAAAACAGTCTGAATTTATTTTCAAAGTAAGTCACATGATGATCAAACGCTCAAAACAAGAATCCCTCCTGACAGTCAATGTTGATTCAGAATTTGAATTCAGTCCTTTTGTTAAAGCTCTAAACCTGGTGTCAATTCCTGTAACTATTGGAAAATATGAAAGCAATTTGGAAAACTTGAAATATGTGCAGAATCTACGTCCGATGAACGTCCTTTTCCTCTTGAACGACTGTCACGATATTCTCAGTTTCATACTGGATTCTGTATCTGATCGTCAAAATCTTGGCCCGGACAGTTTCAAAAGATTTTCTGGAACATACGACTATAAAGATCAGCTTAAACTCTTCGTTTCAGGGAGGCTGCAAAACTTTTGTCTTTCTGACAATGACGAGTATCGTCTGAGGAATAGAAATACAACGTGCGACGTCATCATGAAAGTTACAGACAAGGATTTGACGGATGATTCATTTTTATCGGACTCTATTTTTGAGCGCACGGTCAAGCTGTGCAGAAACGATATTTGGAATTCTCAGAACTATCTGATTTTTAATATTGACCGCTTTGCATCGGACTGTAATCTTATGTTTGTATTCAAATTTATCTGGCGTTTTTTTAAAGGCCGTCGAGCGATCATTTGCTCACAACACATTTGCAACAAATACGATGCATTTTTCGGGGAAATTAGTAGATTCAAAGAAGGAGATCCAGACAAATTTTTTTGATTTTTCGTGGGAAAATATGAATGAAAAGAAGTTTATCGATGGAACTACTTTCCCGGTCGAGTATTCTGATTTTGAAACAGGTCATACATTCCATATTGAGTTCTGGAACATGATAGTTGCTGATGTAGCATCAGTTGCGATCCGAGGTAAAAACGGTGAACTCGCTTCCCCGTACACTTTTCCAGGCAAAGACATAACGACCACGAGAATTAATGAAATGATCCTCAACGATAATCAATATGGCATTGACTTTCACATGGAACAGTACGATGTGCGACACTCTTACGAGAGTTTTTCTGATTTCGATATAACCGTAGCTCTTGAAACGGAAGAAATTCTGTTTTACTGTCCCTAGAAATGGATTCATGCCGCAGTGTCTAGTTATTTTCCAGTGTTTTACTCGTGATGTTTGGAGCTACATAGTAATCACAGTTGCTGTTTTCCTTTTGACTCAGCGCATGTATGACCGTTTCTTGGCCAAAATCTTGAAACTTCTTCTTCGAGAAAGAGAGTTACGCACGATTGAAGATACACCAACGATCCTTACGGTACTTCGTTACTTAATTAGCATGAGTCAACACAACTCTTATCTCGGAAAACTCTTTTCAGGTAAAATTTTATTCATGACGGTCACATTTTCAACCATGATTATTGCATCCGTTTTCCAGAGTGGAATGTACACTTTACTAAGTAAGACAGTGCGTTATCCTGACATTGATACTATTGAAGGGATGCGGGACTTAGGGCATCTGATTCAGTCGAGTGATATAAAAATGGACTCATCGCTGATTTAAACGATTCTCGATTCTCGTGGGTTCAACATAGATTAGTGGACAACTATAGATATTATATGAGTATTATCACGAAGGAGTCTCCTTACGCGCAAAATACATATTCTGGAGGTACAGATGGAGTAGAACAGAACTCCAAGAAAGTTTCTAACTTTATTCAGCACAGACTTGAATAAGAGCTGCGTGCAGTAAGATCAGTCATGCAAAGTGATGCTTTTTTAACGGTTTTGAGACCTGACTCACATCAACTCAAAAATTTTTTCTCGAGCAATGAACGAATCTTGGACTTTGGAAAAGAGGGAGGAGTTCATCACGTTCAAGAATGCCTTATGACGTACCATGTTGTTTTTTTGGCCCCACGGTCCTCTTTTTACTTTGATTTATTCAACGTTAAATTGACTCAATACATGGAGGCAGGAATAATTAACTATCTGATGTCAAGACACACTTCGTTGATGCGGTATTTACTGTCTCCCGAGAAACCCAGTGAGAGACCCGTCCGGAAATTTACGATAGTGGATCTGCAAATAGCTTTCATTGTCTTCGCCGTAGGAGCGATGATCTCTTGCGTATCTTTCATTGCCGAACATTATACCCATGCATTTAAGCCGCGTTATCGCTCCCGCCTCTTAAAAAGACGATCTTCTTACTCAAAAGCCCAAAGTAGAATGAAAAGAAGAATAGTGAAAACTTTTGGAGTTTTGACGAAAGTCAGAAATGTTTCATGTACACTTGATGGCTAAGATCAATCGGTTGGGAGATTTTTGGTCAAATTGAATGGAGGTTCTTGTTAATTTTTGATATTAGCGATTGAATAGTTTATTATTGAGTAAAACCCTGCGAAAATTACGACACAGACATTAGAAAATTATGAAGCTCGCTCACAGACTCGAAAACTTACTTTAAAAATACAAGCGTAATGGTGAAGCTACGCAGGTACCATGGAAGATTCTTACAGGTTGGGCAAACGTAATGCAGCCCCCCTCCCACAATAACTTTTTTCTTACAGCTAATACACTGCCCCGCAAAAAAACCGGCGCACCTGGCGCGCTGGATCATTCCGCTCGAAAATGCGAAAAAATTACAAAATTTAAAATCGTCATAACTTTTGAACTAAGAGAGCTAAAAATATTTCAAGGCCAGTGTCGGATTTCTCATACTCTCTAGTTTTTTATACATAAGCTTAAATTTTCTTTTGGTCATTTTTCCGCCCGTATGAAGAGTTTTTCCAAACCCTCGCGAAAACTGTGTTTTTGGAGCACATCTGTAAAAAGTTACTCAAACTTCTCACATCTCTTTGGGATAAAGTAGCATAGATAGACAAAATCTGAGACATGCATCAGATTCCTCAGAGTCAGGGCTATCGACTCGGTTACCTCAATTTTGTCTACACAATTTTTTTAAGGTCGGAAAATGCACTTTTCCGAGACCATGTAAAAACCGCTTCTGAACACACAGTTTACACATGCGAAAATATGTTAAAAGTTCAAATCGTCATAACTTTTGAACTAAGAGAGCTAAGAATATTTCAAGGCCAGAGTCAGATTTCTCATACTCTCTAGTTTTTTATGCATAAGCTCAAATTTTCTTTTCGTCATTTTTACGCCCGGATGAAGAGTTTTTCCAAACCCTCGCGAAAACTGTTTTTTTGGAGCACATCTCTAAAAAGTACTCAAACTTTCCACATCTCTTCGGGCAAAAGTAGCATAGATAGACAAAATCTGAGACATGCATCAGATTTCTCAGAGTCAGGGCTATCGACCTGGTTACCTCAATTTTGTCTACAACATTTTTTTAAGGTCGGAAAATACACTTTTCCGAGACCATGTAAAAACCGCTTCTGAACACACAGTTTACACATCCCGCTCAAACGTGCGAAAATATGTTAAGAGTTCAAATCATCATAACTTTTGAACTAAGAAAGCTAATAATATTTCAAGGCCAGGGTCGGATTCCTCGTACTTTCTATTTTTTTAAACTTAAGCTAAAATTTTCTGTCGGTCATTTTTACGCCCGTATGAACAATTTTTCCAAACCCTCGCGAAAACTGTTTTTTTGGAGAACATTTCTAAAAAGGTACTCAAACTTCTCACATCTCTTTGGGCAAAAATAGCATAGATAGACTAAATCTGAAACCTGCATCAGATTCCTCAGAGTCAGAACTATCGATCTGGTTACCTTAATTTTGTCTTAAAAATTTTTTTACGGTCGGAAAATGCACTTTTCCGAGACCATGTAAAAACCGGTTCTGAACATTATTAGAAATGTGGCGAGCGTTTAGAAAAACTCTTTGCACGGCATAAAAATGACCGAAAAAAAATTTGAGCTACCAAATAAAAAACCAGAGAGTATGAGGAATCTGACCTTGGCTCTAGAATATTTTTAACTCTTTTAGTTCAAAAGTTATGACGATTTAAACTTTTATCATCTTTTCGCATGTTCGAGCGGATGTGTAAACTGTGTGTTCAGAAGCGGTCTGTACGTGGTCTCGGAAAAGTGTATTTTCCGACCTTAAAAAAATGTTGTAGACAAAATTGAGGTAACCAGGTCAATAGTCCTGACTCTGAGGAATCTGATGCATGTCTCAGATTTTGTCTATCTATGCTACTTTTGCCCGAAGAGATGTGGAAAGTTTGAGTACTTTTTAGAGATGTGCTCCAAAAAAACAGTTTTCGCGAGGGTTTGGAAAAACTCTTCATCCGGGCGTAAAAATGACGAAAAGAAAATTTGAGCTTATGCATAAAAAACTAGAGAGTATGAGAAATCCGACTCTGGCCTTGAAATATTTTTAGCTCTCTTAGTTCAAAAGTTATGACGATTTGAACTTTTAACATATTTTCGCATGTGTAAACTGTGTGTTCAGAAGCGGTTTTTACATGGTCTCGGAAAAGTGCATTTTCCGACCTTAAAAAAATTGTGTAGACAAAATTGAGGTAACCGGGTCGATAGCCCTGACTCTGAGAAATCTGATGCATGTCTCAGATTTTGTCTATCTATGCTACTTTATCCCAAAGAGATGTGAGAAGTTTGAGTAACTTTTTACAGATGTGCTCCAAAAACACAGTTTTCGCGAGGGTTTGGAAAAACTCTTCATACGGGCGGAAAAATGACCAAAAGAAAATTTAAGCTTATGTATAAAAAACTAGAGAGTATGAGAAATCCGACACTGGCCTTGAAATATTTTTAGCTCTCTTAGTTCAAAAGTTATGACGATTTTAAATTTTGTAATTTTTCGCATTTTCGAGCGGAATGATCCAGCGCGCCAGGTGCGCCGGTTTTTTTGCGGGGCAGTGTATTTTAGGAATCAGTTTTCTCCATTATTTTCCTTGTTGAGGGATTACGCTTTTGGAGTTGTTTTCGGTGACCTCTCAAAATGGTGGGTCAACGAAAACAAACAGCCACAAAAGATTAGTCGCTTATCCCTCAACATAGTAAAGAATTACAAAAACTGTGCGATTATCAAAATCTCAATTCGGAAAAAAGTGAGAGGGAGTGTGCAGTAATTTTGCCGACCTCTGTGTATCTAATTTTGAACTTTACCCTTGTTGGATCTTTAGATAGACTGATAAGTTAAACAGGAATCCCCCATGACACCTGCACACGCGCAGATCCATCATTTGAGAGCAAATCTGGTGGAGCTATGCAGACCATCGTAGGAGATTTTTACGTAGTTTCTGCTCTCTGTCATCTATGGCGGCATTTCCATTACTTTACAGATAAAACAACAACGCTTACAGAATGCCTTTATTTCATGCGTTTTTAATATCCATAATGCTGATAATGTGACCCCACCCTGTGCTTTTATTTTGTTCTTTTGTTAATTTTATTTGTTTGATTTTGATACTTTTTAATTAATGAAACATGCGTTTAAAATGTTGAAACTTTTTACTGTACAGTAAGGCATCTCTCTCTCTCCCTCTCTCTCTCCCTCTCTCTCTCTCTCTCTCTCTCTCTCTCTCTATCTCTCTCACTCACACAATCTCTCTCTTGCTCTCTCTTTCGTCCATTAGAATGAGTTCCTAACGGTACAGAGATAGAGACCAAGCCTTGTGATCGACCTTCTATGTATATTTGTCTAACCCGTGTGTTCAAATAGGCGATAATAGAGCAAGTGAAGGACGCATTACAGGATCCTGACCCACCTCTGGAATGAGTGTAATACTCTTCTTGTTCTCGTGAGTATTGCACCTTTCCATGAATGGAAGCAAGCACAAAGCTGATATTTCATTTGTTTGATGCAACATTATTCAAAGCAAGTCACGGCCATTGACAGAACTTTCATTTTGTTCCAATCGTTAGAAAGGTTTTGCACGTAATTTCGCAAACAGTTGTATTGTTCGAGAATGTTTATATCTAATGATGAAAATTGACCTGCGGATTCTTGGTTCATTGAAGTATTCGGCAAATTGGTATTTTTGTTCTTTTGTTAGTTTGTCTTTGGTCAATATGTCAACGGCCAACTTTCTCTCTGCTTTAACCCATTAGTGCATAGCGTCCGGAAAACTGGACAGCACTAACAAAAATCCCACGGACGCAAAAACGCACGAAATAAATTGCGGACTAAGAGAAAGTTTGGTCTACTGGTGCAGAATGTCAGTGTACGTGCATCCCTGCTTAAGAAATTGACGATAAACCAGAATGGCAATGAACAGATTTTCAGTCGTCGATGACGGGTTAATGTATTTTTAAAATAATACTGACCTATCATCACGATTTTAAAAAATAATGTTACAGACTTATTTTCAAGGATTTGAGGAATAGACCAAGACCAAGATATCTCACATCGGTTGAAAATTGACGGAGTTACAAGTGTAAACATTTCACTGTCCAGTTTTCTGGACGCTATGCACCAGGGACACCGGTGCCTGGTCGCGTTTACTATATCGGTGAGACGCTAATTCCTCGGCGTTTGGCGATGTTCTGCTTTGATTTCTAGGAATTATTTTTTCTCCCAGAGTCAAATGCGTAGCCAGGAATTTCTCAAGGGGGGGGGGAGTACGTGGTCTGAAAATTGTCACCGGGGAGGGGGGTCAAAGGTAGTAAATTGGTAAAAGTTTTCTAAAAATCCAGAAAATTACCATTCTTCAGTACAATTTTCGATGTCAAGCGGGGGGGGGGGAGTTCAGACACCCCTCCCACCCCATCTACGCGTTGGCACGAGTTGCCAAGACTATATTTCATGCACATGCAATATACATCTTGTATGATGATCATTCCTTGGTCAACCCTAACTTAACTTTTTGCTCGTGATTGTGTCTGTCCTGCTTTTCTAAGTTTTGGCGTTTTTAGGAATTTATTTAAAATACTTCTGCTTACCGAATAAATATTGAATAACAAGTAGTCAATTTACAGAGTGGAACTGCCTTACCCTCACTCATAGAATTTCAAAAACAATTTTGTATTTTTTTGCAATAATATTACTTATTACGCCAAAGTGAATATTAGTCGGTATATACCACAGAAAAAAAAAAAAAAAAAAAAAAAAAAAATAATCCTAAATTTTGTTCAATTCTAAGAATGATCAGCTTTTCTTGCTCTCTTTACACGTACCTTGGGGAGTGGGGGTTGATGCAGTGGTGGATTCAGAAAAAAATGTTCGGGGGGGGGGGGGGGGGGGGTACGCTCATGAATTTTTAAATTTCTAGCGTTATTTTGGGCTATTTTTTGTTGGAAAAAGGCAAAATTCGAGGCTCGGGGGGGGGGGGGGGCACGTTTCCCAGAATATACACCCTCATGTGGGTGGGTGGAAGGGGGAGGGGAGGGGATTGGCGGGTAGAATATCATAACAGATTATCAGGTGAATCAAACATCTTATAAATAAGATTTTTGAGCAATTCAGTGAAACAATTCAATTCCTAAAGGGTGAAAAAATTTAACGACCCCCCCCCCCCCCCCCCGGCGCTGTCGCTAGTATCGGTAAAAAAAAAAAAAAAAAAAAAAAAAAAAAAAAAATAGTTCAAATGCTTCAATTGCAACATGAAAAAATTTATTCGAAAAATAAAGGAAAATATTGCATTATCTTGAATGACAGATTTGAAGTGCCCCGTGTGCATAGCGTCCAGCTTTCTGGACACCCTGTATCTCCGTATCTAATCATGGGAAAAATCTGAAATTTTAATCTCTTATTCTACTCGCATAAACTAGTTCAAATCTCATTTTTCATCAAATTTGGATCACAGGGGAACCTTATGCACTAATGTAAGTGTATAACTTTCTCTCCAAAAGACTAGGTATATGAAGCATTCAAAGAGGAAACCAAGGAAAATCTAAGCTGCACAGATATAATTCTAGTAAAATTCAACAAAAATATCAATCTGAAATTTTGAGAATTTTCCTCAATTGAACTCAGTTTTATTTTTAAATCGAAGGAAAAGAGGAAATGAAATTAAGAGGTTATTCTTTCTCAGCATAAGAATCTATGTATGGCCAAGACCATGCATCCACCAAATTTAACTGTCCAGCGCTTCATAGTTGATATCCATCCTTTGTACCTTTGTATCTCGTTGGATGACCATAAAAACAATTTTGATTTTTGGGATTGTTATCGTTTTTTCCTAAACAAATGACAATATAAGAACATTTTAGTATGTCAGACAAGAGATTTCATCAATGTTCGTTCTCTCTTCCTTTCCTAATAAATGCATGCCCTATAATATTCACCCAAAATATATGCTATCGTCTTGCGCAGTTTCCGTTAAATGTTTCAATTATAAATATTGTGATTTTTATTCACTGTTCCAGATGTGACCTGCTTACGGGATGTGAGATTATCTGTTACGCCAACAACGATAAAATTCGGTGAAGAAGCGATGCTAGAGTGTATGTATGATCTAGAAGGAGCACCATTGTACTCACTGAAAATGTACAGAGGATATCATGAATTTTATCGATTTTCGCCAAATCACAAGCCCTCCGTGAAGGCGTTCCCACTGCCGGGAGTAAAGGTCGATGTAAGTAATTTTTATTGTCACCAACTCTTAACAATACTTTTAAGTCGCTGGTGAATATTTAAGTCAGGCATTTTATTAAATGCCTCGATCAGTACAGTTAAACCCCCATAGTTAGAACCCGGGGGTGGATCGATTAAAAAGGGTTTTTTCGAGAACGTTTGGGACCGATAGATATTCCATAATTTGTAAGAGAATAAAGCCGAAAAACTCTTTCAAAAAGCAATATCCTAAAAAAAAAACGCAGGATCCACTCCCTAGATTCTTAAATTAAGAGAGACAGGTGGCCTTTGTCTCATTTAGAAAGCAGTGGAATAGCGTCCAATTTGGCAACGTTGTACTTTGTTCATTTAAACCCGTGTAAAAGGTCAAAAGCGAAGGTGCTCACCGAACATTCAATACTTCGACCTTTTTTATCGGTTTAAATGGACAAAGTGCCAAATTATTCGCTACGCCACTGTTAGACAGGAACTCATGCACGGCGAAGTTTACGTGTGGATTGAATCGTTTTAGTAATTAATGGGGCAGTTGCGAGGTTCTAAAATGTTGTGTTTTTTGTAAACAAAATGAAAGTGTTTGATGAGCTGAGAACAAAGATGCCTTTGGTTTCTAATTATTGAGTCCCATTGTTCCGGAGATGAGATTTTGGCCCTAAATACATTGTTTTAAATGGGAATTCCGCCCGGTCTCTATAATACGCGCACGATTTTTTTACAACTTTACGCGTGAGTACCTCCAAAACCGAGACACTTATGAAAAAACCAAACGCACCATTGCTCTCAGCTCACCTAGAACTATCATTTTCTTTACAGAAGACACACAATTTCAGACCCTTGCAATTGCCCAATTGTTAACGTAACTTATCTCGTGACAAATCTTGAAACGTTTTGATTTCGTTTCGACCGCAAGGAAGGAAAAGCAAATCCTGTTTAAAAAATGGTTTTTGAAAACGTGATAACAATTTTCATTTATTACTTTTGTTTCTTTTAATGTTTCATATGTTTTTATTTTGTTTTACTTGCATGAGAAGTTTCAAAAACATTGCCTGGACGTGTACCTGCGAAACTTAGGGGGCGATTCAGAAACTCAAAGAAAAAACCTCCCTGCATGAGATTGCCCTGAAAATGAGAATTTCTTGAGATTTGTATAATTACACTGTGTTGATCCTGTATAATATACAGGGTGTTAATTAAAATAGGTTCCACTCAAGTTATCTCGAAAACGGTTGCGAATTTAGAAAATCGCTCAAACACGTGTTCAATGATTTCGAGGGGGACACCTTTTAAGGGGGTCGCCAATTTTGGGGCCCCCTCCGGGGGGCCCCTAGGGGGGGCACCACCCCCTAAATCCAATACTTCAAATGGGGACCCCCTTTTTTTATTCGATAATTGAAAAGAGGACAAAATTCTAAGACTTTCAGCACAAACCGGAAGTCGATATCGTTTTTAGTTTTCGATATATCGAAGTTCAAAGTTCGATATGGACCCATTTTCAAAAATTCATAACTTCCTTTTAAATTATCCAAATTTAAAAAACTTTAGGCTCAAAGTGTTCTACAGAGCAAGTACTTTTCAGAAAAAAATACAAACTTTCTGGAAAATTTACCAAAAGGGGGTTTCTGAGCCCCTAAATTTTTTTGAAAATGTCGAACTTTTCAGAGGCTGTAGAAAAAAAACTACTTCAAATTTCAAAAAACGCTGAAACATGGGTTCGCTTATTTTATAAGCCGAGCATTTTGGCGCAAACCGGAAGTCGATATCGTTTTTCGTTCTCGAGATCGAAATTATTCGAGCGAATTATTGACATTTGATCAACATCGAACTTTGACCTTCGATATCTCGAGAACGAAAAACGATATCGACTTCCAGTTTGCGCCAAAATGTTTGGCTTAAGACGTGCTTTCAAATGATGTATCACACAATAGGTTTTTATGACATCGTCATTTAAAATTGTCAAATTTGGGGGGCCGTGACCCCTGCTCCCGCCCCCCCTGGGGGGCCTAAGAATTTTTGACCCCCTGAAAAGATGTACTCCTTAAAATAAGCGAACCCGTGTTTCAGCGTTTTTTGAAATTTGAAGTAGTTTTTTTTCTACAGCCTCTGAAAAGTTCGAAATTTTCAAAAAAATTTAGGGGCTCAGAAACCCCCTTTTGGTAAATTTTCCAGAAATTTTGTATTTTTTTCTGAAAAGTACTTGCTCTGTAGAACATTTAGAACTTAAATTTTTATAAATTTGGATAATTTAAAAGGAAGTTGTGAATTTTTGAAAATGGGTCCATATCGAACTTTGAACTTCGATATATCGAAAACTAAAAACGATATCGACTTCCGGTTTGTGCTGAAAGTCTTAGAATTTTGTCTTCTTTTCAATTATCGAATAAAAAATGGGGGTCCCCATTTGAAGTATTGGATTTAGGGGGTGGTGCCCCCCTAGGGGCCCCCCGGAGGGGGCCTAAAAATTGGCGACCCCCTTAAAAGGTGTCCCCCTCGAAATCATTGAACACGTGTTTGAGCGATTTTCTAAATTCGCAACCGTTTTCGAGATAACCCTTTGAGGGGCAAATTAAGGATAATAATTTTTTTCCAAATTTTTTTGCATTTCTAGGTTCCTTAGGGTTAAAATAGACCCCAAAAAAATTTTCATGCAATTCTATATACTAGTATAGGAGAAAACAGGTGGCTAGTGTAACTATCCACTGCCCCACAAAGGGCTAAAAAATTTGGTTACCATATTTTTTCAAAAATCAGGTTTAAATTAATTTTAAAGGGCCATACAATGACAACTATAAGTCAGAATCAATCAAACAAACATTTATCTATAAGGAAAAATTGTAAAAACAATCAGAAAATATAATTGAGTATGGTTCAGTCTTGCAAATAACCCGTAAATGGCACTTTTTGACCTAAAGTCGACTAAAATTAACTTTTGAGGCACCTTGTAGAGCACCAAAAAATCTCAAAAAATCGTAATACAGTTATTTACACCATGGAAAACAAATCAGTTCCAGTAAATTTTCCCTGACAAATTGTAAATTTTGAAGTTAATCCAAATTTAGTGCGCAGCGGAGCAAAATTTTGGCTTCCAGCTGCGCTCAAAAGTCAATTTTGGTTATGATGCAACAGAGAATGTGACTTTTTTTTTATTTTTAAATTGTTCTTTAGGCTATTTAGCTAATATGAGTTGAAAAAAAAAATTACATCCATGGTGGGAAGAGTTAAAAAAAAAAATGTAAAAGGTGGCGCAGAACGACAAAAAATGGCAAAAAATAGCAAAAAACCAGTGTTTCTCAAAACTAAACATCTTTGCCTCAGAAATGGAATTTCAAACAGTCATAAACATTCTAAGTCAAACTAGGGCACTGAATATAACTCCTGAGTTGTAAATTTTAAATAAAAAGAAGAAAATTTTTAGATTTCCGCTTAAAAATTGCAACTTTCCGGAACATGAAAAATTAGCGTTAATAATAAAATTGTAAGACTAATGAGAATATGAATTAGAAATTCAGCAATGAAATGCTGAGTTATACCCCAAGCTAATGATTGTCTGTATCTGAGGATTTAGACTGCAAAACATAGTCTGGAGGTATTGTCAAAGGGTTTTCTTGGGACAGGTGGGGTGACTCGGAACAATCAAAATTTCCATCTCAAAGTTCTACGTATACTATAGTATTACGCGATGAAAATCTGGATTACCGATTATCCCAAAACACCATATCCATCCCAAGACATCCCACTTGACTGTAGGTAAATAGAAAATATAAAGGTAAAAAAAAGAACAGCAAAGAGGATAAAAATTTGCGATGAAGAGTGAGTTGAGTCAACGCGTCATGAAATAATATGTTGATAACGGCTAAAATTTTTATCTCCGAAGCTTGTTATTGTCTAAATGTGAAAATTTAGAGTATCATGAAGTAGATGACGTTATAATAAGCTTCAAAACATTTTATTTTAGTCCCAAAGCTCCTTCAAAATATGAAGAACTTGAAAATAGCCAATTTATCACTGTTTGACCCCCTCAGGGGCAGTGGATAGTGGAACTAGCCACCTTATTCAAACACTTGTATTTATATGAAAAAATCAATGAATTTTACTCACCAAAGCTTCATCTTATGTAAAAAACTGTCCTGAACCATAATCCGCCATCAAATTTTACTTATTTCTTATAAAAAAAAAAGATATTAGCACAAAACTGGGAGCAACTCAGGACAGGGGGCAAAATCAGAAATGGTCGACATAACCTTAGTCAAAAAATGATGTTTATAGCAGTGCTACCACCAAAAAAAAAATTTTTCCCCATTCTATAACATTCTGCCAACCAAATAAAGTGGCTAGTAACAATAGTCCTTACTTTAGAAGCTCAGGAAAAAATAAATAAAAGGTGGCTAGTGGCACTAGCCACTGCCCCTCAAAGGGATAACTTGAGTGGAACCTATTTTAATTAACACCCTGTATATGAGCCCTGCTTGGAGGCACTTTTACGAGGTGGCTGCAGGTGATCTATTTTGGAAAAGAGCCTCTAAAAAGTTTTCAAATCTGAATATTGCACCATTAAGTTTTGTCTGGGGAGGGTTGGGAGGGAAGGTTTTTTTAAGGTGTTCCTCAACACGTTTTTTTGTTTTGTTTTTTTTTTTTTATATCGCTTCAATGTCTATAATATTCAGTTCTCAGATGTACGTCTGTATAAATTATGTTTTCAAAACATGTCACTGAAACAAAACAGTAAAAGGAAAACAAATGAAACATAATTGAATATTAGACGGGATTCTCCCTTACTGTGAACTCGCTATACGACAGCTATCTTGCAATTTTATATCAACTCATTCATTCGCAGTTCGCGAGTAAAATTGGAACTTTATAATGCCCCCAACGTTATCCTCAAGTGATTTCAAATATCAACAACTAGCCACGTCTTCGACTATGATGTAAGAAAATTGTCCAGCAGATTTATTGATCGACGAGCCTATTCTTGCAGAAGTATCAATGGGTCTGTTGCAAACTTTTGCTACAGCGCTATAGAGTGTGCAATCTCATGTAAAATCCTCTGAAAAGTCCATTGGTAGCATCAGAAAGTCATAAAATGCAATAGTAAACTCACAAGAGACGTTTAATGAAATCCAAGATGGCGGTAAAATATCGAGCAACCTGTATGCATGCACCACGAACATCCAAGGATAGCCAGCCTCACAAAATCGATCACACCCGATCACAAGGTAAACAAACAGATAACCTCTGAAGCTGTGAGGTTTTCAACGTTGGCAATCCTTTGATGTTAAAGGTGCCTGCATACAGGTTGCTCGATAATTTACCGCCATCTTGGATTTCATTAAACGTCTCTTGTGAGTTTATTATCGCATTTCATAACTTTCTGATGCCACCAATGGACTTTTCGGGCGATTTTACATTAGATTATTCACTTTTTATCGTTGTAGCAAAAGTTTGCAACAGACCCATTCGGAGGATCCATTGCGAACCCATTATAAGGTTCGATTCTTTCTACTATGTTCATATGGACGAGGGATCGATACATCACATTTCTCGAGCTACTACAGCTATAGAGAGGGTGGAGGAGAGGGTAAAAAGCAAGAATGAGCTCTTGAAAGAATGGAAACAGCGAGTGTAATAAGGGCGGGCGGGAGAGCAGTCGAAGGAAAAAAGAGGGATAAAGATATGGAAATTCTTCTCTTCCTCCGACCAATTCCTCCGCTATTAGCATATCAGCCTTGATTTATGTTGAGATTCGAATGGATCGGCGTCGGTTATAAAAGCTACATCGTGATTGAGGATTTGAGGCAGTAAGGTTAAAACTAAAAAAGAAAAAAGGGGGGGGGTCGAGAGGGGTTTGCGAAAGGAAAATTGCAAAATGAGTAGTCCTTCATATAACATCAGGTGCGCTCTTCCCAAGGAATGGAAATCTGTCAACAATGCCGGCACCGTCAAGGAAGAGCAGACCTGACATTTCATGGGCCCCTCTGCCATCACGACCTCAACGAAGGCCGGGCTCCCGTGGGATGGGCCCATTAAAAAAAAAAAAAAAAAAGGTGTGCTTTTCTATGAAATTCAAAATTACGATTGAATTGGTGTGGTTCGTATATTTTTTGATACAGCAATAAAGACATTTTTTTTTTCTGAAGTGAAACCTTGCAAAAATAACGATGTTCCCATTAAAACTTTGGATATCCACTTTTTAATTTAGAAAATCACTATCGTGTATTGTTTATACTTTTGAACAAGCCATGCTTCACTAAGAGCGCAATTTAGTCGAAGCTCAACGAAAAATTATCCTTCGGAATCGCCTTGGCTTGAGAATTCACCGTTAATACCCTTTTTATAAGGAATGAGGAGGAATTCTGTCAAAAATGAAGCGTTTTGGAGGCGCACTTTTTCAAGGCATAGCTAACGATCTACCTTTGGAAACGTGCCTCCGAAATGCTTCACTGGTTGATGCCGACGGCAATCCTCCTCCTTCCCTATACACAGGATAAATGGAAAAATCTTGATGTATTTTCAAGCCAATGCCATCCCAATTAAGTTTTTTCGTTGAGTCTCAGAATTGCGCCATAATACACCTGCAACACAAATGCACTACACCCACAAATAAATTGGACACATTTGAAGCACACTTTAATCTCGCGAATTCATCAAAACCAACTATCAACACCTCTCGGGTTTTGCCTACATAGTTTATTAAATGGTATGACTTTCGGTTAAACACTATGGTTATAAGTTGTAGGTGAAGAGAAGAGGGTGTTCACCATTCAACACATGAGTCTAAATCAGACAGGTGAGAAATCACCTGAATGTGCGATTCGTTATTTTCATTGAATTTTATATTAGAATCACTGTGCCACGCGTGCTGTAGAAAAATTGCGCCACAAATCCATTGAGGCGCGCGTTTCCGGATAAAAGATCCCACAATTACATCTGCGAGAGGAGCTCTTCCGACGAAACCCTTTTCAGACCGCAAGGCTATAGTTTGCTCGAAATATAGCATGTGTCTGGCGTGTTTTGAGCCCTCTTCTATACCGGAAATTGCGGCCACAGCCTCAATTGTGAATCAACTTTACCCTCGCCCCCCTCCCATTTGTAAACGAAGCTGGATAAAATAATAAAATTAAAATTAGTAATATCACATGTTTTTTAGAGCCCTCATGAAAATTCGCTGAAAAACGAGGCGCGTGGTAATAAAAAGGGAGAGCTGGATAGAGAATAGAGTTTCCGCTCCTGAATTGAGACCATTGACCACTCCTGTTACTCTGTTACCAGGCCGACAAAGTTTTAATCTTCCCTTAATTAAATGAAACACAGATCGCGTTAACTCGTTTGAAAATCAATCTAGAGCAAGAGGCAAGGGCTTGCCGCGCGGCGACGCGGCGCGCTATGGAACTCAACGCAGCGCGCGTAACTTCCTCAACAGCCTGCAGGCGTGTTGCATGAGCAGGCATTAGCTCAGATCGCAGAGAGGGTTGAGATGAATAATGAATGACCATCAACCAGCTTTTTAAGCAGAAAGTAATGTCTTTTTAGAGCCTTGAGCGAGAACAAGCTTGGGATGACAATGAATTTCAGAAGGGCATTTAATCTTTGGCCCAGTCCAGTGTCCCATCGCCTCCGCTCTCTGAAAACTTTACCTGAGATATACGGCTCACCTGGACCGCTCACCACCCCGGATTCCTCTCCTTGAAATACGTTGTTTTTTGTTTTTTGTTTTAAATTTTTTTTCTCTGTTTGTGTCTTTGCAATTTTTACGATCGACCATTTCTGTAGCAGCTAATCTATCGTCCCTAATGGGTCTGTTGCAAACTTTTGCTACAACGATTGAGAGTGTTAAATCTAATGTAAATTCGTCTGAAAAGTCCAATGGTGGCATCAGAAAGCCACGAAATGCGATAATAAACTCACAAGAGGCGTTTAATGAAATCCAATATGGCGGAGAAATATTGAGCAATTTGTATGTATGTACCACGAGCATCCAAGGATAGCCAACCTCACAATATCGATCACAACCAATCACAACGTAAACAAACACATAACCTCTACCTCCAGTGAAGTTGTCACAGTTGGCCATCCTTGGATGTTTGTGGTGCATGCATACAAATCGCCCGATATTTCTCAGACATCTTGGATTTCATTAAACGCCTCTTGAGAGTTTTTTATTGCACTTTATGACTTTCTGATGCCACCAATGGACTTTTCAGGAGATTTTACATTAGATTATACACTCTTGGTCGTTGTAGCAAAAGTTTGCAACAGACCCATTACACTTAATAAATATTATAATGGTGAGTAAATTATTTCTTTCGCTTAAATAGTTAAAAACGAATAATTTCGAGAACGATCCGGTAGATCTTACACGTGTAATGACCCGTTAATGACCCAATATACTTCTTTTGTGTTTAATTTTGATCGAATCCGACGTTCCATGTCAACAGAAATGGGTCCCAAAATGTCCCTTCTTCGAACAAGATTCGAACATAATATAAAGGCTTAGCCAAAAAAAAAAAAATAAAAAAAAAAATAAGTCTAAATTCATATTTTGGTTCTTGCGATAACTAAGGAGTATTAAATTTTCGGATTATTTTTCTCAAAACCTGGACAAAATTTTAAAGCCAAAAACTCTTCAAGGCAGATGTTTACTATTTAGTTTTTTACGTTCCGAGTGATATATCACAGACAGCAATTAAATTCAAAATGGGGCTCTTGCAAACTTTTGCTACAGGGGATTGAAGAGTTGATTTTTGCATAAGAACCTGTAAAAATGACGATGAGTACACTAAAAAATCACGAAATTCACTCTCAGAATCGGGCGTAATGGCGAAGAGACGCAGGTATCATGAGGGAGATTCCTGTCAAAAATGAGACATATATCTGTGTTTCAGTTGAGAAAGTGACATAATAGACAGGAGTCTCCCATGATACCTGCGTCGAACCGCCATTACCTTCTTGCCTCAGTTTATGAATTTCAGACTTTCTTAGTGTGATTTTCGTGATTTTTGCTGGTCTCTACATATGATTGGACTATTTTTTTGCTTATAGCAAAAGTTTGAAAGAGCCGCATTGATCAAATCATGGTTGAATGATAGTGACTGTATCTCCAAGTCTCTTTGAATTGCCGTGAGTGTATAGAGCACCTAAAACGCGTCGCACTGAAACAATGAGAAGAATCGAAAAGCTTTAATAGGATTTTTTTTTTTTTTTTTTTTTTTTTTTTTTTTTTTTCAAACTGCGATTGTTTCATGAAATTTTGAAAATTCTCATCGCCATCAAGTAATCAAGAGAAACAGAGAAGTACACTCATACTTTTTCTATGGTTATTTTAAGAGTTTTGATAAATTTTACACTTAAAATAGAGACTAGGATCATATATGAGTGAAAAAGATTGATAACTTTCGCCATAGTAAAAAAAAAAAAAAAAAAAAAAAAAAAAAAAAAAAAAAAAAACCCTATTTATTTTCCAAATTCTGGAAAATTGTTGCTCAATAAAAGGGAAACATTTTAAAACCGAGTCTATATAGGAAAAAAATAGTACTATTTGTATTTTGACTTGAAAAATTGGCGCCAGGATTTCCTGTTGTTAAATCTGATAATCTGAAACACCCTGTATATGTAGTTCTCTCGGAACCACTTTTCACCTAAACCTGATAGTATAAAGTACGATTAAAATTAGTATGTTAACATCGTATAAAAAATTACAATATCAGCTTCGCTCGCTCAGGGGCAATCACCTCCTCAAAATTACTCAAGTTATAGAAACATCATATTCCAACTTCCGTTGCTAAAAAACCGCTTAACTTTGAAGAAAATAAGAAAAAAGGGGTGGAAGAGGATTAAACTCAGTAAGTTAAAAAGAGAAATTACTGTAACCCGATAATGAAAGCATGAAGCCTGTAGCCGAAGAATATTCAAAGAGGATAAAAGTTTTGTTTGCCTTATTATCTTTATTAAATTTTAAGTGTATATGAGCGAGAGCAGCTAGTGAAAGCCACTCGTTCCTCACTTGATTAGACAATTAACCGCAGGCCAAAGAGTATGAAAGAACTGCAAGCTAGGATTCAAGAATTCCTTAATAAACACTTTAAAAAAGAAAACTCGTTTTACTTAAACAAGCAAAACACTCTTCGATTATAATAACCGGGAGTCTTTACAATGTGATGGCATCATACGTCTATACTTTCTTAATGACAATACTTTAGTGTATTTTAAGAAAGCAAAAACACAGATCTTTGGAAGTGACTTCGGTACTATCGGCGTAATAATACAAGGGTGGATTTTAAATGTAGTTTAGTAGTTTTTTGCCGCTGCTCATCCCCCCCCCCCTCGCAGAAAAAGTTGATTGTTCCACCTAGATGAGAGGGTACTTCCAAATTAGCTCTTTTGTAATGGTTTAAATGGATCAAAAGCATAACGTTGCTATAGCTTATTTTACACGTCGCAATATATACCACTGCTTCGAGGTTAAGGGAAACGAAGCACGTACATTTTTCTCATAGAATACGCAGAATGAGCAGAGAGTAGCAACGTTATCTCGGAAATACCTTTCGGTAACTGCGCCTTTGACAGAGTATAAGCAGAGACAGCTGAATTAGGCAAAGGTCATACTTGGAACTTATCACTAATACTGCGCAATACGTTTCTGAGAAAATGTCCATGACATATTACATTATTTATTTGTTTACCTTTGCTCTAGAAATTTGCAAGTTTAAAGTCTAATTTTTAAGCACAACGTATGCAGACAAAAACAAATATTTAATTAATTTATTTTTAACTCGAGTAAAATGAACCGAAGGAAAAAATGTAAAGCCGAGAATTTGTTTTTGTAATATTTTACCCCCGTAGAGAGTTGAAATTGTCCTCAAACGAGGACGTTTGATTAGCTTTTAACTTCTACGAGTAGGTATCAATACAGTTGCTTCAATTCAAAGAAAAAGTGGGAACGGAATCCACCGTGGTAATGAATGAAAGGTTTTGACTAAAGATATAATTTCATGCATATTGCAAGGCAATCGCGTTCATGCGCGCTGATTCTATGCATGTCCTGCCTCCTCTATCGGCAAGGAACGGATTATGCCGACACCGACAGCCTCTGAATTCATAGTATCAGTTATACTGATTGAGGGAGTTCTAAAATGGGGCTCTTGCAAACTTTTGCTGTGAGCGAATGAATAGTCCATTCTGGAATAAAAACCAGCAAAAATCACCAAAATCACACCGAGAAAGTTTAAAATTCAGTAATAAACCTACATAACTACATAAATGGCAAGATTGTAATGGCGGTTCGACGCAGGTATCATGGGAGGCTCCTATCTAATAAGCCACTTTCTCTTTGGAAACAAAGAGGTATGTCTCAATTTAGATAGGAATCCCCCTTTCTACCTGCGTCGAACCGCCATTTAGCTCGATTCTGAGAGAGTGAATTTCGTGATTTTTTAGTGTGCTCATCGTCATTTTTACAGGTTTTTATGCAAGAATCAACTCTTCAATCCCGTGTAGCAAAAGTTCGCAAGAGCCCCATTCTCCTGACAGCTTTACCGGTAACGCCGGCACGCGGCGTCGTGTGTTTATACCGGTGTTTTACAGGTTATTATAAACAGTAAAGACAGATCGTTCGGAAATTCATCGAAGAACCGATAAACTTCATCAGCTTTTATTAGCCCAGTCAATATTGACACGTCAATTTCAGTCAATACCTTTTAGGTGCGCACAACATTAACCCTTTCAGACCAGGTATGTGCATTTTAATGTACATCTGAATAGCAGTGAATCTTATGGAAAACATAAAAATACAATATGGTCAACAATTTAGATGAAGAGACAGCGGTAAGATCAACCATGTTGATCAAAAATCCATTTCTGAACCAAAAGAACTTCAGGTCTGAAATGTTTAAAGAATCATTCAGAGGTTTTTATTCGATAGCTCAGCAACATCACCAGATGAACAGAACGGACATCAACATCGCATGACATGAATTTCCCAGTGGCGTCGCTAGGTGTATTTTTAAGGGGGGCCCAAGTGCCGGGTGTCACCCCCTTCTCCATCAAAAAACTAACTCAGAACGACGATTTCCACTGACCCCAGTGGCGTACGCAGGGGGGGGGGGGCTAAGGGGGCTAAAGATACCCCCCCCCCAGACATCCGATTTTTGGGGGTGGAGGGGAAGGGGGGGAAACAATTTTCAATCAAACGCTCATCAGTGCAAGCCCCTCCCAAGAAAAATCCTGCGTACGCCACTGAATGACCCCCCTAGCCTTCTACCTGTGCCCCACCCAGTCCCCCTTCAAATTCAGTGACATTAGGTGAAGAGAAAAGCACATTTATTGCTATGTATCCTCGAAGGTTTTGAACACTCACTATTAATTTGATCAAATAATGGTAATGTTCGCTGATTTAACAGAAAAGTATGTAATGAAGCAGCATCGGTGCAGCCAGAAATTGTTTCAAGGGAAGGGAGAGCGGTTGAGTTGACGTACCTACTGTTCACACACCCCATTCACCGGGGGGTCTGGGGGGTATGGAATACCCCCCAGGTCAATGGGGGGTACGGGGGTCCACCCCCGGAAAATTTTGAAAATTTCACACCTTGAAAACCCAGTTTAACGGGGTTTCCGGGTTTTATTTGAGAGAACCGAGAAAAAGTTATGGGGTGGCGATTGGGGGGGAGGGGGGGTTCTTTCTCCATCCTGATGATATTTATTCCTTAAATTTCATTTTCTAACTATTTAGAATCGTTTTTCTTGACCGGTCCAGTTGGGTGTCACCCCCCAGGCCCAGGCTCCCCACCATATGCCCTTACCTTAAGTCAGTGGAACCCGTCGCAAACTGTCCCTTCTTCCTTCCACGCACCCCCTTACCTTCAACTACCTATATTTTTTCCTTCCTTTCGTTTTCCTCCTCTTTTTCCTTCCCTTATTTATTTTCTTCTCTTTTTTTTATTTTTCCTCTTTTCTCCTTTCTCCTTTTATTCCTTTTTTCCTTTTTCCTTTTTCCTTTTTTTCCCCCTTTTTTTTCTTTTTCTTTCTCTTTTTCTTCTCTTTTCTTTTTCTTTCACTCCGTTGGGTGTCACCCCAAGGATGGTGGCACCCGGGGCCCTGCCCCCCCCCCCCCCCCCCTAGCGACGCCGCTGGAATTTCCCATATCTCAGGCCAGTTATGCCACTATACTAGATATGACCTTATACTTTTGGCAATAAGCTGTACCTTAAATACCCAGAAAATGGATCATTTCCACCCATTAATGTTCTGTGATTGGACGAAAGGTTGAACGAGTTTAAACGCATTAACCTTGACACTACGGAAAAGTTGCTATCTGGAGTTTTAGTTGAGCTGACTGATTGGGATCGATGATTATCAACAAGTTTACATGTTGAGGATATTTCGATGAATCGTATAATTAATGAGCCGCCTCTATCCAGGTACGTAGCGGGCAGTGGCGTAGCGTGCAATTAGGCAACGTTGCAGTTCGTCCATTTAAACCCGTGAAAAAGATCGAAGTATTGGGTGTTCGGTGAACAGATTCACTTTAGAGCGTTTACATGGGTTTAAATGAACAAAGTACAACGTTGCCAAATTGCACGCTACGCCACTGGTAGCGAGAGAAAAATGAAGATCGCAAGCTAAAGATAAAATAATGATGAATCCGCACTGAATGAATTGAGCGATCTTTTGGCCCCATGATTTGTTAATGTAGGTAGAATTTGTTGAAGGGTTAGGCTATTAATATTATTTTCATTATTTTCTCCTTTTCAACAAAGGTATTTAAACTTTGCATTATGCACCTACGCAAAACCGCGGTCAGGGACTATAAATCAATATAATGGATTGTTGGCCGTCGCGTGAAGTTTCCGCAATTTTGAGCAATGAATTTTTTTCATCTCTATGACGCAAAAAAAAGAAGAAAAAAAGACGAGTCAGATAATAAAATACTGTGAGTGATATCGCCGGAGTATTTGTTATAGTACTCAAAAGAGCGGGTTTTTTTTTTTTTTTCTTTCTCAGTTTTCTATTTTTGTTTGTTTTGCGCCCTGTTCTCTTGCGGTGCTTTAATAGAGATAACAATTCATAGATTAAGACAGGTCAGTGTTAATATGTTACCGAAGATGGCTAAGACTTCAGATATGGCTCTTTCCATTTTACCACGCAGTGTTGAAACTTTTGAAAGTTGTTGAAGCTATTTCATTCTGATGAACAAGAACCCAAGCCCTAACCTGACAGTGGTTGTTCCCTTTTATTTTGACTGGTGTTAATCAAAAGCCTGCATTCTTCACGATTTACGAATACGTTGTCGACTTATTTTGAAACGATTAATTTAAGTGGTGGCGTTGAATACCGCGTGGCTAGCTCCAGCAGTGGCGAGGCGTGATATTTGGCAACAATGTATTTTCTCCATTTAAATTCACAAAAAAATCGAACGCTTTGGTCATCGGCGATGACTAGGCATTTCGACCTTTCTGATGTGTTTCAATGGGAAAAAGGAACGTTGCCAAATCGCATGCCTCGCCACTGAGCTCCAGCCAACTGACTATGCATTCCTAATTCTAAAGCCGTCAGGCTCTAATGAATAACCTGCGTAACCGACAAGAAGGAATTTTAGGTTAGGATTTTGGGTGTGACTTTTCCTTATCTTTTTCTTTTGATTGATGGAGCTAAGAGAACTAACCCATTATGGACCAAGCCCGAGTATACTCGTTTTCTCCTCTAGTCTTTCTCACATTATTGATTCAGTCTTCTTTCCGAATAAACGCAAATACATACAGATGAAAACTCTAACAAGATGATATGTCTTCGGGCGCCTTCAATTCGTCGTATAGGCAATTCCAACTCCACCGAGTACGAACAGTTAACTACCTTCCCTGTAGAAATGGGGGAGTGGTGCTCTCTTGAATTAACCTGGTCCTTAAAGGGTTAATGCTTATAAAAAATGCTCATAGTGGCGTCGCGTGCAGTTTGACAACAATGTATTAGATCCATTTAAATCATTCAAAGTTCGAATTCAGGGGGTGCACATCAGTGCACAAGGAAAATTCGATATTTTTAACGAGTTTAAATGGAGCTGTTGCATTGTTGCCAGATGACACGCGACGCCACTGAAAATGCTCATAAAATAATAAAATAACGTTGAGACCAACGAAAGAGTCCATGAATTTGCACTTGAAACAATAAACTGTCCGATGTATTATTACGGTAAACCGTTTGAGAGCGAGAATGAGACGGCCGATTACTTGTTTTGATCCAATTATGTTTGTAACGTCACCATTAAACGGTCTTTTAGGGTCCGAGCGGATCCACGTTAGTCCTCCCCATGATTAAAAACATAGGTGTAATTTATACGGCTGGAAATCAGTAGGTTAAAATGAAGGAGCGCGCAGCACTTACAAAGGGTATAACTATGGGAAAATGAACCAAATTGACAACACAGGGATCTAATCTAGTTTGAGAAGATATGGAGCTCCTCGCCTGTTTTAGCATCGATATCTTAATATTTCCTTTTGTAAGTTTACGCCAGCGCTAAGCTGAACTGGATAGGATCCGGGCGAGAGGGGAGGAAGTCTCCAAAATGGTTTAGCTCTCCAAAATGGCGAGGGAATTAATTTCTAATCTATTGAGAGTTGGCGCTTGGAAAAAGACTTTCATAAAGTAGGCATACATTCAAAAATAGGTTCGAAAGTAAAAGAGGATATAAAAATATGCAATGAGATTGGGGAGCCTTAAAGAGTGGGAAGAACATATATGTACTAACACACATACCGTTTCATGCATACTTCATATGCTTTTAAGATTTACTGTCGATGTATAGGTATACAGCATAGTACCTATACACTGCATGAGATGCACCTTATCGTATCTTGCCTCCGTATATTTCGTCATTTCTGCAGATACTCCGGAATGCGGAAGTCTTTAAAAGAAAAAAAAAATGACGAGAGGAGTAAAGGGGGGGGGGATGATAAATAAATAAATAGGAAGAAAAATTGAAAAAGTATGATCTTACATGCAATTTCTATTTATTCTGGGTTGGTGCCGAATAAGGAGTGCGGGCGAACGAGGTGGATGTGTTGCTGGAACGTCTGACGTTTTCCTCATCTCGTTCGTTTCCTTTCGCCGAAGCGTCCTTCGAGAAAAATTGAAAATTGTCTGATTACTATTTGTTTTCATTCCTCTTTCAATTTATGTAACCTCTCGTTACCATGTAGCAGCGTGCTCAATGCCGCGTCGTACCGCCGCTCTACGGTCTGAAATCGTCAAAAAGTGGCAAAAAAAAATTAGAAAGTAAATTTCTCACAAATTTCTTATTTTTACACCTCTAGGACCAACTTTAATCACGGAACACACTTCAAACAAGTAATTTAAACCTAGAAAATGTCTCTGGAGAGTTTTAAATTACGCTTTATAGGTCGAAAACTATGATTTTTGATTACTTTTTTTCCTCTGAGTTTTGGCCACTTTACTATGAAAAAAGACGAGAGGAGTAAAGGGGGAAAAACTGATAAAATGTACCGTCGCACAGTGAAATCAGTGAATCAAAATCAGTGACTCTTTCAAATTGCCAACAGTGTTTTTTTCCCATTTAAATGCATTCAAAACAATCGAATCACTTGCATTAATTAATTGTTTCACAAAAGTTAACAAATGGATTCAGTGTATGGTTGCTATAACAGAGACGAAGCGTGCAATTTGGCAACGTTGGATTTTTCCCATTTAAACTCATATAAAAGGGTCGAATGTGAAAGTGTTCACCGAACATCCAATACTTCGATCTTTTTCATGGGTTTAAGTTGACAAAGTAAGTATAACGTTGCCAAATTGCACGCTACGCCACTGGTTGCTAAATCGCACAAGCCGCCACCGATGCTATGATGACGCGCGTTACATGGCAACAACGGTGGGGCCTTTTTTTCACTTAGCCGTTGTGACGACAACGAATGTTACGCAGCTTCAAAGCATCGTGTATTTATTTGATCCAAAACGATATTAATATTTTATTTCCGCGTTTGTGTGTCATCCACGGTATTTCAATCTGAGGAAAGGTTAGGTTTATGCACGGAAAAAAAAAGATTAGTGAAAATAACCATACGGATACCTGATTTTGGCACCTGCTAGATGTTATGGTAAACTTGACCAGAAGTATGGTACATTTACCGATACTTTGAGTAAATTCGACACAGACATGAAATGATTCAAATTGGTAAACGGTTATTGTTGGAAAATTGTTATCCTCTAAACATAATTACATCCGTCTTTAGAAAAGTTTTGAAGAAGATCGATGAATACCCTACCAGGATAATGGAGAAACCGGCTATTGACCCATCAAAAATTATTTGTCTACCATATGCTGCTCGTAATAAAAACGAAAAACTAAAAAAATATCAGCAATGAAACTTTTTGGTAACCATATCAACAAGTGAAAGGTTCTTTGGTCCGAAAAATAATTGTTTCCATCCAGTGTGCGTCTGAGACTTTTCTCGATTGATGTTTCGCTGAATTGGCTATAGTGAGCGATTCCGAATCTGGGTCATCAACCGATGGGCTGTTTTAGTAAAGTATGTATATCGATTGACAGCAGATACTGATGGTTCTTAATAAAATCTGGATTAATAAAATTTTCTAATAGAATCTTTTCAAATTCAAATTTTGGATTTACAATGCAGCTATTTTTATGACCTTCTACGATAACGAAAATTGATTCAACTATTGATTCATATTTCTCTCTTTCTCTCTATCTTTCTCTCTCTCCCCCCTCTCCCCCCCTCTCCCCCCCCCTCTCTCTCTCTCTCTCTCTCTCTCTCTCCCCCCCCCAGTTTGTGAGGGCCGACCTTTCAAAATACAGGGAGAGAACGTAACGTAACATAATTTTGTTGTCTGTTTGTTCTCTTACGTATATTATTTGATTTAGTTTGGAAAAAAGCTCAACTTCTTAAAGGGGATGAAAATAAAAAAGTATGGAAAATATCAAAAAATGAATCTATTGCCTCTTACAGGCTTTCAGCCAGGAGTTTCTTTTAAAGGACGTTTAGTCTAACCTTATTAGTTATGAAAGGATTTTAAAAGTTTTTAGTGCGTTGTTCTCACAGGAATTGATCACTCCATTTCCCCGAGGCCAAAGTTGGAGATTGGCCCGTTGCTCCTGCTATCTGTTGTTAAAATAGACACGGCCTTTACACATAAGGGCCACGGGGACCTTCGCTTAGCTCGTTGGTGCAATGTCAAGAATAAATAGCGATACAATAAAAAGCGATGAGCACGCCACAGGCTCTCTAGATAACGGGAGTGCTTTATTCACTTTATTCTTGAGGAGCAGAACATTTGTCAGGGTCTCCTATGAAATTAGAGAAGTCGCTACAACTTCCTTCTCGTCTCTTTCCTCCTCGGGGAAAAAAAAAAAAAAAAAAAAAAAAAAAAGTTTCCCTAATTACCGATGGAGATACGCGACTGAGATGTAAGAGGTGTTGCTGAAATCAACGGCATCATAAATTATTCCTCTTGTTCATTTAAAAATGATATCCATAGCTGTACGAGCTCTAGTGCCAGTTTCTTGCAATTTATTCTTGTCTCCCCCTTACCACCCCTCGACGCTCTTTGCTTCTTCCCTTACCTCTCTTTTTCCTTCAAATGGTGGCGTGCGGCAAGGCGATGCTCGGAGGGAGGATGTATGGGAGGTGGAAGGGGGTGTAGGGAGGGGGTGGAGGGAGGGGGTGGAGGGAGGGGAGGGAGGGAGGGAGGGATCGGAGGGAGGGGGTGGGGGGAGGTGGGTGGTGGCGGGAGGAGGGAGGGTAGACTTAACTGGGTGAATTCGCATTGAGGCGAATGAAAAAGCACATCCAAGTGCGGAAAATGCTAACTTCCGCATCTACATTCGCGAACAAACAGTATCGCCAAATGGCTGAAAATATTCCGATTCTATTTCCATTCAACGCAAAGTAAAACTTGCTTTTTTGCAAGATGTGACAACACTGCGAACAAATGAGGTAATTTTCTCTCCGGTTGCTCCTTGCGCCCAACCGTTCCTTGGCGAGTCTAGCTTTCTCTTCTATTTCTGTCTCCCTTTCCGGGAAGAGAAGGATTTCCACAATTAATCTAGAGAATCATCTTTCAAATTTCATAGTCGCGTCGTTTTCTCATGCGAACGGATCCTGTTATTTGATGACGCAACGGTGCGTTCAACGCTTTCATCAAATTTATCGAAGATGTGCGGGGAGTGAGCTGTGAAGTGAAAGGTCAGTTGAACGCAAAGAGTGCTCAAATAGAAGACCGGCCTGGTGCGCTATAACGCCGAGCGGGAAGCTAACCTCTCAATGCCGGCAATTTGGACATTTGAACATCCGATCCGACGACAATACTCACCAGGGCTGCCATTTTGCGAATAATTATACGAATTTTCCCATTTAACTCATAACAGACAAGCTGGCCCTATACTATACAGGCTAAGGATTAAAATGGAAACTAGGCCAACAATAAATAAGTAGTTCCCATTTTAATCCTTAGTTATCGTCTGTGATGTTTTTTTGGCCATTTAGTTTGTAATTGTTTTAATATTTAACTCATAGTATAATTTTTTTTAATTTACCACGAAATTTGGCAACACTAATAATACTCGCACAGTTTTCGAGACGACGACCCTCTTTACACGCGTTTGAGGGGTTTCACTGAGAAAAAAATCTTTACGCACAATATCGATACCGACCATTCTTTAGGTAGGAGGCCCAAAGCTGTAGGCAAATTGCCAAAAGACTTTGGTTCTTTTGCCTAAAGCGTGATCGGTATAGATATAGTCTAATCACTCTGGTATTTGTGCCTAAAGTGTTTTCTCGGTGATAGCTTCGTTTTTTGCAGTGTGCAACTTTTCCTTTGAGAGGACCCTCTCAAAGTTGGAATCTATGTTCTAAAGAGGTGGCCTTAGCTTTTAATTTTCTTCGATTTTTCTTTGATCTACGGGCCGATTATTTACTTTATCGATAAACCGATCGTTAATAAGACATTCAATGCGTGATGCTATTAGTCAAGAATTGTAAGCTTGGTCGTTCCTATGATAACCACCATTTAATACTTCGTTATAATATGAAGGCTATTCCTGAATGGCTTTAAAAACGGGCACTTTAACAATGATTATTACAGCAACAGCCAAGTTTTACAATGTTCGACCAATATAGCGTCAATCATAGAAAGACAGAATTAACGATTAGTTTAACGTACGATAAGTTAATGATCTGACCTCTGGTCATTCATATTTATTCTCTGCCTGCGTTTAACATATAGACCGTACCATCAGCCACTCAAGCTCAAAATTAATAAACCCTTCACTGCATGATTTTTTTTTTCTCAAGCAAATGTGGATTTTTCAATGTATTAGGTGGTCAAATACATGGGAAAAATAGTGAAAAAAATAATTTGACGGTTTTTCGGTCAAAATTATCTTTTTTCTATTTTTTACTCGTTTTTTACAAGTGATATAACACCATAAGAAATGGCGGGAATTTTTTTTATTTATTTTTTTTTTAAATTTTCAAAAAAAAAAAAATTTACTTTAATTGGATTTTTCAAAAAGCCAATGCCGGAAACTTTATAAAAATAATCAAAATGAGGTCAGTTTGGATACGGGGGCAAATTTCACCCCTGACATGATTTCGATCACGAACCCTTCACTGCATGATGTTTTCTTTCAGCCATTTTTTTTTTTTTTTTTTGTGTGTGAGCTCAAAACATACCTTCTCCCGCGTTGACACACCATGCGCCGAAGGCATATCTCAAAACCTGAATTTTATATGAGCGTTTGAAGAATTTGTTCCACCAGTGGAACCCCATGCAGTGAAGGGTTAAGTTCAAAAGTAAACAAAGAATATTCTGTCAAGTTAGGGGTTCCAAGCCATGAACTCAAACTGCGTAATTGAACGGTTCGATTTGTTAAAACGCGAAAAACAACTACAATAGATTGTTACTGTGATTGCGGAGATGGCGGAGGTCATGAGCCACACCAGATAACGTCGTGAATATATTAAATGCATGGATTTACACGGGAATACGACGTTTTTTTTAGGACAGAAATAATTCTTAATCGCAGGGTCTGCTTTAGTTGCTCAATAAATCGACATTTCTCCCAATGTCAATAGGGGGGGGGGGGGGGGGTCAAAATGAAAAAGCAGCAACAGCCTCCTTTTTTGACTTTTGTCATAGCTTTAAATGGAAAGAGATCGATTAGCTTGAAACTTCTCGAGTCACCGCTGGTGACATTTTCCCATCGGATTGCTGCCATTGGCAAATCCAGCAATCTGGCTGCAGTGTATTCCCCCTATTTGATTGCATGAGAAATAATCGATTAGTCACGGTGCTATATCACCTCCAAGAATCGATAGTTTATCATACATACATTTAAATCGGAAGAGTGCACAGTTGCTAGATTTCTGGATCCGCCCATGATGATTGGTGCATCAATATGTTGGTCCTAATATTTCGTAATTGAATCGTCGTATTAAACTCGGGGCAATAGTTCCCAAACGTTGACTGCAGAATGAAATAAATGAGAGTGAGAGGAGAGTAGTTGTAAGAACGAGCATGCGGAAAATGGATCACTAGAACAATTTCCGACGTGATTGTTCTGGAAGTAAATTTATTTAAATTACAGCAATTCTTGAAGAAAGTATATAAAGGAGGAAAAAGTGCAACGTGATAGGGTAGAGAGAGGAAGACAGAAAATACTTTGAAGCGTTAAAATGTTTCGAGATTTTAATTAAGAATTTGATTAAACTAAATTTATTGTCAAAAATTATGCTGCCAGGTGCTTGTCAGGGGGAAAAAGTTTTGTCGATTCCGCATTTCATTGAGCGGGCCAGAGCGCCCATTCTCTCTAAGTTCTGCAATTCTCGCGCTATACTCCGGCCCCGCGTGCCACTCTCGGAGAAACGTAAAAACCTTATCTGAGAATTGCGGAGAATTGTTTCGGTTTTTATATACATTGTTACTCATTGACGAATGTAAACTTTTTAACTTTCAAAGTTTTACAAATATAGAAACATATTTCCCTGCCGGGCTCCGGCGAGAAAAATGGAATCTCTGAAGCAAAGTTGCAAATTTGTTACTGTAATATTCAAGAGATGAAAATAAACGCTATGGTTTCTATTTATTTTCCTGTTCGTTAGACTGATGATTACTTTGAAAGACAAACGAGAGTCTGTAAAGTTCAATATTTTTGTTACAAAAGATATCGTCCCGTGTTCCACACAGAGAGGTCACACCACAAATAATACGGAACAGAACGAAACGTGTTTGTTCGAAAAAAGTGAGAAGTGTGGATGCTGGATATTGCAACGGACTTTTTTACCTCTCAACCACCCCCTCCTACCGTGCATTGCATAAATCTGCTGAGAAGTAGGACGAGAGCGTTATTAAGGCAGTTGTTTTTCCCTTCCTCATCCCCCTCCTAAACTGCACAAAAAATCTTCTATGTTCGCTTGAAAGATATTTCGTTCAATGGGTGTTCGTTTGAAAGATATTTCGTTCAATGGATCTATTTCACACTTCAGCTAGAGCATTTTAAAATATCAATCAACAAGTAAAAATTACATTGGCAGCATCAGAAAACACCAAATATCCTTAATAAACTCACACATTGCGAAAAACAATAGACACTATTCACTAAGCTAAGATATAGCTCAT
>VMOF01000388.1:17547306-17715400 GCA_011764245.1 Trialeurodes vaporariorum
TCGCCAGATTTGCCTTTAAATTACTTTTAAATTAAGTCTAATTAGAAAAATCGAATAAATTAATATCCGAAAAATGGCAACGCTGTCTAATTACCCTTCAGTAGGTGCGCCGGGGACAAACCTCACCCAGTCGGCAATGGGTCTGTTGCGTACTTTTGCTACATCAATATGACACATTGTTTCTAACGTAAAATTCGGCGAAAATAACGATGCGCACATTAAAAACTTTCAAAATCCACTCATTAACTCAGAAAATACCTTCCATTTCAAACAACCCGCGCTACACTAGACAGTATATCACCGACTTATAACTACATAGATGGAACCATCTCGTTTATGTAAACATGAACAGAACTTACAAACATTGAAATGTTTCGTTTAGATGCGTACATTACTTATATTATTTTGTAATCTTTGATAAACCGAAAAGACCAGACAGCAAATGCAGCCAATAGTTCATGTATTTAGAAGGGAATTCCATCATTTTGTAGTTACGATGTTGTTTACTTATGCACGGTGGTTCCGTCTATGTAGTAGTATACCGGTGCAAATAGTGTTTGGTGTAGCGCGGGCTGTTTGAAATTGAAGTGATTTCCTGAGTTAATGAGTGGATTTTGGACGTTTTTAATGTGCGCATCGTTATTTTCGCCGAATTTTACATAAGAATCAAGGTTCTATATTGTTGTAGCAAAAGTATGCATCAGACCCATTCTTTTACGCCCTGCTTGCGAAAACACTCTTTTAATTCTACATATAGTTTTTTTTTTTTTTTCAGTATAGCTGCTCAAAATACATAAGAGCAAATTTTCTGCTGGTTTTTAAAATTTAAAAGCTTAAACGTGTCACACAACAGTTCAAAGTGGCTCGTTCAATTTGGCAACAATGTTTCCCCTCAATTTGACTCAATGTCAAACAATCGAATGCTGGTGAAGCGCTGCTTTTCTGTCGAATTAATTGATTTTACATAGAGTCAAATGGAAGAAAAACAGTGTTGCCATATGTGCACAAGCTGCCCCTGCAACAGTCACCTAAATTGAAAATATTGAGAAAAAATAAATTTAAAAGTGTATTTTTTTGTTTTAACAAATGGACTATAGCTTTATTAATTTTGAAGGTTTATTGAAAATAGCACTTCAATTCTTTTAGTATTCCAGCATAAACTATTTTACCGCCCCTTTTGTGTAGTCGTAAAGGCGCACTAATAATGTTCTGTGACAAAATTTAACGAGTGCGTTAGTGCTAACTCGGTGTATCTGTTGGTCCTACTTATCCTCGAGCAGATTCTAACATGTTCTTATTAATTAGTAATTTTAGATATTAGGGGCCTTAATGAGAACGGCCGTAAAGGTGGAAAAGCTGAGAGTTCATTGCTCCCTGGCCCTAATCCTCGGGGAAGGTTCGGCGGTGAGAGATGGGAGCTCCATCACTCCGTGTCTGTGATTATTTTGTTGCGGTGTGAGAGGTAATCTTCTTTCGCCTTCAAATCGGAATGTATGCAAAAACCGAACTGTCGAGTAGGAACAGTTATCTCCATTTGTTTATGTGCTATCGTGCTTTGAGTTGCAGATGATATACGCTAGAGCTAACGCATTTCGAGTATCGAGTTGACGGATTCTGACAAGTAGCGGTGTTTGATTTCAAAATGCATCAAAATTTATTGGCAAGTAATATCGGTCAGCAATGAGTCAAAACTGTTTGCTAAATAACCACTCACCGATCCGTTTTGATGCATTTCGAAAGCAAGTTGTAAGAATCCGTCAACCCGATACTCAAAATGCGTGAGTTCTACCTTTTACGGCCTGTTTCCGTATTGGGTCTGTTGCATACTTTTGCTACAACGATTAAGAGTGATAACACTGATGCAAAATCGCCTGAAAAGTCCATTGATGGTATCAGAAAGTCATAAAATGCAATAATAAACTCACAAGATACGTTCAATGAAATCCAAAATGGCGGATAAATATCGAGCAATTTGTATGCATTTACCACGAACATCCAAAGATAGCCAACCTCACAATATCGATCACAACCAATCACAACGTAAACAAACACATAACATCTACCTCCTGTGAGGTTGTCAAAGTTGGCCATCCTTGGATGTTCACGGTGCACGCATACAAATTGCTCGATATTTATCCGCCATCTTGGATTTCATTAAACGCCTCATGTGAGTTTATTATTAGATTTTATGACTTTCTGATCCCACCAATGGACTTTTCAGACGATTTTACACTAGATTATACACTCTTAATCGTTGTAGCAAAAGTTTGCAACAGACCCATTGCGGTAAAATATATGCTGCATTGATAGGTTTCATTGATGAAAAATTATTTCGTAATGGACTAAGTTTAACGATTGCTGATTTCAAATTCATTTAACGGAGTGAGAACGCAGTCTGCATTGCTGGGAATTCCATCCTCACTTGAAGGAGTGCACACTTTTTTTTTCATCTTCGTGTAAGTCATGTTCGAAAAAGTTACAAAAGCCACTCAATTGTGCTCCGGGGTTTGCGGTGAAGATTTACCGATCCAAAATTAATAACCTACATTTGCAGTGAGCTCACGTTTTTCTTCACGGCTGCATATTGGAAAGTTACAATGGTTTAGTTTGGCAATACAGATGCTGCTCTCTCCAAAAATATACTCGTCTATAGTACAAGGTGCTCTGCTCTGTCATGGCAGCCGGCAACTAACGCGAGTGTGGTGCATCGTTATTCTCTTTCCGCGCAGTGTCCCGTTGTCACAGTGATAATTTCGACCATCGATTCCTATTCCGCTATGATCAAACACCTCCGAGAAAACTTCATCGTTGTAAGAGGGATTACGTTTATTTTCCAATCGTTTTGATGCCACGCCCTTCGTTCGAAACTGGCAAATTTGATCCCAAAGACATCCTTCACAGGCATGGGTGAATATACAGGAAATCCCCCCCCCTCTCTCTCTCTCTCTCTTCTCTCTCTCTCTCCCTCTCTCTCTCCCTCCCTCTCTCTCTCTCCCTCTCTCTCTCTCTCTTTCTCTCTCTCTTTCTCTCTCTTTCTCTCTCTCTCTCTCTCTCTCTCTCTCTCCCTCTCTCTCTCTCTCTCTTTCTCTCTCTCTCTCTCTCTCTCTCCCTCTCTCTCTCTCTCTCTTTCTCTCTCTCTTTCTCTCTCTCCGGCCGCTTGAACACATGTGTTAGAAAAGGATAGCAAAGAGGGTCACCATGTGATTTTATCTCTTACTTCTGTTCTTTTCTAACCCATGTATTCAAATTGGAAGAGAGAGAGAGACAGACAAATTTTTGTATCCACCCATGTTTACAGAATACGTATGTACCCCCAGAGGTCCTTTCAATAGCCCAATAGTAAAAAATAAAAAAAATAAAAAAGAAACGCGAATATTATTTCGATAAAGAACAGTTGTGGTTATTTTTTATCAGCAGAATCGTGCATGATGTATATGAGAAATTCAGCGAGCCACAAGCTTGCAAGCAGACCCGTGGTTTATCGAAATGAAATCTTCAGTGGCCTAGCCAATGACGCAATATCGTAATCCTAGCAAAATTAAGATTTTTGTCCATTTAAATACATGAAAAGTATTGAATTTCAGAGTATTCACCGCACAGCCAAACCCTCGATATTTTTCATGGGTTTTAAAAGGGCTGATTTTAGCGTTGCTGTAAAATGCACGCTTTGGCATTATCATAATTTTAGAAAGTTATTGTTGAACTGACAAAATAGATTGTGAAATCAACAAAATTTGTGTGAATTTTACGGGACAGTTATAGTTGTGCCAACAATCTCTTTCGGCAGTTAAACAATAATATTTTTTTGTTTTAGCATTACATTTTGTTAAATTGACAAAACCATTTTGCGGGTCCACGCCTTTCACCATTAGAATAGTTAAATCAACCTTTTTTTTGTGTGTGTGTTCAGACGAAAAATTTGAGGTATAAAGCAAATAATCTCGTACGATTCAGATTGAGACCCAATTAAATTGGAACTATGTTATTCGTTTTTCTTTATGTAATTAGTCTAATTGCATCGAAGAAAAAAAAAAGAAAAAAGAAAAAAAAAAACTTTAAATAATTATTATATTCCTTTAATTTCCTCAAATGAATCCTCAATTTTTTTTTTAATTTTTATGCATTTTCACGAGCCCTCAACTTAATGGAAAGTCTTTGTCTGTGAAGCAGCTTAGTTATCAAGTAATAAAAAGTGAGTGGTGCAACATTGGTCACGCAAACACATTCCGTACAGGATCAATGTTACATAATAAGTTATCGTTATTATAAATATAGTTACATCCTGTTTCAGAGAATGACTTGAATTTTTTCGACACTCACTATATCGTTTAGATAGAAAAAAATTTTCTCAACTGTTTGGTTAGAGGATCGACTTTCGATAAAACTTTCCCTATACGGCAACAATTTATTCGTTTTTTTTGTTTTATTTTTCTATTTTTTATATTTTTATTTTTTTTTTACCGTAATATTTTTGTAAATTCTGAAGATTATGAAAGATTATAATCTTTTAATTTATGATCCGGTTTATTTAACATTTCAAATCGCTAAGCTAAAGAGTTTATAAGCAGCTTGGCAAGTGTGGTACCATGTTTCTGCATTACGCGCACGGTTTAAAAGAGATTTAAGGAAGGGAAATGGGCTATGAGTGACGAGGGTTGGTGCGCTGGTAAAAAGGGAGAGGGGGTTGGAATAGAGAGAAGATGAGAGAGAGGGTTGAGGGAAGAACAGATAATGACATTAAACTGTACGTTACTTAAATGTGTTCTAAAACCGCGCTCGCGTCTGATCGCGGATTTCCTGAAGTCCTTCGCTTCAACCTGCAGGAACAGCAAAACGCCGAAAACCTTTGGCCTAATCTTCCTACAAGAAGTTTTCTCTCTTTCTCTTGAGTAGATTCAATTCCATTCTTTTTAGACTTTTTTTTTTTTTTTTTTTTTTTTTTTGTTTTTTTTTTTTTGTATGCCTCGGCCTTCGCTTTCCTGGGCCGCTTTTAAACGAATCGTCCAACAAACCGCGCCTAAAACCTGGTTCTCCTTCTTTGTACCGTACTAACATAACGGCGCTCTTTGGGGTATTTGAACCGAATAATTGGACAATTTTCAAAAATTGAAAAATTGTTCGGGACAACATGATGAAAATGTTCGGTTTTTGCGTAAAGGTTTTACGCAGAATAAATGGTTTTAGGCTAATAAGAATAATTATAAAATTAGCCTGCTGTGCCTAAATAACAACGGTGCAAACTGTCCTAATTGTTTAAGTAAAACCAATGTTTAACACTTAATTTTATAAAGTAAGAGAAAGAGTGAATTGACATAATTTTGACATATAGTCAGTTGCTAAATTCTTGAATTTCTCATATCGGTGCAACAATTTCTGTATACAGTCGTCGTAAAATTCTTTCCCCATACTCCTGAACCAGGTTTTGACGCAAGCTGTTAATCCAGCCTCAATTCATGATGATAGCACTTTCAGTGCTGACCGAAAGTTTGAAGATCGATACAAATTGTATCATTATATCAGTAGAAGAGTAGTCTATTCAGTAAACAACATGCACTCAGGTGTCATTGAGATGTCTAACCCGGAGATAAACGCATCGCCTGCTGAAACTTGCAGTCTTCTGTAGCGCGTGAAAAGGTGGGCACGTTTGGAGGAGAGACGGGCGGGTGGAGAAAAGCCACGATATCTCCGCAACGCGTTGACCAAATTTGAAAAACTAAAGCTCGTTAGAAAGCTGAAAGTACGAACGTTTCAATGCTGGGGTTTTTTTTTTTCAAGCATTGATAGTTTCTGAGAAGAAAAATAGGTAAACTTACTTTAAAATCCACCCTCGTATGTTGGGTTTATTTAGGTAATGATATGTTCGGGTGTTTATGCTTACCCAACGCGACGTTTTGACAAAAGCATTTCGTTTTCAGAAAACTTCCGAGCATCGCATCTAGTGCAGGGCTTTCTTTTACTTTTTTTCTTGGAGAGTTCCAACAAGATAATTAAATTACTTTCACCTGCGTGAATTATTTCCTCGTTTTTTTCCCATGAAAAATAAAAAGTTTCAGATCCAAAACAATACATGTTCTGATCCAATGTGCCGTGCAATGACGATGTACAACTAACCTAATCGAAACTAATTCATTATATCCGAAAGAGGGGGAAAAAAGTTATCCTCGCTCTTTGCGGCTCCGCGTTGTAGTTTTTGGATGATCTTTGAGACAAGGAAAAAGACCGAGTGTTACGCGACTGTTCGTTGTTCGGGGCGGGAGTTAAAACGAACGCCGACTAAAAGTTTTCGGCCTTCTTAAGTCGAATCATTGCCTAATCCAATAGAAACTTTAGCCAATATCTCCTGGCGGAGATAAAAACACACAAGTACCCAACTTTGAGTCCGACAATTTAATTAGGCGGTCGTATTCTGAACAAATGAGCGATGAACTTAGTGTAGAAAGTAACAACTTTTTTCTTACTTCAAACACATGTTTACCTACTCTTCGATTGCTCCGCAAGATGTAACCCTCGTTGAATGTATTTGATTCTACTTCTTGTTAATTTCTCCGGGGATCGCGGGATTTTTTTGTTGACGATCTAAATATCCGAGATAGCTTGCGAGATAGAGATAAACAATTTATGAAGGGGGCTGTGCTCTTTAAATATGCGTGGAAATACAGTAGGCGTATCCGCGTATGCTTACCTACGAAAGTAGGTTTTAAGTTTCAATTCGTCTACTTCAAAAAAGGCACCTCAAAGAACAAAAAAAAAAAGACCACTTGATTTGGACTAATATACGAGGGTGGTTCGGAAAGTCGAGATACGGCCTCTGTATAAAATACTAGCCGTTCCAGACGCCCTAGAGGTGCCCTCCACGGCCAGCATAATAAGGGTACGGGCTAGTTTACTCTTTGACCGTTGGTTTATGCAAGTTTGTTTTTTATTTAAAGAATATAAATTTATTTAAATAAAAAACAAACTTGCATAAACCAACTGTCAAAGAGTAAACTAGCCCGTAAAGGAATGATTAAAGAAGTACGGTAAAAATTACTGACATAAAATGACGGATCAAAAGTATCGGAGCGCTCAGGTGCAAGCGATGAGCGTTAGGACCGAAGGAGTTGCGACAGTCTTAACCCTTTCATCCCTGGTGTACACTTCAATGTACATCTGAATAACATAGAATCTTATGGAGAAAATTAAAACATGATTTTTTTTTTTTTTTTTTTTTTTTTTATGAGAAAATTGTGCCCAAATCAGCTATGCTGACCAAAAAGTGTTTTCAGGATTGAACGGGTTAAGACGGGCAACGAAAATTGAAAATTTGAAATACCAAGCGCTCAATAAATTTGCGAAGAAACTAACTCCTCCCTCTACCACTCACACTGCATTGCTCGATGAAATTCAACCGAGCATAGAACAGACGGGGGAAGGGACAGATGCAACACGGCTCGGAGGAGGGAAGGCAAGCGACAGAATCAGTTCTCCCTTCTAATTTTAAAATTCAATTTGCGGCGCTCCCAGACGACTTTTTCCAAAAAAAAATTCCAGGGATCTCCTCGAAATACCCTAGGGAATCATCGTGCCAAATTTGAGGAAAATCGTTCCGGCGAATTTTCGGGAAATAGAAAAAACATTTTGGAGGGACGTCAGCTTTATATATAATAATAATAATAATGTAGAAAGTTATCAACCAACTAATGATGGAATATTATTATAAATATATAAATGTAATATACACTATAGGGATGAGCTGTGCACAATCGTATAGGATCATTACACTCTGAGAAATCAGCATTTTAGAGTAGAGTGTTTGAATTTTCTCCCGCCAGAAAATGGAAAATGCCGCAAGCAGTACTCCGTACATTCTAGCTGTTAAATATAGTCAGTTTAACTGTATACAGGGTGTTTTTTTTATCTCCCCCCCCCCTGGTTTTTTTTCTTGCTAATTGAGATAAAATGTTGCGGTTTGGACTATTCTTCATCATTTTGGCTGAATTTTCTTTTTTTGGGGTCGAAACCCCCCCAGCCCCCCTAGGGGGGCCCCCAGGGGGGCTATCTCAAAAATTTCAAATGGCAACCCCTATCTTGTGATACATCGTTCGAAAGGGCATAAAATTCTAAGACTTTTGGCGCAAACCGGAAGTTAATATCGTTTTTCGTTTTCGATATATCGAATTTCAAAGTTCGATTTGGACCCATTTTCAAAAAATCGTTACTCCACTTTGGAAAGTCGGAATTAAAAAAACTATGGGTCCAAAATACTCTAAAAAGCAAGTACTTTTCAGATAACGAAATGGTTTTGACATAAAATTTGATTTTAGAGCCTCAAATTTTTTTTAAAAATTTTGCCCCTAAAAGGGGCTATCTTGAAAATTCCCTTCCACGACCCTTATTGAATGATGCGTCGATCAAAAAAGCATAAAAAACTGAACATTTTGGCGCAATCCGGATATCGATATCGTTTTTCGTATTCGAGATATCGAATTTTGAAGATAGGCGAAAATTGAATTTTCAATATTCGATATCTCGAATACGAAAAACGATATCGATATCCGGATTGCGCCAAAATGTTCAGTTTTTTATGCTTTTTTGATCGACGCATCATTCAATAAGGGTCGTGGAAGGGAATTTTCAAGATAGCCCCTTTTAGGGGCAAAATTTTTAAAAAAAATTTGAGGCTCTAAAATCAAATTTTATGTCAAAACCATTTCGTTATCTGAAAAGTACTTGCTTTTTAGAGTATTTTGGACCCATAGTTTTTTTAATTCCGACTTTCCAAAGTGGAGTAACGATTTTTTGAAAATGGGTCCAAATCAAACTTTGAAATTCGATATATCGAAAACGAAAAACGATATTAACTTCCGCTTTGCGCCAAAAGTCTTAGAATTTTATGCCCTTTCGAACGATGTATCACAAGATAGGGGTTGCCATTTGAAATTTTTGAGATAGCCCCCCTGGGGGCCCCCCTAGGGGGGCTGGGGGGGTTTCGACCCCAAAAAAAGAAAATTCAGCCAAAATGATGAAGAATAGTCCAAACCGCAACATTTTATCTCAATTAGCAAGAAAAAAAACCAGGGGGGGGAGATAAAAAAAACACCCTGTATTTACCCAACAATCAAGTCTTACCATTCTAGATCAATAGCTTTACTCATAGACAGTCTTATAACGATCGGTTTAACGTAAAAGTAAACGATCAGCCCGATGGTGAACCGACCGACTTTATGCAGTAATATAACATTTAAGCTAAAGAAGTACATTGCTCTCCTATCGGCCTAATGCATCTAACTTGATTTCGTTGTCAAACGCACCCTCATGACTTTTTTTTTTTCACCGAATAAGATCGACAAAAACTCGACGTGCAAGTCAAGTGAACAGATGGTAGGGGTCGAAAACGGGTCCTGAGAAAAAATGTGAGGTGTGTGTGTGACGGAGGAAGGGGGTCGAGACGAAAAATTTACGAGAAGCGTGCTCTAGGTTCAGTATCAAAAGTTTATAAATTATTCACAAGTTTTAAAGCTAGAATGCTGTTCGGTGAAATCAATTTCCACCGAGAGAGTATCAAGTTTAAATCAAAATTAAATGTTCTCCCTCCTCTTTCTGCCCTCTCTCATTTTATCTCTTTCTCCCTCTCCCACGATCAAACACATATACTCTTTCTCTCTCTCTCTCTCTCTCTCTCTCTCTCTCTCTCTCTCTCTCTCTCTCTCTCTCTCTCTCTTCCTCCATCTCTGGTTTCTTCGATATTCCTCCTTTTTATAGGACAAGGAAAAAATAGGGACAAATGCGTTTGATAATGAGGAAAGAGGGTGGGCTTCACAGTCGTCGCGTCGCGTCGCGTCGACAACTCTCGGTCCCTCTTTTCACGCCGCGCGCTGAGAGGAAAAATCCCTCTTGATTTTAAATACCTGTCTCTTTGCCATCCTTGATGATACTCTTTCTATTTGAATTATTGTGAGTCCCTTTTACAGAAACACTCCGGTCCACTGGTTTTCAACCTTTTCATGTTCATTTTTCATGCGCTGAATTATATTTTTTCTTTTTTTTATGTCTTCTTTTCATCTCTCGTCATTAATTATTTTCACGGTTTAGGGAGGGATTTTTTTTTTTTTCATTTTTTACTAGTTTTTTTCTTTTTTTTATCTTTCTTTCTTTTTTTGATATTTGGGTGGAAATTGTCAGGTGAGAGGCGGTGAAAAGAAATTATGTTTATACTTTTAGAGAAACTTGCTATCTTGACATGTCTGAAATGCAAATCCGTGTTCTACTTCATCGTTAAGGTGACTCCATGGCAGGTATGACCGATCGAAGCAGGGCTGCCGTTTAGCGTATAATCAATGCTATTTTTCTAATCACCGATGATTCCACCGGTTGAGAAAAGATTACACAGTTCAGTTCAGTGCATGACTGTAATAATCTAAAATACTGGCATCTGTAATCTTTTCTCAACCGGTGGAGTCGTCGATGACTTTAAAAAACTTGCGGATATTTTAATTAATCATCGGAGTTTCCACCCATTAAGGAAAGATTACAGATCATAGTATTTTCGTGCATTACAGTCATACGCATTGTACAGTATGAGTATTTCGGTACCCAGTCCTGATTTTTCTTTTCTCAGAGACCAGACAACTCTCTGCGTGTAAAACCTCAGGTTTCCCCAGCTCATCAGTGGCAGCGTGTGTAATCTGGCAACGTTGCATATCATCCATTTAAATCCAGGGTCAAATATAGATTCAAGGGAGTGAACTGTGCTTTTTTAATATTCAGACGTTTTTCATGAATTCACATCGACTTTATGCAACATTGCCAGATTGCATGTACCATGCCACCAATATACCCAAGCTGAAATATCTCTCGAGCTTTTCTCTCACGGAAACGTAAAGCAAAACTAATCAAAGTTGATATACATTTTTCCTCTCATTCCAATATCTTCGTCGCCTTCTATCGGAGGAACTTTGCTTCGTAATCAGATATATATGCAAAAAATAATATCAAAACGTAATTTGTGACTGTAGTTTAAAAGTTTGAATGATCAGTAATGAATATTATTTTCATACACGCATATATATGAGCCTATAAATAAAACTGAGATAATTTCAAACTCTGAAAAATTCGAATTTCTTTCATACATCCGTTTCTCGACCCCTTTGATCATGCAGTACGTATTAATGCAAGAATTGTTAATAATCTTCAATTTGCAAAACAAATGCGGGGGAGGTGGAGGGAGGTCGTTGAACAGTACTTGTCCTCAGGTGCAATCACCATGCTATATTATATCATGACAATAATCATAAGAGTAGGCCATTTAAAGTATATCATTCCAAGCGAATTCTATGTTTTTGAACGAGCATTGCTTAAGGTAAAGGGAAAGTTTTCAATAGGTATCATGGTAAAATATATTTTATTTAAAAACTATAAAATGATATTTCGGTCAAGATATATCATTGCAAAAAAACTGTTTACATTTTTACAACTTTGTTTGTTTCAGTTAACGATGTCGAACGGGAGTCGGATAGTTATTCATGACGTGGGATTCCATTTCTCCGGCAATATAAGTTGCGAGGTGACCACGGATGCGCCCGACTTTTTAACTGTTGCCGTATCAAAAGATATCACAGTTGTTGGTAAGCATTTTTCTATTGTATAGCATGCGCCTTAATTTACGCAGACAGTAAGTACACCGTCTCTATTTGTCTCTACGATTGACGCACAACCAATCAAAACCAGGCTGATTGCCAAAAATTGCCGAAACCGATCTCTTTGCAACATGGTGGACCTGACGGACCTGAAGATACCGCGAAGTTAAATACAATACTTTCTCTCAGGGGCGTAGCAAAGGGGGGGGGGGTCCAGGGGGTCTGGACCCCCCTCCCCATGACACCAAAATTTGTCCTAAAAAAAGGTCATTTTTTTGCGTTTTCAGACAAATTTTACCAAATCAGTATCTTTGGACCCCCCCATGACAATTTTCGGACCCAGGACCCCCCCCCTTCCCACTAGAAAAATTCCTGGCAACGCCACTGCAGTTTTTCTACCCTATGGGGGGTGAGAAAGTGAATATGAATCAAAATGAATATAAGTCCCTGCTGTCTGATAGCAGTATTTTGTGCTTAAGGTGCTCACCTGTCTGAAGTAAGATTCTGGCTCAATCGATAGCGCCACCAGTCTCGTTTTTAAAATTTGATTTTAAAGGCTTGATTTTTTTCTAAAAGCATTAATCTGAAGGGACGGCCCCACAGAAATTGCGTAGTTTTTTTTATAAATGGGTTAAGTAAAATTTCAACGATATTGGTCCTAGACTGACGGAGAAATCAAATAAACGGAAAAATGTTAGCAGACTGCAGGCTAGCCTATGTGTATAGGGAAGTTTCGTCATTATGATGGCATGCCCCTGTCTACCCTGGTATTTTGCCAGGATTTCGGTGATTGATTTCTCCGTCAATCTAGGACGGAAATTTTTGGTATTTGGCTTAAAAAATTGCACAGTCCCTTCCGATAATGTTTTTTCAGAAAAAAATGAAGAAAAAAATGAAAAAAAAACTATTATTTTTGAAAATCAAATTTTTAAAAAAAATTGACTCGTGGCGCTATCTATCGAGCCAGAATCTCAATTCAGATAGTAGAGGAATCACCTGGAAGGGTGAGAGAAGAACGTTGATAGGACCAGTCGGCAACACGGTTTGAACGACTGTCAGTAGTTGGTGGAGAAGCTCTTCTTTATTAGGTTGCGAGTCTGTTTTGTTACGTATCCTACTGCATGGCTCCTTGCATTGTCGAGATTTGTCGAGGCGTTTCGGATTGCCATTCGAAATTGCCAGGGCGCGGTTTTGTTTCTCGCCCGCAGTGCAAATGCAAATTGATCATCGAATTGTGCATTGTGCGCGCGCCTTCCTCGCAATTAGACCATCAGCACCGCGCGAGCTGCTCCACTCCTATCCGCTTGTTGTTGATTTTATCCTCTACCGAATCTCTTCCTCCGCGTGACTCGAGAGTTGAGTCCCCTTTTATATAATACATAGAATATACATATATATATGTATACCTTGGTAATTTCAAGTTCACAAGTTACAATGATGTGTTTACAAAAGCTCAATTTGCTCTCAGTTCAGTTTTCGGTTCGACGGTATATCGGCTTCGGCATCTCGATCACATCACTTTGGTATATGTTTTGAGAGTGCCTTCGACTGCGTATACCTACACCTACCATATTGAGTGCAGTCACGTAAGCGCGCACGCCTCGATCCCGGCCTATGCCTGGAAAACTTCTCGCTGCAAATAGTCAACACCCCGCGCTGCGCTGGTTCAGATCTGATCGAATCCGATTGTGAACAAAAGTATAGAAATCGCTCGAGTGAAACGAGGCGTCGAGCCATGCTCTATTGCACTATTTGGAGTAAAGCACCGACGGCGAAATTTCGAAGTTTCCTATTTGTTGGCTGAAATTGAAAGCTTTGTGAGTGACGCACCAGAGATCACTGTAAAGCCTCCAAAAATGGTATGGCGTAACGGTCCCGGTCTTATTTCTTTATTTTTGAGTTCCGCAAGAAACTTGACAATTATTTTGCTGCTAGAATGAGCCAACTGCTCTGGAACTACACGGAAAAAAAAAGATTAGTGAAAATAACCATACGGATACCTGATTTTGGCACCTGCTAGATGTTATGGTAAACTTGACCAGAAGTATGGTACATTTACCGATACTTTGAGTAAATTCGACATGCAATCAGGTAACATCACCTAGTACCTAGTCGAAATATAGTATACTTCTGATTTATATTACCATAACATCTAGCAGGTGCCAAAATCAGGTATCCATATGGTTATTTTTACCGTATTTTTTTTCCGTGTACATAGAGTACGGGAAGGACGGTCCTTGCAAGTTTCACCTATAATGGATGCAGTGGCGTCGCGTGCAATCTGGCAATGTTGCATTTTCCCATTTAAACCCATGCGAAATATCGATTCGGGGCAGTGCACAGTGCACTCCCATTAGTTCGACCTTTTACATGCGTTTGAATGGACAGAGTGCAGCGTTGCCAGATAGCACACGGCGCCGCTGAATGGATGTCGAAGAGTTACGTCTATATACATATAGTTAGAACTTGTCGTGTAAACATACATCAGGCGAGAGAAACGTACACCACAAACTCTGTTTGGCCTCTGAAACAGATCTTAACGCTGTACGCCAACTGATAATCAAGAAATCTTGATTTAAGGGGGTGGGGGCATGGCAGTCTCCTGTCTTTTCCAATCATCGTTTGTTGGCAATCCGTGGAACAAACGTGAAATGCAGAGGGTGGCCTTAGTATGCACCTATATCTGAGACTGAAAAGCTTACTAAAATTATTGGAGAAAAACTAACAATGAGAAAAAATCAAATCGAATTTGTAGAAAAAAGGGCCTACCTATGTCATCAGTGTTGTAGCGTGAAATTTCGCAACGTTGTGTTGTGTCCATTTGAACAAATGTAAAAAGTCAAATACAAAGGTGTTCGCCGAACACCCAATAGTTCGATCTTTTTCGTAAGTTTAAATGGACAAATTGCAACGGTGCCAAATCGCAAGCTATGCCACTGCCTGTCATGTCTGGGCTGTTTCTCAGCGACATAACTCACTGAATTAAATCGGTAGTTTTTATAACCTTCGTAACATCTCACGCAATTTTCACCGCTTTTCGTAGTTTTCATGCACTACTGTTCTGATTTCGGCAAAAAAAAAAAAAAAAAAAAAAAAAAAAAAATGAGCATTGAACATCCGGAGGACATTTCTTTTGATCCGAATGATTTAAAATGACATACATATCACCATGATCTACGCATGTATGGTTAAAAGCAAAATTTCAAATAAAAGCTCGTGAAATAGTACAAAAGAACTTTGCAGTTGAAAGTGACCCCGCGCGAAAACTCGCGGAAATTTTAGGTAATCTACTCGAGTGGTACCCTATGGTCTAAGATTGGAAAAAAGGGGGCAAAATTCAGAAAGTATAAATTTCTCATCAACTCATCACTTATAAACCTTTAAGACCAATTATAATCACAAAGGAAACTGCGTTAACAAGTAGGTACTTTAAATCTAAAAACGTCACTGGAAATTTTTAAATGAAGCTCAAAAGGTAGAAAAAGATGATTTTTTATGACTTTTTTCCCCACAGCGATTTTTGGCCATCCCCCCCCCCATCCCCCAGATCTCTGGCCAAGTGCGGTGGGTTAAGGTCCGTGAGAAAGTGAGAGATAAAGAAAGTCAACAGGAAAATTGGAAGAAAAACGGGATGATCAAAGTTACGCAAGAAAGTATAAGTAATAAATTATATAATGAACTGGGATCTTAAAAGTAAGAGAAGAAAATAAAGGAAAGACGAAAGAAGAGACGTTGCCAGAATGCATCTTTCGGAAGGACAGACGCAGTCTTTAGCCCAGTTTTCAGATTCCACTCCCAATGGTTGAATCTCATCTTAAAGAAAGCCAATAATTGACAATGACCACATTTCCATTGCGATCTGTCCAGTATTCAAGGAGATATAGGCGATAGAATTGATAAGATTGTCGGCCGGCATATAGTTCATTTCTATGTCAGCAACGTAGGAAGATCTACCAAAAATAATCAGGCCGTAGTGGATCTAGAAAAGTTTTAGGTGGAGAAGGAAGGGAAGTGCTAAAGAAAATTAAAATTTAAAAATTCACAAAATTTAAAGTTGAAGTGATAAAAGTGTTTGAATTTTCTGGCGATTTTTGTGGTTTTCGGTGGTGACTACATCCACAAATGCTCATGATTCGCGTGCCCTAAAGTCCCAGTAAATTCTTCACTAGCCTAGTAAAAATCAGATAGTAAGTATGAGATTTGAAACCTTACGTCAACATGACAGAAGCATGACGTCATGCTGACGCCAGGTTTCAAATCCATCATGATAAGCTGATTTCTTGTTGACGTCAGGTTTAAAATCTCATACTAGCTGTTTATTTTTACCACGGTGGGATCAGGTACTGAAAAAAGTAGCTTTAATGACCGAAAATAAACCAAAACAAATACGAAGATAAAAATAAATCCGGAAAAATAACAATAAGGAGTACACAAAACAATCTGAGATTGGGGACAAAGATTTAGATTAGTTTAACTTGCAAATTCACCGCTTAGAAAAAAAAAAAAAAAAAAAAAAAAAAAAAAAAAAACCTTTAACTTTATTCAGTGTAAGTTCAAAATCTCTGATAAAAGATCATTCGAAAGATGGGCACAGGCAGATCTTGAAAATTTTTCTAGGGGAGGGGGCACGTGCCCCCGTTCCCCCTCCTCCTTGGATCCGCCACTGGATGGGATGCATAGACCAGAGACAAATAAAGACCCAACAGACCAGAGACAAATAAAGACCCAACAGACCAGAGACACATAGAGACCCAATGCATCGTATGCGTCCCTTGTTAGAAAAGTGAGGCAAATTAAGTGCGCTCAGTTTTGTTCGGGAATCACCGGCTGCAACGATAAACACTAACCTATTGTTGAGTGGTGAGCTCAACAAAAGTTTGAGGGGATAAGGGTTCAATCCCCTCTTCACTTTTCACACTGAAAAAAAAAAAATAAGCTAAATTAACACGGCACGGAGTTGATTTTACTAATTCAAATAGTCAAACTAACAGTTTTAAGTGATGTCCATACTTTTAAGTAGAAATTAGTTAAATTTAGCTTATTTTTTTTTTCAGTGCACTCCTGAGACGAGGGAACAAATGGAACACATTATGAAGGCCAAAAAATGAACGGATATTTTATGTATTGTAAAGAAGGGAAGATTTTTTATGTGCATTTTTCATGGCAAAATTTTACGAGTCTGGGGGATATGTTGCAAACTTTTGCCACAGTTGCGTTTAGAGGTCTATTCTGATGTAAAATCGCATGAAAATCACAAAGAAAGAATCGGAAGGTCTCAAAATCCACTCTCTAATATAATTAATGCGATTTATAAAATTCAAAGATGGCGGTCGAATGAGCGCGTCACAATGGAGGAGTCCCATTTAATCGCAACTTTCTATGCTAAGAAAATTTATTCATCATAGAGAAAGCTGCAATTAGATGGGACTCCACTTCTCCTTTGCAGTAGCGGCTCGTGCAATCTGGCAACAGTGCTATTTTGTCATTTAAATCTGCGCTAAAAGATCGATTCTTGGTGAGGCACAGCGCCTCACCAAAGAATCGATTATTTTACATGGGTTTAAATGGAGGAAGTCCATTGCTGCCATATTGAACGAGCCACCACTGCTCCTTTGTGACCGGCTTCTTTGGCCGCCATCTTTGAATTTTGTGATACGGACTTATTGAGTTTGTCAGTGGATTTTATGACTTTTCGACGCATTCAACGTCACTCAAGTTATTATATTCATATGAATCGACGCTCCATAACGATGTACTGCGAACGTTTGCAACAGACCCATTGGTAAATATACGAAATATGAGTGACAGTATGCACATACATCGGACAGAAAAATTAAAAAAATCAAATGAAATAAATGTGGCGGAATCTCTTGATGAAATAGAAAATATATCTATTGCTACAAAATAGAGCCGATGCGAGATTTAGAAGTGCTTCGCACACATTGGAGGAAAAATATGACGGCGAGTGCGGAACCGCAACCCCGTTGGAGAATGAGCAGCGGAAAAAAAATGGAGGGAAAAAAATACGATGCAAAAACGTTTGAAGTCTGGCAGTGGAGAAAATATGACGTGTAAATTGAAATGTTGGGGGCAAAAAAGGGCAGCAATTGCGGACGGAGGCATCGTTGCCGAAATTCCACTAAAAAATCACCCGATTTTCCATTTTAGTGAATACAAAATGAAGTTATCTTTTTTCGAACATTTGGCAATTCAACAGCGGAAGTTGGAGTTATCGCGATAAATCATACAATGAATCGCATTTTGTTTACATTCCAAATTAAACTTTGTCGGTACCGATGCCAGTTTATGCACAGTGTTGCCGTCTTTTGGCCGGATGATATAGTCGCATACCGTAGCTAACCCTCTCAGTACCAGGTTATTTCATCGATGTAACATTCTTTCACTCAAATTACGAGTAGTGAGTTAAATGTTCGTACTCCACGGTGTTCGTTTTGCCTATACCACAAATTGAAGGCGCTCGACGGACAAATTTCTTTGGGAATATCTGCAATTAAAAGCTAATATTCTTAAGACATCAATAAGAAATTGAAATCGTGTGAACAATACTTAATAAAGAAAACGGTTGCATGGAATGGTGATTTCTGTATAAAATAATGCCAGGAAAGTAGTGAAAAGCATTCAATTTTGAAAATCCACACTTTCATGTTGGGACATTTATTTGAGGAGCATGATCACAGTGTGATCATCACACTAAAGGCCTTTTACATCCTTCTTTGTAACAAAGATGGCTCGTGCTATTCAACAAAGATTTTTTTTGCCATTTGAAACCATGGGAAAGTATCGATTTCCTAGGGATTTAGTAAGTACCCTGAAAATCGATTATTTTACGTTCGTTTAAGTTAAGAGGATTTGTTATGAGAACATTGCAAGATCTCCCACTATGTGATTGGAGATAGATATCCCATGTAGTATTTTGTCCCCCTAATTCCAAAGATAAATGTAATTCCAATCCTCTCCGCCATTTTTCTCGCCGTATCGATCGATAGATAAAGCTGAGACTAGAATAAACTAATCTTCAACTTTCCAAGAACGTAACGTTACTTTATCGATCCATACTCAGAGTATATTCTTATAAAAGCCATCACGTTACATCTTTAAACTACAATGAAACTATACTTTCTAGCAGACGGAAAGACACCAGTCATTTGTCATTTTTGCAGTTAAAACAGACCCGTATTAGCCGATTGTTATCGTACGTAGAGTCCTATATTTGAAGCAGAATGTTTTAGAATCTGCAATTAAACCATAAGGTTCGAATGACTATATACCTGTAAACAATAAATATTCGAGACATATCATTTGTAGTTGCCGCAACTAAGTATATAAGTCGTGATCATAAGACTAATAAACACTGAAAAAACAAATATTATGTACAGCAGAAGCTGCTTTTTAAAATAGCTTCGCAGAACAAAAGTTCAAGCTCTACCTGAGAAAGTTTCAGGTGTACCGAAGCACTACTTCTTTAGATTATCAGCCTCTTTTCTTGCTTTGGCTCTACCGAAGTAGTACTTCAGTACAACCACAAATTGCTCCGGTAGAGCTAGGACTTTTGCTCTGCGAATCTATTTCAAAAAGCTGCTTCGACTGTGCATAAACTTTGTTTTTTCAGTGAAGGCCAAGTTCAAATTGGATTAAATGCATACGTTTGGTTCCGTAATCGATTTTTCACTTTCTTGCTGTGTTCAGAGGGTATTAAGCTTGCATTTACTTAAAAAAGATATGGAAAGCCTCTTTATGAATATCTAAATGGTTGCATCTTCACGTCATCCTGTAGCGGACCGTATTCCAGCGATTTATCGATGCCTACTCCATATTGACCTATGGAAAAAGAATCAATTCTCATGGAGCTCAATCGAGCCCCGATATAGTCGCTATTTTTGCGTTGGTTCAAATGAGGGGGAGAAAAGACAATCGATAAGTTGGCAACTATGCTTCGCAGATTCAGCCCTCCCTCCTTCCATCCTCCCGTTTCAACTTTCTCTGATTTTAAACTTCCCCCACCAGAGGAAACCCACGTTATTCAGTGTGGACCTTCTCCAACAAGAAAAATGAAAAGGGAAAAAAAAAAAGTTAAATAATCTCGTTCAATAACAGTGATGATTACCATTTTACCCCCTCTTTAATCCTTATTTTATTTGTATTTTTACCGGATTTCATTTTGATTGATTCTTTTACCCTCCGCTAAAATTTGGTCCAATTTCATTTTTTTTTTATTATTATTCATCTTCAATCAACACAACGTAATCTGTATTCAAGCGAAGCGTTTCGTTTTGTATTGTTTCCTTTTCCTCCTTCTTCACATCCTCCTACCACTCTTCTCTTATTCTTTCTTTTCCTGCGCTCTCTCACTTTCCATCTATTTCCTTCTTCTCTCTTTTTTAGTGCCACGCATAGATAGGGGGAAGGGGCAGGCAGAGTACCCCAAGTCTGAGCACACACATTTTTCTTAGTGGCATTGATTTTTCTTCGCACGTCAATACATATGAAGCAACGAGCTATAGCGATAGAGAGGCTGATCAGTGGCGTCGCGTGCAATTTGGCAACAATGTATTCTATCCATTTAAACTCATGTAAAAGATCGAATGCAGGGGGCGCACAGTGCACAAGGAAAATTCGATATATTTAATGAGTTTAAATGGAGCAGTTGCATTGTTGCCAAATGGCACGCGACGCCACTGAGGCTGATACATGTTATAAGTCCTATCTTGAAGTGAGACAATAAGATATGCGATCTAATTCTGATTTGCATGCCTCATATTTGTTAGCCTTGAATTGAAAATTGTAACTTATCCTGTGGGAAGTGGTTTTAAACGAAAGTGGGAATGTTTAAGAGTGGCTATCTGGACACAGGTTTCTAACAAAACTATTCAGGTGAAAAAATGTTGCAGTTTTCTGGCTTCATATGTGTCAGTTTCTTTATCGTGCAAATCCTTCCAGAGGGCCGATCATTTACTTTATCGTTAAACCGATCGATAAAACTGTCTATGAGTGATTCTATTGGTCGAATATTGTAAAACTTAGCCGTTGCTATGGTAACCATCGTTAAAGTGTCCGTTTTTTAAAGGTTACTCATGAATAACCTTTATAAAACGAGACTCTTAACGATGGTTACCATAGCAACAGCCAGGTTTTACAATTTTCGACCAATAGCATCACTCGTAGACAGTTTTATCGATCGGATTAACGATAAAGTAAATGATCGGCCCTCTGAAGAAAAGCAGTTACATCGATTTCTGTGTCCAGATATCCGCTCTAAAACACTTGCTTTTTAATTCGTTTATAATCGATTTCAAATGTATTTGCCACACTTTTCTTTTTTAAGGATTTAAAGGGGAAAAAAGTGAGGCAAACAAAGCGAGCCTGTTTAGAAAACGACCACAAGAGATTTCGGGCTGCCTCCGTACTGCTTCAACATAACGTCCTACAAATCCTCTCTATCACTATATGTGTAGTTCGTTGATATGAAGAGGCCAGAGGTATAACGATAAATGTTACAAGTACCCATTTCTTTATTTTAAGCTGAAAGAAAAGGGGAAAGTGACGTTTAAAAGTTATTCTCTCTCGTACGAATCAATTTATTTTCTCTCACCAAAATCGACTGTCTTGGACTTCTGTAGATTTTTATTCAATGTGTACTTTCGTATCCTATCAGATGAATGGAAACTATAATTTTTATTTTTGTGACATTCATTCGTTTTCCCCTGGACTGTTCATAAGTCTAGACGTAACAAATTAACCTTTTGTATCAAGGCTCGAATCTCACCAAGTGCCCTGTGCCAAATGTGCTTTATAATCGCCATCGCGTTGAAAAATGTAAGTCATTGGAAAAACTAAGAAATGTCATTTAAAGTTGAATTCGGTTTTTTTTGTACGCTTCAGGGTGGTACTCCTCTATCAGTTCGGTTCGTTTGATTCTTATTGCTGTATCTATAGTTACAAAACTACTTTTGGCCTAAAAAAATCCCTGATTGCCCTTAAAAAATAAAACCGCTGGTCCAAATTAACGACTTTCAAAATTTGTGGGTGAGGTTCGAGCCCATAGCTTGAGATAGTACGTCGTTCTTCCATGCTTGTACTAGCTGGGACAAAGATAACGGGTCAAGATATCCAGCTCGCAACGCATCTAATACACGTGGTGAATGGGATTTTGTGCGTTGCATATTGCATATCCTGGTCAGGTAACTTTGTCAACACTAGAAAAAAAGAACATATACATGTATACTTTAAGGCAGTGGAGTGACGCAATATGGCCTAAGATCTCCAAAAAGTGGCCAAAAAGAAGAAAGTTTTCTCATCAATTTATCATTTATCAACTTTCAAGACCGAATTAACTCTTTAAATACCAGGTTAGTTCATATGAACGTCACTTTTCCGTTTGTTTAGGGAAGGTAGTTAACTATTCGTACTCGAGGGAGTTGGAATTGCATATACGACGGATTGAAGGCACCATACGAAATCTAATCTTTTTATACAACATCGAGAATCGTGTTTATTCGGAATCCTGATACTGGAACAATGTGAAATAGGCTAGAAGAGAAAACCGAGTATATTCGGGCTTGGTCCATAAGGGGTTAAATCACAGAGAGAACACTTTTGACAAGTAATTTAAACCTACAGATGTATCATTGAGAAATTTTGAACTAAAGCTGAAAATGTCGAAAACGATTATTATTTTCCCCTCAGATTTTTTGCCTGCACTTTTTCTTCGATCTCAGATCATAGAAAGGCGCGGCGCCGGCGATTCGTAAAATGAGATCTATAGATGTCTTCTCTATAAAGCTTTCGAAAAACTATCGATTCTCAAGATATTCAATCGAATACACAAAAAGTCTAAATTCGTGCATACATGCTCGAACAAAATAAAAATATAATCGATTTTCACGAGCCACCACTGTTTTATGGTGAATCTATGACGGGAACGGTTGACAGATTTAAACATTCAAATTTCAACATAATGGGTTTGTTGCAAACTTTTGCTACAGCGCTATAGAGTGTTAAATCTGATGTAAAATTGCATGAAAAGTCCATTGGTAGCATCAGAAAGTCATAAATTGCAGCATAAAACTCAAGAGAGACGTTTAATGAAATCCAAGATGGCGGTAAAATATCGAACAACCTGTATGCATGCACCACGAAAATCCAAGGATAGCCAACCTCACAGTATCGTTCACACCCAATCACAACGTAAATAAACACATAACCTCTGAAGTTGTGAGGTTGTCAACGTTGGCAATCCTTGGATATTAAAGGTGCATGCATACAGATTGCTTGATATTTTACCGCCATCTTGGATTTCATTAAACGCCTCTTGTGAGTTTATTATTGCATTTCATGACTTTCTGATGCCACCAATGGACTTTTCGGGCGATTTTACATACGATGAGACACTCTTTATCGTTGTAGCAAAAGTTTGCAACAGACCCATTCACAAAGCGATTTTCCGGCTTTCATAATGAAATGGCAAAGCTGTAGGTATAAAGGTGGGGGGGGGGGAGAGGGTAGAAGAGGATGATCCTGTCTTCCCTCCTTGCTCCTCAATGTCGGATCGCTGTTGGTGCCGATGATATCGTCGTGGTATGAAATCGCGGTTGAAAGGAGTTCCGAACAAGAATTGAGGGGGGGGGAGAGGGGGGTGCTGATTTACTGTGTTCTCCTGCGGCAAATAAGGCATATTTCGTCCTCAGAGTTTAAAGTGTTTTGGCGTTTTCTCAAAATTAGCGAAATCTGACGTACGAGCGACCCCCTTCCCCCTCAACCACGCTATCACCACACTTATTCCCGCAATTCGTCTCAGCTCGAGGGAAACATATTTAATGGATGGCGTTCCGATTTGCCAAAACCGAGTTCTCTCCACCGAATCGTTGCGTTGATTCCGCGAAAACCATGCACGAGCGAAAACAGTCGCTCGCTGAACCCAATGAGCTCGAACGCCCGAGCGACGAACGGTTTTTCTCGAAATCATTTCGCAGCGATCGACGCGACCAATGCGAGGAAAATCGTCAAAGCACGATTGGAAAAGGGAGAGGCTGGTGGGGGGGGGAGGGAGAGAAAGAGGAGGGGAGGAGATAGAGCAGAGAGTATATACACGGGGAGGTAAAATGGAAAACGAAGTTATGGAATTATGTGGGATTTGAAACTGGAAGTCGACAAAATACATTCGACAATAGACGTTTGGAGTGTGGGGCCTCGGAGGAAGAGGAACACTCCTCAGAAGGACGGGGCTAGGAGGGTGAGGAGAGAGGAAGGGACATGGAGATTGGGGGGAGGGGGGTTGAAACGCTGTTTATGAGGGTGAGATGCAAGCGAAAACAATGTATCGGAAGAAAAGGGTATCAACTTAAGATAAGGTATTTTCTGGGAAACATTGGCGCAGGGTGAGAAATGTCTCCCCCTTCACATCACCCCCCCCTTTTTTCCCAGCCCCCCTTACCCCCGCTCACTCCACGACTCCGCAAGAGCGGAAAACGAATATGAATAATGGTTGGAAACCTCGCGAGCTGCTTGAATGATAAAAGATAGCGCGCTCCCCAAGAACATATTGAGGGAATTTAGGAGCTTAATACGCTTTCTAAGCTGACAAATAACTCCCCCCGACGTATTCATTTTTTTATTATTTTTATTTATATCTACTTTACACTCTCCTTTACTTCCTTTTGCTTTTGTTTCATTCCTTGTGCGCGAAATTTCAATTTCATTTTCGTAAGTCGCCTCTTACAAATTCGTTTTTACATTCTCGCGTTTGGTGAAAATATAATTTATTTCCACGTCGGGTCGGGGTAGGTTGATGAAAGTGTTTTTCGTCTGGTATTAAATTTATATCTTCTCCTTGTTAAACGGAATAGCTCAGCTGCAGACTGACTTCCTGCCAGTCTTCTTCAAAGGCTTTGTAGAATGGAAATTTATAAAATTTGTGTTAAAACCTTTTTTCAATGTTTTTTGCTCCGTCTTTCCGCCCTATTCCTCGAAAACTAGAGAGGTATTTTTTTCTCTTAAATTTGATCTTACCATTTTCAATTTTGTTGTGGAGTACTCCTGCAAAATGAGAAAAGCTGCAACGATTTTCAACGTCACCGAGGCGCGGTATATGATAATTGGTATACGTGCCCAAGTAGGAATACGCATTGGGTATTCTCATAAATTACGATCTTGAGTGCAGAATTAAACCGTAGAAAACTACGAAGAAAATACACATTAATTCCGTCGTACAACTTTATTATGAGAACAAAAAAAAATCATGAGCAAACTTGGGGTCTAAACCCCGATTTAAAGCAATTTTTTGTTTATTGGGGGGTTTTCAGGGGGAGCAGAATCGGTCCTCGAAATTCTCAGGTAGCAACTTCGATCCTGTGATACCTCATTTTAAAAGGGCATCCAAAGTCTAAGCATTTTGGTTTGAATCGAAAGATGATCATTTATGAGGCAGTATGTGGTTGCGACGCATGTGTTAGAAAAGGATAGCAGAGGTGGCCATCACGTTACTTACTCACGTTACGCTCCTATCTCTGTCCTTTTCTAACGCACACATTTAAAGGTGAAGAGAGAGAGAGAGAGAGAGAGAGAGAGAGAGAGAGAGAGAGAGAGAGAGAGAGAGAGAGAGAGAGAGAGAGAGAGAGAGAGAGAGAGAGAGAGAGAGAGAGAGAGAGAGAGGGAGAGAGAGGGGGAGAGAGGGAGAGAGAGAGAGTGAGAGAGAGAGGGGGGAGAGAGGGAGAGAGAGAGTGAGAGGGGGGAGCAAGGGGGGAGAGATTATTGCTTGCTGTTACGCCTGTGGCAATAGGGTCATAATCATTGGAAGGTGAGAAAGATTGGGTCGAAGTAAAGGATGCGAATCTATGGTGCTCGAAGGAACAAATGAAAAAGTTTAAACGCGTATGAACAGAACAATGTAGATGTATTTTACGGTTCACGGAATAGATGCGACGTGGCCGGTCGGTGGGTGGTTGCGACCATGTGCACATGCCCCGGCGTGTTGTTGTGAGCGTCGCCGTCGCGCCGCAGAAACGAGTGTTTTTGATTGCATTTGATAACTTTTTGATTTCAGAGCTTCCGCGAATGGGGCCAGTTCTGAAAACGGAGAGGGACAAGTACGAGGTGGGACAACATCTCCGCGCCAACTGCACTTCTCTACCCTCGAGACCTCCAGCCTCGCTTGGTTTCCTGCTCAACAACGTGCCTGTAAGTTGAAGCACTCCTCCAGCTCATATAAGTTGTTTCCAAACTCAATTCCCGCCTCTTTGCCTCTTCTTTTTACCCAACTTCTTCACAGTACACCCCCCCCCGCTACTTTTCCTGAAGTTCATCGGCATGCTTGATCAGAATGTATGAAATGGGTCATTACGCCAAAAAGAGAAAAATTGCAATCGTAAAATTGCTGCAAGAAATTGTAGGGTTGTTCCAAATTCCATCCGCAATCCAAAAACACCATTCCACCAATATTACAGCTGTTTTGAATAATTAAATGTTGGCGTTACACTGTAAACCTACACAGATTAAACAGAAAGAACGCATTGGTGCAGCGCTGAGAAAACCTTATTTGGTTGAAAAATAACCCAGCAATAAGACTTTAGTAGAGCTAACCAAAGATGTTGTACGCCTAACCAGAGAGAGTTTCCTGGGTGAACCAAAGATTTGGTTGGCTTAACTAAAGTATTTTGCTTTTTATTTTGTATATTTCTACTATGGCCTTGTCAACCGAAGTTTTCAAAGTGTTTTCTTTGGTTTTTTTTTGTTTTTTGTTTTTTTTTTTGTTATTTGTTTTTTTCTGTGTACGGTGGGGATGGGTATTCTGCTCCTTTCGACTGCACACTATGACCACATACTCACGAACAAAAACCTGAATCATGAGACCTCATTATTTTGTAACCTACCAAAAAAAAAATTGTTAATATCAATTTCTTGACAAAAATTTAGAAAATATCTCGAAAACCTGTTAAAAACTAGTATATGAAACTTTTCGGAGATTTGCATGAAAAAAAAAAAACAAAGTGAAACACCCGAACATGTCCGTCAAATAATATCCAAGCGTATCTGAAACAATGAACATTCAAATATATTTCCGAGATTACTTTATTTGATCCAAACACCAGCCTCAAAGTGATTAAAGATATTATTTTTGTGGTTTTTTTTTTTTTTTTTTTTTTTTTTTTTTTTTTACCTCTATATTGAATTTTGATCCCCTGCGAGTTATGATAGTTAAAGAAAACAGTGGCGGCTCGCGCATTTTGGCAACAGTGGTTTCCCTCAATTTGATTCAATGCAAAAAAATCGATTCGATAGTATGAAGCAGCGCTTCACCTGCAATCGATTGTTTTACATGTATTCAAATGGAAGTAAAACATTGTTGCCAAATTGCATGAGCCGCCACTGAAAGAAAATCGATCAACGACGAGAGTTTGGTCACATTACAAACTTTTCAAATCAACTAACTGTACCAATAGCAGGGATTTCTGGGACGTGCTTTTGAGGCAGCAAGCACGGAAAAAAAAAGACTGGTAGAATTTACCATCTGCATTGCTGATTTTGGAGTCTGCTATTAAGTATGGTAAATTTTACCATCATATCGTAAATGCAACGCACCTTTTGGTAAGTTGTACCAACAGGTTATCTTAATTTACCATGAGTTTCGTTGCATTTACCATGTGATGGTAAAGTTTACCATACTTGATAGCAGTTTCCAAAATCAGCTATGCAGATGGTAAATTCTACTAGTTTTTTTTTCCGTGCGGAAGCAGCCATGATGGATATCTCTCATGGAAAATTTCACACACGCTCGGCTTATTTGCCTATTTTTTCAACTTTTAAAGTTTAAAACAAGTTGGAACAAATCTATTTGAAATTGGTTTGAAATGAAAGTGCAAGTGTTTTAGAGTGAGGTTATTTTGACACTGAAATCGATGTTACTGTTTCTTTTGGAAGGATTTGCGCTCTAAAGAAAACTGACACATGACAGAAACCAGCAACATTTTCTCACTTGCGTATCGTTGTAGGTATTAGAATTCTGTGTCCAGATAGCCTCTGTAAAAACACTTGTAACTTCATTAACCTTCAAGTGGTCGCGTGGATGACATATACGTCAAATAGCTACTTGTTTTTGCGTGTATTTTCGCGAATTTTGAATTTTAAAAGCTGAGATTTTCAGTATGTGACCTTCTTGGTTGGGACAAGCAAGATGGATCCGAAGTTTTTTTTCTTCTTCTTTCAAAACCTGGCATGACGATTGTCGCATCCACGTGGTCGTGACGCTTTCAAGAGGTTTTTTTTTCAAGTTCCAAAAATTCTGAAATTTGAACTTGAATACTCTGAAAAAAACAGATCTGTGAAATCAGTCAAATTAAACAAAGGTTAATTTTACCAGCCATTTTTGGTAACAAACAGCTAATTTTATGTTTTGGATTGTGAATTTTGCTTAAGTTTTATTAATTTTACAATTTGAATCATAAATCTTACCATTCGGATTGTAAATTTTACAATCCGAAGCATTGTAATTTTTGCAAGTCGCATAGCTGTCACGCCAAGACAGCTATGTAATATGCAAAAGTCACAATGATTTGGATTGTAGAATGTACTATTTAGATTGAAAAATTTGCAATCCACAAAGAAAAATTACTTAAACCTAAGCAAAATTTACAATTCAAATCGTGAAATTAACCATAAGTTTAGTAGAATTTACTAAAAATAACAAGTAAAATTAGCCTGTGCTTCATTTTACTGATTTTACAAAACTTAATTGCTTTTTCAGTAATTTCATTTTTTTCAGTGTATATACATTCTACGAGAGAAACAAAAAGAAAGTTCATTTCTTTGAAATCATCATTAAAAATGTAGCTTAAAATATGGTCATTTTCAAAAGTGGCAAAATCTGAATTTCCCATTTTTTAGTTTTTCGCCATTTGAAAAAAAAAATGGGTCAGAATTTTTGAAATTTCTGTCATACAAGTTACTGAGGATGGTTTTCTCCATCGATTGAGTATACATACATATATTTTCAGGCTTAAATTGGCAGACTTATAGCAATTTTTAAAAGTGGATGACGTTAGTCATCCACGCGACGTTTCGTGTCACAAATGCGAGCGCGACTACTCGAGGGCTAAAAACCAATTCCCACTAAACCAATTCCAATTTTTGATATAAGGATACAAAACGAGGCAACCATACCAGAAAAAATCGCTCGTGCTGCTCATCGTCCTATAACTTTGGGATAGAACTACTATAATTGAAGGGTAGAGTGGATAAAGGGGTTAAGTGACATTTTGGAAAAAAATCGAGTTAGCACTGTTGATGAAGGAGTTATGATGATTGATGGTATCTATCTATAAATTTTCCAACTTGCTTAAAAAATGTAGGATATGACCCTACTTTCAAAGCTGTTGCGGTTGATGTTCAGCTAAAATGTCGAAAACGTCCATACTTTGAACTTTAAAGTCGATTTTCTCAAAATCAAAAAAGTGTCACATAACCCCTTTATCCACTCTCCCCTTCAATTATCATCAGTATGGCTCGTTGGTTCGAATCGGCAACTGCTCGGCCTGACACCCCCTAAATACCTGAGTATAACCTGGCATACCTGTAAACAACATCATATTTGTTTTGAATAACTCTGCCTGAACCTTGAGTGGCGCGACGATGAGTCCAAACTCTATGATTAGCCTAGGTATAGGGATCAGGGGGAGAAGAGGAGGGAGACTCCCCGAAACAAAGTTTGGAGTTCCGAGGATTAAACCGCCCGTGTTTTCCGTGCGATGACGCGGCGCGGCGACGCAACCAGCAGCATTCAACAACGCAAAACTCCTCTAATTTGACACGTTCTCCCGTTTGTCGTCTACGCACAGTGGGTATAAGAAGTAAATATAACTCTGCGCACATAAGTCAGAGAAATCGACAAATGGGGGGGGGGGGGGGGTTGAATATAAATTTACTATATCATTCGGAAAAGTACTTGCACTTGTATTTGCAGACTTGTATATCGTAATGCCATCGAGTCGATGATCAAGTTCTTACGGGTGGTGCAATACCGCCTCTACTCATACCATGCTGCTTCTTTTGAAAAAGTGGGGTTAGGGTTCATCTTGGTACATGTAAGCTTATGGAAAGCTTATGGCGTTATCGAGGTTTTGGTTCGTTTTTTGAAGTTCAACCAAAATTGGAAAAGTACGTCAGTAATGAAAGTTTGTGGCTTAGTTACTTCCCCAAAGCAGTATAAGAGTTGAACATCATGTTTTGAGAGGATAAATCTCGATTTTGCAATTCACCAAAATGTCATTTTCCATAAGCGTACGTATACCAAAACGACCCTAACCTCAAAGAAGCAGCTTGGTATGTTTAGAGACGGTATTGGGTGGTGTCATTTCGATATAAACACTTGCAATCCTTGCATCTCTTCGGAAATCCACCGATGACTCCTGAGCTATCGTGCTGCACTTATCGTAGAGATTGAAGGGTTCCTATCGTAATGACAAAACCCATAAGATTAACAAGCACTCGATAGCGATTCGATACGATTACGATACGATCCTTTATAATCAACCTGCTGACTTGATTCAGAGCCGGATTTTTCTAATGGCAGGAGCGTATGCAGTGACGCAGTGTGTACTAAGTTTCTTTACCTAAAACACAAAGATGCACGCAGGTCTGAGGTCCTTTGATAAAATACGGGGGTGTGACCTTAATTTCGGTCACCATTACTTTCTCAAATTTTTGCTTGAAAGGGATAAGGAGGCGGGTGGCGCTATAATGGAGACTTGCCCTGAGTACCATTGGCTTATTTGACTGCTAAGAGGGTTTCATAATTTGAACTGTATCTCGAATAGGGCTTTTGCCAACTTTTGCTATACAGATGGATTGAAGAATTGATTTTTACATTAAGACCTTCATCATAGATGCATCAATTTTTAGATATATATTTGTGGGTATTTTTCGAATAAATTACGATTCCAAAAAAATTGAAAAAATTGGAATATTATTTTTTAATTTTTTGTGTTTTATACTTTCTGAGTTGAACCACTGTGATGCTGAAAAGACTTAGAGTCTTCAAAAATTCATTTACTGACTACCCATCATGACCTAGAAGTTTAATGATTGAGCTTAAAAAGCCTATGGTAAAAGTAAAGGCACAACAAGCCTATGTCGTAGCAACAATTGAGGTCCAAAAACCGTGACAGTTATCATAAATGTCGGTCAGTACCTTGAATGCCACGAAATTTCTTTAATTTCAAAAAACGAGAGTTTTTACCAATGCCCCGAAATCGCATCACCGCCAACCAATCTTATAAGAGGATTCTACTAAAATGAGATTATGCTAACGAAGCATAACGAAGCTAAACTTTTTTCCTACTTAATCGGGGTTCCGCTAATGGGGGTGCTAGTGCTATAATAATATGTTCTACGCCACTACATTCATACTGTGGTTTAATAGCACAATGTAAAAAAAAAAAAAAAAAAAAAAAAAAAAAAAAAAAAAAAAATGATAGACGTATGAAGGTATATGATATATTGTTCATAGTCTATTCGTGAATGACAGTTTTCATAATGTAAGTACAACCAGATCCTTTGGGGCAACCGGCAGATTTAATTCGTCTTTCTCAAAATCAAATTTATCAACTCTTTTTCGACTGGGTTACTGTTACTACAAGACATAATAATGGGTGAATGCCCCCTGAACTTCAGTCAGTAGTTGAACATTCCTATTCCAAGGTGTTGATTTTGCCTATCCATCGACTTGAAGGCGCTCAACGAAACACTATTTAGCAAATGTCAAACCTTTGGAGATACTTTTTTCAAACAAGAAAATTGTATAAGGCGAATCGAGCTACAAAAACGAATAAACTCGGGTGTTGGATCATCGGCTGCCCGTGCGATTTGGCAACGTTCTTTTTCCTCACTTAAACACATTAGAAAGGTCGAAATGCCTGGTCATCGCCGATGACTGAAGCGTTCGACCTTTTTGGTGAATTTAAATGGAAAAAAACATGGTTGCCAAATTTCACGCCTCGCCACTTATGGCAACAACGGATTCTTTTCATTTAAACCAATGTAAAATATTCCATGCACGGGAGGTTTATTGAACCCACTAGGAATCGATACTTTAGCATAGGTTTAAATTACAAAAAACGTGTTTGCTGAATTTCACCTGTCAGTTGCCACTTTTGCGGGGTATCGAAAGGGTTATTGTAAAGGTCTTAAAGTTGACATTTCATCATTTTCTTGTTATCAGATGAATCATTCTAGCATCTCAGTATAGTTATATTGGAGAAGAAACATCACTAAAACTACCATTTCAGAGGGGGGTTTTCCCCCCAAGTCATTTTTTCCTCTGTAGCACTGAAAAGAAATGACAAAAAAGACAGAGGGAAACGCGTGTTTTAGTAACTTTTTTCCAACGAGATTTGCCGTGAAGACAACTGAGAATGCGGGAATTTTGTTCTTTCCTAAAAATGTTTTTTTTTTTTTTTTTGTACAGTTTTTGCTAGTTTCGATAATTTTTTTTCTCATTTGATTATGAAACCATACTTAAAGATGACCAAATGTCGACGTTTTGCTCTTTTCTAGCTATCAAAACCACCATTCAAATGTAGCTTTGTTGTTCATAAAGATGTTTGTGAACATCTTTCAACACAAAGGTGAGCTGTATAGGATTATTTCAGCATCCACCGCCAGCGAGCTTTAGCGATAGAGAGGATTTGTGAGACGTTATGTCGAGACAGCACGCGTGGAGGCAGCCATGATTGAAATCTTACAGTGGCGTTGCGTGCAATTTGGCAACAATGTATTCTATCCATTTAAACTCATGTAAAATATCGAATTCAGGGAGTGCACAGTGCACAAGGAAAATTCGATATATTCAATGAATTTAAATGGAGCAGTTGCATTGTTGCCAGATGGCACGCGACGCCACTGAAATCTTATGAACGTTTTTCACACAGGCTCCGCTTGTTTGTCTCACTTATTTTAACCTTTTAATTTTTTTATAACAAAAAATTGTGACAAAAACATTTGAAATTGATTAAAAACGAAAGTGCAAAGTGTTTCAGAGTGACACACATCAGAAATATACAAAATTTTACAATTTCCTCACCTGGATAGTTTTATTAGAATTCTGTGCCCAGATAGCCGCTCTTAAACATTTCCACTTACGTTTAAAACCACTTTCCACTGGATTAGTTACAATTTTTAATGTAGGTAAGGTTAAAAAATATGAGGCAAACACATCAGGATCATATTACCCATGCTGCCTCCCTTTATTGAGATAGGGTTTGTAACATGTATCAGTTCAGTGGCGTCGCGTGCCATCTGGCAACAATGCAACTGCTCCATTTAAACTCATTGAATATATCGAATTTTCCTTGTGCACTGTGAACCCCCTGAATTCGATCTTTTGCATGAGTTTAAATGAATAGAATCCATTGTTGCCAAATTGCACGCGACGCCATGCGCCACTGCATGTATCAGCCTCTCTATCGCTATAGCTCGTTGTCCACCCGCACAGTGACTTGAAACCCGTTTTTACCGGTTTTTCTTGGTGGAACACAAAAGTGCATGAAGCGTGGCAGCTAAAATCACAAAGAAAATGGACAAGTATATACGTGGCCTAAGTGCGCTTTAATTGAGATGCAAGGCCGAAAGCTGCGCCTATGAGTGCAGAATGACTGACAAAAATAAATTTGTTATTCGCACCACCGCGACAGTTTAATCACATGCTTTCATTTTCTTTCGCCTTCGACATTTATAACCATCAAACACTAAATGTATGCAGGGTGTTTCAGACCATCATCTTTTTTTTCTTAGCAAGAATGAGTCAAAATTAGCAAAGCCTATGATCAAACCACAGAATACTCTAATCAGAACGGAAACTCTAATTCATTTTGAAACATTCTTCACTTCGGGCCGCCATGTTCGAAAGTGAGCATCTTCGGCAATCTTCGGCAGATCTTCGGCAACTGGCCGAGTTGTGATTGGTTGTATAGCCTGAAAAAGCATGTCCGCCATCTTGAGAAGTGAGTAGGCACAGTTGCCAGTTTGTGCCAGTAAATTCCAAATCTTGTTTCCATTGGCTCTTATGGGAGTTTCCGTTCTGATTAGAGTATTCTGTGATCAAACTGTTACATGATCATAGAGACCAGGCGAAGTCCAAAATCCCCCAGCAAGAAGGTCCCCAGCAATAAGGCATCCCTGGATTTCATTTGACCAAATTGTTTAAAAGCCCCATGAAACAAATCCGGCCCTTCGGTGTTTTTTTGGGGGGGGGGGGGGGGTTAGGAAACACAAAGTGTCCGTGTCACAAATATCGCAAAAGTTAAATGAAAGGGCCACCAGCGGAGTATCTTGAAATTTTTTAAGGCGGGCTAGACGTACATTTTCCTCGGAAAATTCAAAAGTTCCTCAAAAATCTTCTCGTTGATACTGTATAAAATTTTGGCCAAATTTTTCCGCTTCTATCCGCAACTGAAAGGGACATACGTGCGCCCTTCAACTTCAAATTCGGCGAGTTTTTGTTGAAAAACTTAGGATTTTCTTCTTCAAAAATAGGTCAAAGAGAGGAGAAAAAATAACAACAAAAATATTTTTTTTATCTTGATAAAATAAAAGAACCCCCTTCAAAAAAGTTCGTCCCCTTCAAGGGAGAAAACTGCTCCCTCCCCCACCCCCAAGAGAAAAAAACCTGCTGATAAGGCGTTTTGTGGCACTGTGCGCCGCGCCGCTTCTAGAACTTGGCCTCCTCCCGCATAAAACATCAACCGCCGCGAAAATGACAAAAGTCGAGCTGCGAGCTGAGCCCGAGCTTGGAGAACAGAAAGTTTTTCGTCACCGCGTCGCGCTATCTCACTTGAAGGACTGGAGGCTGAAAGCTGAAGGCTATAGCGCATCGAGAGCGCGAGGAGAAGCAAGGAGCGAAGAGACACAGACACAGACATGACACAGATATGGAGAGACAGAGACACACCGCGGATCGAGGGGGTCTTCACTCTTCACTTCTTCAGTCTTCAGTCTTCAGTCTTCGCTTCCCATCCATTCCTTGGTCACACTCCCGACTCCCGCGGTGTAGCTCAAGCTCTCCTGAGTTTCACTTCAAAGGATCCAAATTTGTCACCGGTTTCCGTTCAGTCGAGTTGAGGCAGATAAACATTTGAAATGAGGGCCTCTTTCTGAGGTGTGTGTTTTGGATGCGGCTGTAAGTGTAGGTGAGTGAATTTGTGAGTGGTGTGAGTGAGGCCGCGTTTTCTTGATTAGGTGTGTATGTGGGTTTGCGGGTGTGAGTGCAAGGCTCGCTCTGGCGCGCGTTCCTAGAAAAACGAATACAAAGTTCCCTTTCGTTATGCTTTACGTATCCTCTCATTATACTCTATATGCAGTGCTGCCGTCTTACGGAATTTTTTAAGGAATGGGTTTGTTGCGTAAATATTTGCTATACAGCAGTATAACATATTGATACAAATGTAGTGTAAATAATGATGTGTACATTAAAAATTTTCAACATCCACTCAGTAACTCAGGAAATCACTTTTATTTTGAACGACCGGCGCAATACTGCACACTATTTTCACCAACATACTGCTGCGTAGACGGAACACCACGCGCGTTAATTAGGCAAAGCGGAACACTTTCCGTGGAATGATTGTACTACCCACAGAACTTTATTTAAATGGTACTATACTCGTGGATAAATGTTTCAGAAAATGAGATTTTGATTCATAAACTGATTCGCAAATTACATTAACCCTCCAAAGTTGGTGCAGGTAACCAAATAAGAAAGATCAAACCCTATTGTGGTGCTATAAAGCGACCGCACTATACACTGAAGAAAAGATTACCAGAAGCATGAAGATATGTGAGCCGATGTAAGAGATGGTACAATTACCAGAATTCTAGTGTTTGTACCATAGCTCTAAAAAATGTTAAGGAAATTCTAGTTCTATAACCATATTCAGGTATTAACACCAGAATTTTCTAGTAAAAGCACAATACTTTCTGTGGTTCCCATATCGTTGAGTTTCTCGTAATTTACTAGAATTTAGGAATTATTTTTCAGTGTAATATTTACGTTCTCAATACAATGGGGCAGTTGCAAGGGTCTGAAATGATGTGTTTTTTATAAAGGAAATGATAGTATTTGATGAGCTGAAGACAAATGTGCCTTTGGTTTTTTCATAAGTGGCACGGTTTAGGAGATACATACGTGTAAAGTTGTAAAAAATCGTGAGCGTAGTGACGTCATTACGCGGAATTCCCATTTAAAACAATGTATTTTGGGTCAAAATCTTATGTCTGGAACAATAGGACTTAATTAGAAACCAAATGTATCTTTGCTCTCAGCTCATTAAGTACTTTAATTTTCTTTATAAAAAACACAACATTTTTGGCCCTTGCAACTGCCCCATTGCATTACAAACTTTTACATTCCAATTTAGTTGTACTTACGATAGTTAACTATCTCTACATTATGGTAACGTTTTTGCATACTTCATAAAATGAAGACGCGACAAAATGGATATAGCTTTGATACAAAATTGATATTACGCGTCGCAATCCGCTTGCTCTTAAAACTTACATGATGGTAACGTTTCTGCGTACTTCAAAATTTGGATTTGGATTCAATTAAAGTCGTTTAACGCGCGATAAGTCACGCTTTTACGTTTAACTTTCATATTAAATTGATAAAAGACCTTTTCTTGCCAGACTAATGAAAGAAATGACCTTAAATTTATGGGAAAATAAATTTAGGGTAAAATTGGTGCGAACTAAAATAATGAATTTTAAAATTGGTCCAAAAAGATGAATTAGACTCTCCTCAAACCCTGAAAAATACTTAAAAACTGACACTTTAACAGATATCTCGTATTTTTTGTATATGTACGTAAAGCAAACACTCGCCCTTTTGGAATGCATTTATTTTGAAAATTGATTTCCATTTTGGATCGTGCGGTTATTTGAAGCAGGTGCTCTTTCCATGCGTTGAAATGAATTAACTACAAAAAAACTATTCGTGGAACAAGTAGCTAGATTAGTTAAATTAATTTGAAAATGTTGACTATTATAAACTGAAAGCGGTGGCTGATTAGATGTATCGTGTAATAATTAGGTTTGCTTAACGCTCAACGAATTTCATCATTGAGGTTGAATTGATTTGCCTCGGTACAACATGTAATTGAATCAATCGACTGCGCTTTAGAATATTAATTATTGGGATGATTATGCCGATTGAAGTCTGCGATGAAGAGGGGACCGAAATTGCGTGGGATTGGAGTGGTGTCCAGTGTTTCCAAGTTTCTCGACTACATGCACTGCCTTTTCCTCTGCCGAGGAAATTAAAATTAGGAGAAGGGTGCAATTTGACAACGTCGTATTTTCTCAATTTGAACCGATTAAACATATTGAACTATTTGATTCGATACTGTCCAGTGGATACACTCGCACTCGACCTTTTGGATGGATACAAATGGAAAAAACGCTACGTTGCCAGGCTAAATTTCACGCCAAATGGAACTGAAGTACCTATGAAGAATCGCCAATGAAAACAAAGCATGAAAAAACATGCAGGGACTTGCACAGTGAGAGAGAGAAATTTCGGACACCGGTTTTGTGTAGTCTCTACAGAGAAAGCGAAATTGACTTATTATAATGAAGCACGATTGGTAGTCATGCACAGCTACACAGCCCGATTAATGCATTGAGGTTATATTTAACAACCGATTTTCCAACTAATATATTCAGAATTATTGGGCTTCAATAAGTAACCGGGCTGTATGATAATATTAATCGAGTCTTTTTGAGATCATATACAGCTATACATGGCTCCCTTAATGTGCCGAGTTTTTTTTTTTTTTTTAGTTTTTTGTTTTTTGTTTTTTTTTTCTTCTTGTGTTGGCGCGAGGCTTATAATTGTATAGTTTAAAACGTTAACACACGCGCCGGAGACTCTAATATAACCCGTGCTTCCTGGGTTGGCAGTGGAGAGCTTTGGTCGTCGCCAGTGGCGTCGCGTGCAGTTTGGCAACACAGCATGCTATCCATTTGAACTCATAAAAAAGGTCGAATTCAGGGGGTGCACAGTGCACAAGGAAAATTCGATATATTTGATGAGTTTAAATGGATAAGTAGCATTGTTGTCAGATGGCACGCGACGCCACTGGTCGTCGCGGTGAGCTAGTGGAATGTATATGAGCTTAGCCAGTTGCTCTGTCTTTGGTATCCCAGCCACCCGACGGCAACCACTCTCGCTGAAACGCCGCGATTTGGAGCTTTGGGTCCCCGACCGCTAGAGGGCATAGACCAGTTTTAAGACGTTTATGTTCAATAAAAAGAAATGCTGTTTCTTTTTCAGTTTACTTCTTCCTGTTAATAAATTGTACGGTAAGGTAAGTGACCCAAAGGTGGCCTATACCTATGCTTGGGGCCAATATGCACGTATAAGTTATGAGAGATAAAAAAAAAACTAAATATGTCAATTTACTATTCAGACAGTTGGCTATCATATTTTAATTTCATTTTTTTTTTTTTTAAATTTGCTTGTTTTTGAGGGTTTTATTGCGTTTGAAAAAAAGTAGAGTTTTGACATCGCGCAAAACATGCACCGAAGGTGGCCACCCCTAATATTTTTGATAAACCTAAAGGTGGACACTTCCTTTTAAATTTCATTCATAAGTATTCAAATGCTATTTTATCGTTCAAAAACGGAATCTAGACCCTGGTTACACCAGAAATTATAATGATTATGATAATTTGAAAGTCAAAGGTGGAATAAATTTAAGGGCTCTGCTTTTACGATTGTTCACTTCCGTGAAAATTAGCTGAAGACCTGCAAAAATGGACGTTGCACTGTTCCGCGCCGACTGAATCGCCCGCTGCTCTTGATTTTTGGAGTGGGGGAAGCATTAGCAATTAGCATCCTGCTACTCAGTTCTAACGCCATCTATCGTCAATTCGTGTAATTAACTGAAATAAGCTGGGGTGGGCCACCTTCAGAGCCGGGCCCTTCTTTGGGTCACCTACCTTACTCTTTGCTATCCATAATAAGAGTCGTGTTCGCTCCTTGATTTCTTTGATTAATATTACATTTTAAGTTCAAGCCACTCAAAGGGTATTTTTATATTGAAAGGAACAAAAGGTAAAAATGAACACTATTATTTGAAGAAAAAAGTCACAAACCGTCCCGTAGACTAGAGGAAATAAGTGGTTCCGTGAAGCAACAACCATCGATCACACTACTCTACCCGTCTCCTGGATTCTTCAAAACTCGGCTAAGTAAGTATTCCGCCTTAAGGGGTATCTCCACCAGCGAATTTAAAAGCGCGAATAAAACTGATTGAGCCAATGAGCTGCCTTGAAGTCGATAGGTCGAGTCCGGTGTATCGACAACAATAAGCTCATTGGCTCAATCAGTTTATTCGCGCTTTTAAATTCGCAGGTGGAGACACCCTTTTAGCGGAAGGCTAAGAACTAAGAAGGCTCCAGTGGCGCACCCCTTACAGACTTAGAAGCCGACCTCACTCCTCGGAGTAGGTTTGGATTTTTTAAAAATTACATTCAAATTTTTCGTTTCCTTTATTTTCTGATTTTATCAGGCACACTTTAAGAAGGCCCTCCGAAAACCATTAGTATCAAAAAAATCTAATGTTGGGAGAAATTATGCGCAGAAATAAGGAGAATAAGGTTGTATATAGCACTAGTTGTCAACCTTTTCACTTCCTACGAAATCGCAAAACCTACGCAGTCGTCAGTAACTGGAAAATTTTGAGGGAGTCTATAAAAGCAGATCATTGGAAGCTTACAATGTCCAATTTCTGGTTACGACGAATCACAAGAACTAGCGCGAATGCTATGCCTCGGTTGAGCAAAAAAGTTCTCAGAACTGGCCTTAGCAACAACAATTTAATGATAGCCTGTTACAAGCTAATTCGCGCAAGAGTTCTGAAATTCTGCGATTTAGTTTTGATCGGCATCAATCAACAGCAGTACACCGCGGCTTCCTTTATTAAACTACAGTAGAAACTCGTTATAACGTTTCTCGTTATAACGTTTTATCGGTTATAACGTTGATTTTTCCGAGTCCCGTCAAACTCCCATAAGAAACCGTGTAAAAAAAATCGCGTTATAACGTTTTCCGTTTCTACGTTTTATCGGATATTACGTTGGTAAAATGGGTTCCCGCGCGGAGAAAAAAACGCGGGAACGACTCTATAACTTTAGAGTGGCAGCAGATTTGTCCACCTTGTGCCACACAGGATAGAAGGAATTCCGGGAAAAAGCGGAATTTGGACGGCAGATTCCAAGGTTTGAGGTTAAGTTTTGTAGGTCGTCTCCAAGTCGTTTCCGGCGATGCCCGAGTTTGTTTACGGAACGACCGGAAACGACCAACAAAATTTAACCTCAAAATCAATTTTTACGGCAAGATGGCGGCGCCCTAGGTGACAACAATGAACCAGCGGAACGTTCCTTGATGTACCACTCTAAAGTTATAGCTCATTGGATGGACCTCGTTCGCCGTTAGCTGGTCTGGAAGCCAGCCTCATGAAAATGCGCGACCCAAAGCAAACGAAACTGACACAGTTTTTTACGTAATGTTCAGTTCTGTAAGTACATGAATCGCAGTAAATAAAAAGGAGCAAATGTGTTCGTTATGATAATAAATCTCGCCTTTTTACGTGTTTATCGTATTTTCCGTGTTTTCCGTCGAAATAATTGAAAAATGCGTTTATGAAAACGTAATATCGAATGTACCGTTTCGAAACGTTAATTCCGATATAACGTTTTATCGGTTATAACGTTCAAAAAAAATTTCCCCCTCAGAAACGTTATAACGAGTTTCTACTGTAGTAACATTTCGGAAGCTATTCTTAGAGGCAATAACTTTTTCATAGAAATTGTGTGCAAATAATTTTAATTAGAGTACAACTTCTAAAATATGCGGAACTTTGTTCAATTGGTGAATTTGCCTTAGTATAACTATCCACTTATCTTGAAGATGACTTGGATCGTCGTATTCTAAACATTCCCGGATCCTTCAAATCCTTAATTATTGAATTCAAGCTTTAATTGACTTGGATCGAAAATGTTTTCGGATATCTGTGTCGTCCTCCCAATTCGTGTCCAGTTAAAACGATGATAGTTAGAATCAATTACGGAGTTGCCGAAATAAAAGCCGCAACATCTCTCGACTTTTATTCTATAAAAATGATCGAATGGGTCTCCTTGGTCTCCTCTAAACTTTTCCTATTACTACAAATATACTTAAAACACAAATTTTTTTTTGGTTTAAAGAACAACAATTTTGAGTAAACGACGCGAAGGGAATATTGAAAAAAGTCAAAAGTCAAAACGTGCTCTTGAACCATGAAATATCATCTCAATGTGGCTCAGCACTCATTATAGGTCGGTATAGGTTTTGGATAATCTCGTTTAATTTGTCCTTATCTCTGCGTGACGTAATTAATTAGCAAGGATAGTTTTTGGTTATTATTTGATTCATCTAGTTTGTTTAATGAATCGCGCGCGTCGATATTGATAACTTACACAAGTACCTAAGTTATAAAAATTCTTGTTTTAGGTACTAATCGAAGGCGAAGATTTTAGAGGTTGCAGTATAGAGAGAACATTTTTCGGAGGAAGTAAACATAAAATGATAACTATGAAAATAAACTACTGAAGAAGTCTCCATGCTAGCAATGAAGACGATTCATAGAGAAAGCAACTAGTTGTAGGATCACCCGCAATTGTAAAAAAAGGGCGCACTCTAGAAGATAAGAGTCTAAATTATTCCATACACTCTAGTGGCGCAGATTTTTCGGAAATACGGCCCGTTTAAACCTAGGAAGTGAGTCGTTTTGTTTACATTCTAACCAACAATATATAAATTGCCGTCTTCAGCCATCTTTTGGTGCTCGTGATTGATGCATGCATGCAGGGTTGATTTGCCCTTTCGACCGCCATCTTAGGCTTCCTTTAAAACGATTTTTACGATTTTATGAGTGGATTTTGAGACTGTTGGATTCTCTCAATGTGATTTTCAAGCGATTTTACACCATATAATCAACCCTCCATAACGCTGTATCAAAGGTACACTGAAAAAATAAAAATGGTAATTTAGCATTTAACATGTAGAAAAAGTGTCCGACATGTACTAAATGCTGATTTTACATTATAAAAATGCTGATTCGACATTAGAAAATGTTACATCAGCATTTCAAGTGTGGAATCAGCATTTTTCAATGTTAAAATCAGCATTTTCAAATGTTGAATCAGCATTTTCAAATGTTGAATCAGCATTTTCATAACGTGAAATCAGCATTTAGAACATGTCGGACACTTTTTCTACATGTTAAATGCTAAATTACCATTTTTATTTTTTCAGTGTATGCGACAGACCCATTTTTTATACTGTGATTTTTTATTTATAATGTACGATGAGCACATTTTTGCTGATTTTCACTCAATCACTTACAGCAAAAATTATCAGGAGTCCCCAGTTTGTTTGAGCGCGATCTTTGTCAATTTTTTTTTTTTTTTTTTCAGAAGTTTAAGTGTCCTCTTTTGCCAACTAGGGCCCAACAGACGAAATGGAAGAGAGAAGAAGAAGGAAAGATGATATAGAGAGAGAGAGAGAGAGAGAGTTAGAGTGTTAGTTACATCCATGTCCTTCCGAGATGACTAGATCTGAGACCAGAGCTGCCGATTTGCGTATATTTAATGGCATTTTGAATTTCACCGAAGATTCCGCCGGCTGAGAAAAGATTACAGAGTTAAGTTCAGTGTGTGACTGTGTGATGCACGAAAATACTAGCGTCTTTTATCCGGTAAAGTCGTCGATAACTTTGAAAACTAGCGGATATATTAATTAACTAACGGCGTTTCCACCGATTGAGAAAAGATTACAGATCAGAGTATTTTCGTTCATTACAGTCATTCACTGAATTGAACTTTGTAATCTTTTCTCAACCGGTGCAATCATCGGTGAATATAAAAATGTCATTAAATCTACGCAAATCGGCAGCTCTGTCTGAGACCGTCCAATCTTGTCACCTCGGCCGGGACTCGAACCCGGGACCTCTGGGTTAGTGGCCAGTTGCTGACCACCAGACAACGGAGGCCGACTTGTCAAATGTCGAAATGAGAGGAATCGATAAATCGCACTGCATGAAGCGCTTCTAGAATACCTACTTGCACGTGCAAAAATATTTATCCCCACCACCCGCAACGCCCCCTACCTACCACTTTCCCCAGTCCTCCATCCCCAAGACCGTCTCCAACCTTAAAACCCCGGGAGTCTCGAATGAATAAGTATCCTGATGCCTGATGATTCAATTTCTGAGCTTCACACGAATCCCATGCCATAAAGAAAAGAGCCACGGGAGGGACATTTTTTCATCAATGCATGGCACTGGCGCAACCAGGATATCTTTCATCTCTCTCATTTCCCATTTGAATGCATGAGTAAGAAAAGGACAGAAGGAGGGGGTTTTATCCCTTTGTCCATCCTTGTCTAACATACGTTTCTTAATGGAGAAAAGAGAGAGATGAAGAAACTCTCGGTGCGCTACTGATGCATGGCGATAAAAGAGCACTCTATCATATAGTAGAAATATCCTAGTGTTACATAATCCTTTGCTTCCGAGACTTTGATTTGAAACAGAACGTGTTCTGGACTGATGCAGTTAAAGTGCAAGGAGATCTAGAAAAAAGGAACGACGGAATCGTTTAAAAGTATAGCCGTTGTTGTAGCTGATCTGGAAAAGGGAGGAGGGGCTTCAGTGGTGACTATATATAGGAGTATAGCTGTCAGAATGGAAATAAAGAAGGGCGTCCGGCGTCCCCCTTCATACTTTACCGGGGGGGGGGGGGGGGGGGTCAGTGGGGAAAATAATGGATGACGTGTCGTGGATATTCACCTCTTTCAACACTGCACAGAGAGCATGAGCAAGCTTTAGCGGATCCAAGGAAACGTCTCTCTCTCTCTCTCTCTCTCTCTTTCTCTCTCTCTCTCTCTCTCTCTCTCTCTCTCTCTCTCTCTCTCTCTCTCTCTCTCTCTCTCTCTCTCTCTCTCCCCCTCCCCCTTTTTCTCTATTTTTTTCTCTCTCTCCCCTCTCTCTCTCTCTCTCCCCTCTCTCTCCTCTTCCCCTCTCTCTCTCTCTCTCTCTCTCTCTCTCTCTCTCTCTCTCTCTCTATTCCCATTAGAAAGCACCATGTGTTAGAAAGGATAGAGGAGGGGATGAAAGTCATGTGAACGCCCCTAAACTTTCCATTTCTAACACACGCTTTCTAATGGGAGGAGAGAGAGAAGGATTCAGTGGCGTAGCGTGCAATTTGGCAACATTGAAATTAGTCCATTTAAACCCATGCAAAAGGTCGAATGCGAAGGTGTTCACCGAACACCCAGTAGTTCGATCTTTGTAATGGATTTAAATGGACACATTACAACGTTGCCAAATTGCACGCTACACCACAGGAAGGATTAATTCCTGGATCCGCCAGTGTGAGCAAGATTTCTTTCTCGCGACTTTGCGTAAAAAAAAAACTTGCGGGAGGAATTTGACAGTATATAAAGAGCATCTTCTACGTAGTATAGGATTTTGTCATGTTTGATTGTATTTTTTTTTTTTTTTTTTTTTTGCGAAGAAACACTTTGATATGAATTTTGAATAAAAAAAAAATCTTGTAAAATATATCTTTCTGGCGGTGTGTTAGGTGTTACATGTTTATTTTATTTCTTTTTTTTATCGAATAATTGTGAGCGAAAAGCTTTCCTCACCTTTCGCGAAAACAAGATCTGGATTTATGTAGGTAAATTGTTACTCAAAGAAATGCATGCTCCAGCTGATGCCTTTTTTTTAGAGCATGAGTGTCATGCTCTATTGAAATCGTTTCTACAAGGTCAATAATGCTTTTCTTATAGGAACGGCATGGTTCGGGGGTCCGCTCGGGGGATCGCTTGGTTTCAGTATCGAGAACGGGTCCTCGAGGACCGATTGACCCATGTGATTCCGCCAATCCGGTGTCCTCCCAATTTGTCGCTTTTTCTTTGTGGAGGGAGTTTTTGGCCAAGATTGAGGTTAAGCATTTTTGGGAATGTAATTACGTTACTAATTTGGATCAGACTTCAACAAAATTTTTCTGTATGAGATATGGGGTTTTTATATCAGAGGTTTGTGTCCATGTTTCGTGTATTCTGCGATTTAAAATGCATTTAGATGATTTCAAATTTCCAATCCTGTTATTGTTGATGTTTCGGTCCGCTAAAAGAGTTCGTTTGGGGAACGCGATCGGCGTTGCGTTTTAAGGTGAATCCTCAGCGACCTGTAGTAAGATTCTCATCCGCTAGATAACGCCACTGTTCCGCGGTCCAGAAACCATGCTTTTTCCCCCTTTTAATCGTTAATTGCGAGAGCTAGAGTTAACTTTTCGAAAATGTAAGAACTTTGCGTTCTAGATCAAATCCTAAGGAAAATTTTAAGACCATTCCGAGCCATGGACGAAGATATAACTAAGGACTGCCGACTTCCTATCTCCCCCCCTTTTAAAAACCCTGTTAGCGGGTTTTCGAGCGCGACCGCAGCGCTCCAAGCAGCAGTAAGGGTCAACTAAAAACGAACCGCTGCAGCGGTGGCCGCTCCGGCTCCCTTTCCCCCATGCCTTCCCGCAAATGTATACCGTGTAGGTAATTTGAATCACGATTGAACGAAGGGAACAAATGATCAGCGAATTAAAAGGAAGCAAAATCCGCTAAAAAGCAAACGTCTGGAGTATTTCTTGAAAGATTCCTGAATTGTCGAAAATGATTAATCAAGGACTGAAATACTATACATCACATTTAAACCCTCAAAACGGAATCAAACAAGAAAGAGTACATAGACATTTGTTTTATTAGTAGAGATCAGGCGACTCTTTTAATTTGCTGATGATTTCTGTTACCTTGTCCAAAGTTGATTCTAAATTTTCCCCTTGCTTTCGATCTTCCATTGAGATACTGAGTTATCTGATCCTCTTGGGTCGCCGACAACAGTTGACAGCCATGCCATAACAGACCAACTCCAACAACGGTTTTAGCAGTAGCACAGCATGTGAGCATGGACACATCGCCAGGATCGCTCACTTGAAAGAGTAGTTCAGCTGACCGCTGCTTGGAGCGCTGGGGTCGAGAGCAAAACAGGACTAACAACAGTCGGCAGTCCTTAGTTATATCTTCGTCCATGGTTTTGCGACGACCTCCCGTCCCCTTTGCCCCCCCCACGAACTACTGCACCTACGCCTATAACAGTTGCTTGCCGCGTTGTGCAGATTGCATGAATGATGTGTGTCCATCTACTTCACCCCAAATTTCACAGCCATCACGGATGCCACGCCCGCCACGGGTCTTCTACCGGGTTTTTATGCGACATCGGTCATCGTGGCCCAGTGTTACATGGTAATCAGCGGCGGATTCGGGAAAGGCACGCCCCCCCCAACTCACGGTAGCCTTTCCCTTTTTTTCAACAGAAAAAATCCCATAAATTCCTCTCTGCAAATTTGAAAATTCATAGGCGTGAAGCCCCCCCCCCTAAAAAAATTTTCTGGATCCGCCATTGGTAGTAATTTTTGCGGCACACTACGCCGGATTCCCGTGCGCTTTCCCACACGTACCTTTCTCCCTTATCTGTCAATGGGCGCTCCCCGAGGGGCGGCGCGGCGCCCCCCCCTAATTCAGAAAAATCAAAACTTTACAAAAAAAAAGAATCGGAACATTCGAAGATCAAATAATAACGAAAGGAGTGAGAGTTAACAAACTTTATTCTTAGTTTACTTTAAAATTTTAAATTATGGGCGTAATTTAGGGGGGGGGGCAGGGCGGGAAGTACCCCCCCCCCCTAAGCAGTGGTGCCCAACCACCCCTTGCCACTATACAGCTCGCCCCCCAGTTTCAGGATTCCTCCCCCCCCCAGATCTAGATCTCCCCCTGATTTTTACCCCCCCCCCTGATGATTCAGACGACATCATCCTTCCCCCCCGTCATCTCCCTCGCCGAAAGAAGTTTTAAAATCTACTAGTATGAACGTGTCTACATTGGCAACTACCGTTGGCAACGAAAATTTTTGCGAACTTCCTTAAAAATTCAGAATCCTCTGGTCGATAATTACATGATTAGAGAATGTATAGGCAAGAGTTTTGGTTTTGTTAATTTAAATAGGTTAACTCTTAGAATTCATCAGGACAATGAAAATAAAGAAGGAATAGTTGTACTTAGCTTTTTACTATTTCTATCATCTGATGCTGTCACTTTATTCATAATATCAAACACGTCAAAAATAGAATTACTTTTGATACAACTACATGCTACAATCACTTACAATTTCTACCATTTGGAAGGATAATTGATTTATTTTTTATTTTTGGGGGGAAGTGGGGGGGGGGGGGTTCTCTAGACTTGCCCGTCTCTAGGTGGTGTCCCCTAGACCTTCCATTGACATTCAAAAAGTTGCCCCCCCGGGCAATTGTTTTGCGGGTGCCCATGTCTTTGTCCATGGTCTCTGAACCAGAAATTGAACGTTCTTCCGGTCTGTGGTTGCCTTCTTTTCTCATAAGTTTAGACACGGCCACCCTGTAAACCCCCCAACAAGTTAAAAGTCCGCAAACCGCACCCTCGACCCGCAGCCACTATCAAAAGTAAATTGCCGGTTGACTTGCAGGTACTCTCCTCCTCCCCCCCAACTTAGATTAGACACAAATATAAAATTAAAAAAAAAAAAAAAAAAAGGGGAAAAATAGAATGTATGCCCCAGCAAAGGGCCCCCTCCACAGTTTTCCAAGAGAGGGAGCGACCCCCTTGCCAGCGTAACTCCGAAAAAGTAATTCCAACTGGGGCCATGTAACTCAAGTAAGGTCTCAAAATGAAAACAGATGGATCCAAAATTTTAACGGCGAGTACCGGTAAGCTTACTCTTTTGATCGGTCCAAACCGGGTTGCGATACATCGATTTACTCTCGAGATATCGATTTTTCAAAGGCGCGCGGTATAGGGTCAGAAATCTAAGATTCTCTAAAATCCGCGAATTTCGACTCTCATGGACCTAGCATGCGCCGTGAGAAGTCATATGTGAGTTTTTGAGTTCACATGAAGTTCATTAAGGGCCCTGACAAATGTCGGACCGATAAAGTCTATATCGGGGGGGGGGGGGCGTGGCCCCAACTCCAGCGTAAGTCTCACGTACAATGTCTAACTGCGGCCGCGGAGGTCCCATAAGATCCGTTTAAAAACTTGGATGGATCTGAATTTTTTTCAAGAATTTTTTAAAAGCTGAAGCTACCGCCCCAAACCAACCGCAGTGCGCAATCCCTCGATTCGTTCTCGAGATATCGATTTTTCAAAGGCGCGCGGTCTTGTCAGATCGACCTTAGAGGGGCGCTGGAGGCTGGAAAAAGGCGAATTTCGTCTCTCACGAACCAGTCGTGTGCCGTATTATATCGGTTCCGCTTCTTTTCGGGTCCCAATGATGTCCCCAGAGGGCCCAATGCAGTTTCGAGCCAAAAATATCATCTTTGGGGGGGGGGGGGGGGGGAACTACTCCCCGTTTCAGCGTAACTCTGACAAGAAATGTCTAACTGCGGCCGCGAGAGGTCCTGTAAGGTCATTAAAAAAACTCGGATCTCGGATGGATCTGAAATTTTCGAGGTTGTCAGTCACAAGCAAGCGCTTTGACCGGTGCAAACCGAATTGCAATACATCGATTCACTATCGAGAAACGATTTTTTTAAAGGCGCACGGTCTTGTCAGATCGAACATTGAAACAAGCTGTGGATACTCTGTATCCGCGAATTTCGTCTCTCATGGACCGTTTAAGCTCCCCTTTAAAAAACGAATGAGCTTTTTTTAAGTTCATATTACGTTCCTTAGGGCCTTGATGAGTGTCGGATGACATTTGATCAATATTAAAATTCATTTTTAATCTGAGACAAAAAGAGCTGAAACCATAAAGACGAAGAATTTCCATCGTGATGACTTTGGTTCAAGCGAGGAAAATTTATAGAAGTCCCAAATAACTAGACTAGACTTTCCGGCTTGCTAGGATTGGTATTAAGAATTTCCTTCCTGATGACTTTGGTTCAGGCGAGAGAAATCTAAAAAAATCCCAAATAACTAAACTAGACTTTGCGGCTTGCTAGGATTGGTATTGCGTCATCCGATTTTAAAAAAACTATCACTATCGAAATCGATTTTCAAAACCACAGTATTCACCTCGCCTCGTGAACAACTGTTTCAACACGCTATAAGTAAATTTTCATTCCCACTTTGACCTATCAAGTTATTTTTACAGCGATCACTGTTATACCAACACAAATGCAGCGTTGCGATTGACTTTGTCGCAGTTTTGTACTATCAATATGGAACTCCACACTTACAATGATTTACGGCCGACACTCATGCTCTCTTTGCTAACACTGTTCCAGTGTTGCAAGTTCCAACTTGTTTCTTTTTGGAAGAGAAATACAAAAAAATTAATTTTGTGAGTACAGTTTTTATTATTTAAAAACTTACTCTAAAATAGAAATAAAAGAAACATTTTTCTAGTAGAAATGAACCACCCGAGAGTCTGAAATAAGCCTGAAGGCTTGAGGTTTATTTCTACTTGGCTTTATACTGCACCTCACCATTATAAAGGTCCTTTTTCAGACCTTATTTTTTTAAAGCAAAAAGAATGCGCCGTCAAAAAAATGTCTTTACAAATATAGTTACAATCTTTTGAAGATGTCGATTTGATCCTCCGCTTGCTTCCCTTAGCGCTTTGCTGGGCTTGATCAAAACACTGGCCAGATTCTGAGCCCTGAGACTTAGACCTGAAAGACTGGCACATTCCTGTTCTTATTACTTGTCTTATAGAAAATGATTATTGAATATGGATGTTTATGGTTATTGCATGACATTATGCTTAAACTTATTAAAGGAAATTTTCTAAAATTTTGATTTTGATTTTGCGTATGTATGTACCATGTATTTGAACAGTGACGTCACGTGCCATCTGGCAACAATGCAAGTGCTCCATTTGAACTCATTATATGTATCGAATTTTCCTTGTGCACTGTGCACCCCCTGAATTCGATCTTTTACATGAGTTTAAATGGATAGAATACATTGTTGCCAAATTGCACGCGACGCCACTGTATTTGAATATTTCATAACAAGTCAAAGATCATAGTCAAGAAAAGAACTATTGAAACCCCTAGTGTACTAAGCCCTTCAAATAATCTTGATTTTTGTCCAGAAAATGTAATTTTTGTGCGCCGATCCGCTCTCACGTCCCTCTCGGGTTTGGGACGAACGTAAACGTACAACTTACAAGTCACACAGCAAACAACATTACCAGCATGACGACGAAGGGGTCGACGCACAGTCTGCAAATATGGTTATTTGTCGGTCAAAAAACCGCAAATTCATATAACTCCGTAATTACACCGGGAAACCTTCATCTTGTAGTAGATTTTTCAGCTGAATGGGGCTGTTGCACACTTTTGCTACATAGTCAATTTAACGGTCCAATTAGATGCAAAAAGCACCAAAAAATAACGATGGTAACACTAAAAACTTACGAAATCTACTCCTTAACGCATCAAATGCTTTTATATACGGGTAATGCTAATAGTGGTTTTGGGCACTAATAATGGGAGATTCCCGTCTAATTATACGGTCACTTCGTCAAGACGTGCGACTAAAAAGAGACGACTTTCCTTTGGCACCGGTGTCACCAGGGATCACGGTATACCATTATTCGGCAGTTATAATCGGGCGAGTAATTACTCTGTAAATCTGCCTTCTTAGCATAGAAAGAGAGGCGAAAGTTAGGATGGGAATCTCCTAATTGGTGCCTAACACCACCATTACGATTAAAAGCATTTTATGAATTTAGGAGTGGGTTTTGTAAGTTTTTAGTGCTACCATCGTTATTTTTGAAGGTTTTTTCATCTGAATCTTTCTTTAAAACTTTTGTAAAAAAAAAATAACTGTGCAGCAGCCCCATTGGATTGTTATAAACAGTGGAGTATACCAAGAGAGGGTCGTCTAGACTCCCTGGACCCTTACTCTTTTAACCTAAATATATATATATATATATATATATATATATATATATATATATATATATATATGGTAGAGATCAGTCGTAGACAATGTAATAATTTACCTGTATAAGCATGCGACTTCCATTGAAAAAAAACGTCTGAATAATTTTATTTTTCAATGGAAGTCGCATGCTTATACAGGTAAATTATTATATATATATATATATATATATATATATATATATATATATATATATATATATATATATATATATATATATATATATATATATATATATATATATATATATATATATATATATATTATATATATATATATATATATATATATATATATATTGCATTTTCAAAGAAATTTTTACCAAGTTGTTATCTTTGGATCCCCCTGACAATATTCGGACCCCCGGACCCCCTTCCCCCTCGAAAATTCCTGGCTACTTCCTTGGTTATTGGTGAGCTGTTTCAGCGTGAAGGATTTGGTATCAAAGCTTTGAAATAATGAATTCAAGTTCATTCTGGTCTGCATTTGGTTCTTTGCCTCCAAATCTTCCGTTTCTGGTCAACTGTGGGGAGTGAAGGTACGAGTCGAGGGCATGAGAGCGAACCCGCGATTTTCCTACGAGAGCAAGTCGAGTCGACTGAATTTTCAGTCATCGTTAGAAAAACGTTGCGTCACCGACATTTCTCCAAGTCCCTTTGCCGTGTTTACGCAATGTCTCCTCCCTCTCTCCCCCTTCTCTGTGATCCTCTTCGCCTCTTCTCCTCTCTAACTCCCTCGCCCAAACAGCAAGTGTTTACGAGAGTGAGTGAGTTTTCGAATCGGGACTTGGGACTCTCCAGTAGGGACTCGAGATTCGGGGATTTTCATCGCTTCGCGATGTATGTTCACGCGATGTCCGCACTTTAGTCATGCAATGGGTTAGGGTGCGTAAATTTATGACAAAGGGGTGATGAGGGTGATTCCAGACGAAAGTTAAGGATATTCCAATTCCAAGATAGCGCCTTACGGTACTTTCTGAAATTTCGTCTTTTGTGGGTAGTTTGAATAGTACTATCAACGAATTAAAGATTGTCGCGAGATTCTTACGAGCTAAGTTGCGCCTTCAAGGTTCCGGTTCGGCCGCTTTTCATTCTCCTCACTCCTTGCTGGCGAGAGGTCAGCGGGAAAGCGGGGGCGGGAAAGCCGTTGCAGATCAGTCCCATACTTACACCCATACCTGAAGATGTGTGAGAATCTCGCGACAATCTTTAATTCGTCGATAGTACAATTCCGAATAATGCGAATTGAATAATGTCAGTCGACGCCTTAGATATTAACTCAGGTAGGCTAAGGTCACCGGCAATGTATCAATACAGTGCGATAAGTATTTCAGGTTGCCTACCTGAACCAAAGTCTCAGAAATTGACTTACATCATTTACTTTAAGTACAATATTTATGAAATTATGATTATGCTATAACTGATAGCATTTCCTTTTTTTTTCCATTTTTATGGATTTTATTGGTCATCAAACACCAGAATTGGTGGAGAGTGAAAGTCATAATTTTGAGAATTGATTTCTCTTTAACGGGTGCTTGTAAATGAGATATTGTCTTTATCTGTCTCAGGTCTCACTCATTAAAGATATATCCAAAATCCGTTCTCAAAAATCTTTTTTTTTTTTTTTTTTTTTTTTTTTTTTTTTTTTAAGGTTAAAGTATAGGCCAAGCCCGTGTATACTCGTTTAGCTCCTGTAGGCTAATTCACATTGTTTCAGTCTTCATTCCGGATAAACGAGACTCATTCATTAAAACACTAAAAAGATAATGTGTCTTTGGGCGCCTTCAATTCATTGTATATGCAATTCCAACTCCTTCGAGTACGAACAGTTAACTACCTTCCCTATTCAAACGGAAGAGGGGCGTTCTTTTGAACTAGCCTGGCCCTTAAAGGGTTAAGGTTGACCAGCGTTATGTAAACTGACTGCCAAATACGAAAATGTCAAAACTTTTAAGCTGATACTGAGTTCGATTAAAATATGTCCACTATAACTTTAATTAGAATTTTGGTCATTTTTAGGAGAGCTTTTTTGAGTGTTGGATATTTGTTTCATTGTAACTACTAAAAAATAAGATAAAATAATTACACTAAATCAACAATCTCTCTAGATTTTTAATTGGCCGATGTAACTGTAATAAATCACAAGTGGTAACTAAAACCTGTTCACGTATAAAGTCTCGTGTGGAGATGGGTCTAAAAATGTTAGAGGAACATCAAAAGAACCCTCCTTAAATTGCAATTTAACCTCATCCATTTTCAATCTAATATTCGTTCGATCTCATTTTAATTATAATTTTATTCGTTCATCGCGACAGTGACATTGATATGTTTAATGCCATACATACACTTATCCAAAACTACCTCAATTTTTCCCACAGTGCGTCATTCTTTCCCCCATCTTTGACTGCATGGTACGGTTACTTACTTGAAGGGATGCGGGCCACTTGAATTTTCCCGCCTTCTCTGCTTCGTCCGGGACTGGATGCATTAAAATACAACTCCACGTTGAACTGACGCATCGATGCGACGCAACTACTCCACCAGTCGTCCATCTATATCGCATTGTAACATCGATTCCTTTTCGATTGTTTGCTGTTCCCTCGCTCTGAAAACAGCCGTCCAGATTGACGATTGTTTTTCAATTCGGGGCTTCTATTCTGCACGCTCAAGACTAAAACCAAACTTGAATTTGACTAAAAATCCACCTATAGCTTCAATTGAATAACCCAAGTTTATCTTTCCGGTACGAACAAGAAACAATGAAATCCGAAACTAACGGAGCTCGAGCTTTTAAAGTGTTGACAGTTTCAACATGTTGATAATATGTGAGAGTTACCTAAGTGCAAAACCACGTATTTTTGCGAAATACCACCACTCTTTCAGAGGAACGAAAAATCGTATTCGATCTATAACATGTTGCATGAATGTTGATGGTTATAAGAACTGTCGAGGCGTGTAATCTGGCAACATTCCTTTCTGGCCATTGAACCCCATGAAATAGATCAAACATTATGCGTGTGCAGTGAACTTTCTCAAAATAGATCTTATCAAAATTGGATTAAATGAAGCTCTTGAAAGTTTTTGCTGTAGGCAAATGAACTATCAATTTTGATGTAAAATACTGTGAAAAACTATGAGACAATTTAAAAATAAGTCTTAAACTAGCTATATCTTCATAGAGACTGCTTTGCTCAACGTTCAAGTAGACCGCCCGTGTGATCGCGTGTATGTGTATACGCTGCGAGCATTTTTGTTCATCCTTAACAAAGGAACAGTACTTCGATTGAATTAAGTGTCGTCTTTCCTATATTTTATTTCGCAATTTGGAACTTTTCTGTTGCGGTATCACCGTATCCCTTGCGATAAAATCTGGAAGAATCAACCTTTAGCTATTCTGTTTGAAAACCAAAGGCAGCAATCTTATTCGCGGAGAAAAAAAATATTTTTGGAAGTATAAATGGAACGTATATTAAATATGGACAAATAAGAGATTCCTTTTAAAATAACCAAAATTCTCGCTCTGATGAATTATTTGAAAAATCTATTGGATCAATACGAATTTTGGAAATTCCAAAGGGAAATTTCTTTCCAATCGTGAGAATCATTGAGGATTCCTGTCCGTAGTGGCATTGACTCATAAAATTTAGTTTAAAACTCATTGAAGAAGAATACTTTTTTTACTAAACAACAAAAAGAAGTAAAAAATTATTGAAATAAAATAGTTTTTGAACAGTTCATGCATTTTACAAATTTCAGGTTACAAACAGAGCGTTCAGCGTGGCTCAATCCACTAAGGTTTGGACTATCACCCAAGAAACTAGCGGGTTCGATGCTGACCTCTGCCCTTAAAGTCGAGAGTTAAAGCGAGTGTCAGCACTCAAATCGTGAGCTGTATACATTTTTTGGACTTTAAGTGATAAAAAGGGATTAAAAAAGTACTGAAAAAGAAGTAAAAAAGTACTAAAAAAGAAGTAAAAAAGATGGGACAAAAATTGACGGAAGTATACTTTTTTACATCTTTTTATTATCCTTTTTACATAATTTACAATACTTTTTTAATCTAATTTTGATTTTTTTAAAATAAATTTTAGCAGTCGGTGCTACTAAGGATAATTCTAAAAAAAAAAAGTTTATTTTTAATCCATTTTTAAAAATAACTTTTTGCTCAACGTTGATCTGATTCGTTATCGTTATGTTTTTTTGTTCGGGGTGCAAAACGCAAGTTTTTTCTTTCACGGGATTTTCCACGCTTTTCACTGAGTTTGTGTGGGTGAACGTCAGATTCACGCAGAGTTGAGCGCGTATAAAAACTTAACATTGTTTCTGACATTGTAAAAAGAAATACAAATTTTACTCTCTATGAGTTGTCAGGTTCAACTATTCTCGCTATCTTGAAAATCGTCCTTCCTTATATATTTTTAAGCGTCCAAGCCAATTCAAACGAAAATTGAAGAATCAATATTAATACACTTGATCTATACGCAACAGAGGCGAAGCGTGTTCGCTCATAAATATCGGTCTCTGTAGAGCAACAATTTATGCGGGGTAATTTATTCCGAGTCGTCTTTCACAAGGAAGCAGTAGCGCACCGAGAGTTTCTTCATCTCTCTCTTTTCTCCATTAAGAAACGTATGTTAGACAAGGATGGACAAGGGGATAAAACCCCCTCCTTCTGTCCTTTTCCTACTCATACATTCAAATGGGAAATGAGAGAGATGGAAGATATCCTGGTTGCGCCAGTGCAAGGAAGCACTCTCGCCCTTTGAGTCGAATTTTGGATATGAACAAACATCAAAAGCGTCCTTCATTAATAGAACAGCTACATTTTCATACGCGAGTAAAACTTGCTGATCGAATGGATTGAAGTCCTAGAGCTGTCTCGTCTGGAGATCTGTAACTATCGCGGCTTGAAACAATAATAAGCTGCAAAAATTACTGTTTAAACGCCTCAAAGCCGGGGTCCAAAGATTGCTATTAACTATTAGTAAGGGCACGAGCTACGTTGCCCTATATTAAGGGCCAGAGCAATGCCCTCGGGAACCGAAGGTCTTAACATTCTACACTATAAGTGGGTCTTTCAATGCTGCCATTTCGTGCAATTAACTTTTTTACATGCAGGTATAATAATTGTGTTACAGAGGCTTTCTTAACATTTTTTTAAGGTTTTCTCGACACTTTGGGGCTATTCATTTTATTTAAAACCTTTTTTTTTCTTCTTTTTTTCGTTCGGTTTCTTTTATGTTTTTTGTTTTTTTGGGACAATTTAAGGTAGATGTCCCAATTACCGCCCATGTCCCAATTACCGCCCCCCTATTCATTTATTCTTTAAAATAAGCTCACACTAGCAGGGAAATTCAAGTGAATATGGAATAAGTGTTCTAAATAGGTCGGCTGAACTGGTGAAAAAGTTTGAAGTTGATAGGTGGCAGCACTGTGCCCTAAAAAAATCACGGAAATGGACACCTGCCGAGCACCACCTGTTTCCGCTCATTTCTTAGCTGTCACATTAAGATACAAGTTAAGCAAATCACTCATTTTCTCTTATACGTTACATTGTTTTAATATGTTTGGTTGTTTCAGGGTTTAAATTAATGATTTTTCTGACTGAAAACAAGTTTGTTTTGAAAGGAACCTCAATTTTACTATTTATTTGTGATGTGGCGGGAATTGGGACATCAAAAGTCACTGCTGTCCCATTTACCGCCAGGGGGGGCGATAACTGGGACATGCGAAAATTCACGATGTCCCAATTATCGCCCCCATGCTTTTTCTTTTTGAATCTTTTGCGTTTTAGATTTTGTATAACGCTCTTACGTTAGAGAAATCATATTTGGAGTTGAGTTGATACATTTTTAGCATTGCATACATCGAAAAAAAGGGATCGTAATCCAATAGGTAGTCGATTTGTTAGTAAAAAAATGCTTCCTGTTTCTAGGTTGTTTTATTTGCCGTGGGCCCTAACTCAATATACTTAAAATGTTGGAACAGTTGCTTGCAAATCTATCATTTTACATCATTTGAATCATTTAACGTTCTCTAAATTTTGATGAAGCAACATATTAAACTCTTGAATTGACATTCTATACCTCGGTTTAACATCAAAGAGTGTGTCAAATGAATATTTTCTATTGTTCGCTAAAACAATATTCCAGCTGACTTACCTATCTGTAAAAGTAACAGTCATTGCTGTTGTTGTTAAACAACAGTAAAAGTGCTTTTTGGATACGCTATTTTCGAAGGAGGGGGAGGGGGAGTGGGGAGGGGGAGTGGGGAGGGGGAGGGGGGCAACTTAATTTTCTTTTACGGCACACCCCATCTTGTGATACATTGTTTGAAATGACTTTATATTCTAAGACTTTTGGCGTAAGCAACAGCTTGGTAGCGATTTTGGTTTTCGATATATCGAAGGTTAAAGTTCGATATGGATCCATTTTCAAAACATCATTACTTCAATTTGAGGAATCGAAATTTAAAAAACTGGGAGTCTAAAATACTCCAAAAAGCAAGCCCTTTTGAGAAAAAAATAAGGCTGTGACTCAAATTTAGTCAAAATTAGGATTTAGCGCTCTTGAAAATTTTTAACGCTTTTGCCCCCTAGGGAGGCTATCAGAAAAATTCCGTGAGAAGATCCCTATTCTGTGATACAGAACATACCAAAATTAGCATTTGGCGAAAATCTGAGGCCGATATCATTTTCCACATTCGAGATATCGAATTTTGTAAATCGACATTTGACATTCGATATCTCGAATATGAAAAACGATATGGACCTCTGGTTTGCGCCAAAATGTTCAGTTTATTACGCCTTTTTGATTGATGTATCACTCAATAGGGGTCGTCTCTCGGAATTTTTCTGATAGCCCCCCGTGGGGGCCAAAAACGTTAAAAATGTTTGGGGGCTTTAAAACCAAATTTGGACTAAATTTTTGTTAAAATTGAATTTTTTCTGAAAAGGGCTTGCTCTTTAGAGTATTTTAAACTCCCTGTTTTTAAAATTCCGACTTTTCAAAGAGGAGTAATGATTTTTTGAAAATGGGCCCAAATCGAAATTCGACCTTCGATATATCGAAAACGAAAAACGATATCGACCTCCGGTTTGCACCAAAAGTCTTGGAATTTTACCTTCTTTTCGAATATTAAATAAAAAATTGGGGTCCCTATTTGAAGTATTGGATTTAGGGAGGTCCTGCCCCCACTGGGGGCCCCTTAGAGAGGGCCCTCAAATCGGTGACCCCCTTAAAAGATGCCCCCCTCAAAATAATTCAACACGTGTTTCAGCGTTTTTTGAAATTCGGAGCTGTTCGCGAGATATTCGGCCTGGCTCCTTTTTTAATTGACACCCTGTATAATTATTGTTTAGCCGACGTGGTTAGTTCATTTTAAGTCATTTACGTCCTTCTTTGTACTTAATTCCTCCTCAGGATTTAAAATTATATTCAGTAAGGCAAAAATGTTAAGTTCCTCTTTTAAAGTCTAGTGTAAAAATTTAAGTCCTTTTTTAGGTTGCCTTTGACATTACACATTTTTTTTTAGTTTTCAAAACAAGTACTTGAGCGCCTTCCTACCCTTCTTTTGTAGTCATTTTTATTAGTCGTGTGGACAATTTTGCCTCTAAAGTGAACATTGTTTTTATTTTCTTTGTTGCCTTTTACTTAATCATTAACTAACATAAAGTTCTATAACTCTTTTTTCATTTGAGTGCATTCAAAATTTGACTGAAGTTGCTAATTTTTATCGGTGGCTTAGCGTGCGATTTGGCAACGTTGCATTTTTCCCATTCAAACCCATGCAGTAGGTCGAATGCGAAGGTGTTCACCGAACACCCAGTATTTCGATCTTTTTCATTAGTTTAAATGGACAAACTGCAATGTTGCGAAATTGCACACTACGGCACTAAATTGGATCGGTCAATGACTGAAACCTACAAATTTTAGAAAATATTTAACTTAAAAATACTCAATTTTACTCAATTTTCTTTGTAACTAGTAGTTATACTTATTAAATATCTGTTATCTTCACTTTCTGCGTCTTAAATCATTATAATTTCATTATTTCCTGACAATAAACGCGATAGTTTGAATGAAAAGCCCGTAAAAATATGCAGGGCGGTAATTGGGACAACTGGGGTGGCGGTAATTGGGACAAAGCCACTTTTGGGGGGGCGGTAATTGGGACATGGGTCATTTTTTCGAGTTTTATTAATAATTTTTTTTCCTGATTGATTACGCCAACTTTATATTTTTTTCATAAAACTAGATAGTATTTGAGAGGACCTAGTGAAAACCGATCATAGATTTGATAAAAATTAACATTTTTACAGGCATTTTACGGCAATTTTTTCTTAAGGGGGGCGGTAATTGGGACATCTACCTTATGACCTAATTTATTCTACATCCAACCGAATGAATCTTCGAAACATTGTAGTCGTACAGTGTAACAACAATGGATTCTCCCCGCATTTGAACCAATGAAAAAAAATCAATCGTCATAGGTGATTCACCGAATTCTTGAGAAATCGGTACTTTTGCATTGCTTCAAATGGCAAAAAACATGCGGTTGCACGAGCCGCCACTGAACCATTGTAACTACCATACTCTGTTTTAAACAACATTTTAAAACTGGTAATGCATAAAATCAAGTATCATAGTGTTATTTCCAAGAACTTCGGTTAAGATTACAAAAAGTCTATTTTAAAAATTGTCGTCATCTGTCACATAGATCGCACACTAGGCCATTGCTCGATTGAGTTTTGATTTTATCAGTAGCACAACGAGAAGTTATCCATCTATCCTTTTCTTATTAATAAATTATGAGACAAAAATAGATAAGGGAATAAACCCCCCTCTCTTTGTCCTTTTCCAATCTATAGATTCATAGGTGAACGAGAGAGAAGAATGAGATCCTAGTTGTGCCCCTGATTCTTTACCCTTTGCATTCGGCTTTTTCCAACTCAAAGAGTGAGCTTCCCGAGTGTAATGCAATTTGTGTCTATTTTCAGGTGAACGCGACATCTATGCGTTCTGATCGTAAGGATGAATGGCGGAATTCAAGCTCGATCGCATTAGATTTGAATTTAAACTCAAGCCATTTCTCTCAGCACGGGCACCTTGACCTCAAGTGCACGACGTTAGTTGGAGAATACTATCAGGAAACCCGAACCGTCCAACTCGGAGTCAAGGATTCCGATCCTATACCTGAAAGAGGTAAGATCATCTTTATTCATCAAACTAATTGTAAGCACAAATCAACAAGCTATAGAACTAAGGTAGGTGACCCAAAGGTGGCCCGGCTCTTAAGGTGGCCCACCCCAGCTTATTTCAGTTAATTACACGAATTGACGATAGATGGCGTTAGTGATGAGTAGCAGGATGCTATGGCTTCCCCCACTCCAAAAATCAAGAGCATCGGGTGATTCAGTCGGGGCGGAACAGTGCAACGTCCTTTTTTGCAGGTCTTCAGCTAATTTTCACGGAAGTAAACAATCGTAAAAGCTAAGCCCAAAAATTGATTCCACCTTTGACTTTCAATTCATCATAATTATTACAATTTCTGGTGTAACCAAGGTCTAGATTCCGTTTCTGAATGATAAAATAGCATTTGAATACTTATTAATGAAATTTAAAAGGGGGTGGACACCTTTAGGTGCATCAAAAATATAAGGGGCGGCCACCTTAGGTGCATGTTTTGCGCGATGTCAAAACTCTACTTTTTTTTCAAACGCAAAAAAACCTCAAAAACAAGCAAATTTAAAAAAAAATGAAATTAACATATGATAGTCAACTGTCTCAATATTAAATTGACATATTTAGTTTTTTTTTTTTCTCTCATGACTTATGCGTGCATATTGGCCCCAAGCATAGGTATGGCCACCTTTGGGTCACTTACCTTATAGAAACTAAAACGATAGAGCGGCAACGCCTTGTTTTAAGTTCTGTTCCAAAGTGGGGCTGCGCTGCATGGACGGAAGTCCACTGTTTGCCTCGTATTGTTTAACCTTAAATCGAGATAATTTATAATTAATTCAGCAAAAAGTGCGTCAATCCAAAAGAACGTGCAAGTGCTTCAGAGTGCGGCTATTTGGACGCATTTTGGATGAATATGTTTTATAATATTCCAGAGGTAAGAAAAAATTGCTTATTTCGGTCATGTGTCAGTTTCTTTATCGTGTAAATCACCGGTTCCCAACCTTTTTTGGTCGTGGACCCACTAAACGGGCGATCAGTGGAGGCCGCGGACCCTCACTTGAAAAAATGTAAAATCTATGTTTTTTTTTTTGACAATAGAGGGGAAAATAAAAACTAACCTGCCCCAGTGGGAGCGTTGCGGGCTGTGACTTCTCTGTCACTTAACAACTTATACAAATTATTTAGGTTATGACTCGGTCAAATGATAACTTACTTCCGTAGCAACGACAAAATTTTATTTTTCCTGCTACATAAAAGAATATTAGTCGCAAATTCAACGTTGCCACTTTCGGGCGAAAAAAACGGGAAAAATTTTGAAAGGTCTTCGCGGACCACCAAAACTTGGTCCACAAACCACCAGGGGGGTCCGCGGACCACCGGTTGGGAACCGCTGGTGTAAATCCTTCCAAAAGTAAAAGGTACATTGATTTCCATGTTCAGATATCTACTCTAAAATGAGCCTTTTTCACCTTTATTATTTCAAACCACTTTGAAATTGATCTGTCACAACTTTTGATGTAAAGTTAAAAAATTATACTTGTGTCTGAGGAACGTACCTGCTGTACGGGCTTATTACAAACTATTGCCACAGTTTCAAGCAGCGGCGCATCCTACATCAGACGAGACACAAGGTGGATACTGCTCAATATTGTCAACATATTTATTCTTGGACTGAAATAGAGTAATAGAAATTGTTTGTTGAATAACGTTGTCATGTCGTTCAACTCTGCAATTCTACTAAGAATATTATCTTTGTGGCTAACTCAAGATGACTGAAGTAGGCGTGAAGACACAGTTAAATGCATTTAAAAAGTGTTCATTTAACATAGATTTTGATGTTTTAGTTCCAATGTTACCATTGTGCATCAAAGTTAATCAGAGCTCGTAATTTAAAAATAAGTATATGACGAGTGCAGTCGTATTTGCAGTTATCAACCAAATGGCTCTTAGTATGAAAATCAGATATGTAATAGAAATAGTCCTCAGATTTTTAAGATTCTTATACTACAATGGTTTTCAAAAAAAAATACAGCTGGCCCATACTGAGTCTTGCAGGTCCAACACATTTTCCGTTTTCAAATGGCAAAGCTACGATAGCAACTGCTAACCTTTGTTAATATTCAATAAAAAGTCTGTAATGTTCATTCAAGTTATATTTTCAGAATGCATCGTCAGGTTTTTAATTTAAACCGGAAATCACATTAATCTTAACACGACGAGGGGGAAAAAGTAGGTGGAACAAGGGTTTCCCGAAGTAAATGAAAATGGGGGGGAGGCCCTCCCCGGGAGGGTGGTAATAATAATAAATATATCATCAGCTCTAACGTCGGAGGAAGAAGAGAGAGAAAAAAAAGGAAGATGAGGGAAGTATTAAAATTCTGACGGAATTAAAAATACTGTAAATCATGTCTTTCTTTCTCTCTCTCTCTCTCTCTCTCTCTCTCTCTCTCTCTCTCTCTCTCTCTCTCTCTCTCTCTCTCCTTCTCTTTTCTTCCTCCTTCCTCACTTCCTGGAAATATAGAGAGCATCGTCCGATGCAGTAAGAAACTTATAACAGTGGAGTGCTGCGATTTGTTGCTGTCGTCAATGGCGTACGCAGGAATCAGTCTCTCTCGCTCTTTTCCTGTTTGAATGTATGTACTAGAAAAAGAAAGAAATAGGGGCTGAAGACACGTTCGAGCCCCTGTTTCCGTCCTTTTCCTACTCACGTGTTCAATTGGAGAAAGAGAGAGAAAGACAAATTCCTGTGTATACGCTACTGTCTGTCGTAAATGCAATGGGATTACCTTAACCAACCATAATAATGGACAATTTTAGTAATAACGTCATCCGGTGAGGAGATCCGGGTTCGGTGCGCCATCACTATAAATGGAATAAAAACTGACCAATCAATAATTGATTCTGCGATAATTTTGACTAGACGGTCTAAAGAATAAAATCACTCTATTGTGCGCGCTTCTGCAAAAGCATTTCTGATCAACGACATTATACTAAACACATAATCCTTCAATAGATGGCTGTTTACAAAAAAAAAAAAAAAAAAGCTTAGGTCAAGGAAAGCAAAAAAAAAAAAAACAACAACAACAACAACAACAACAACAACAAAAACGAGGTCGTTGTCTGGAATGGAGTCAAACGATTTATCGAGGCTCTGCACTCGAGATTGCAAAAATCTTGGGAGTATTTCACGCTCAGAAAACACTGCGAAATCTCTTGCTTTGCGTTTCCTTGCAGGGATGCAGTTATATCAGTTATGATAGTCAAAGTTGATAAATCAACTGAACAATGGGTAGGAAAAGTAATAATAGAGTCACCCGCGTCCCATCCGCCGCTTATTCTTTTCCTCTCACACTCTCACGTTCTTATACTTAAACACACCCGCGCATAACCCTCGCACGACACACATATACTCAAACACCCAGACGCAAAAGCCTCTCGATAAATCTCAACAACTCAATCGCGATGTTAAATATTTGCAACCAGCCCCTCCCCCCTCCCCCTAGAACTTTCGGGCTACTTGTATTAGACTACCGCTGTGCTCTCTCTCACCCTTATGCATACTAGAGTCCCCCTATATACTATGAGAGTTGCGCCATTGCTGAAGGGGAGTCGGACGAGGATTTCGGTAAAAATTTTAAAAAAGTGTTTTTTCAGCTAACCTTGTTCCATATATCATCAGCTTTAATTTAAGACCAAGTTCACTTATTTTTGATGAGTAGACTCTTTAAGGATAATTTCATTAAAAAAAGAAAAACAGAGTTAAGTGCATTGTGCATTTAAAGTGTTTTTCCGGAATTTTTAAATTGTGTTTTCCCCCAGTTTGTGTTTTTTCACACAAGAGGTACATTTTCTCAGGACCCACTCAACCGATTTTTGAAAAACTTAGGCTTGTTTGATTCGTCTTTACGCCCTGCACAATTTAACACGGGATTTTTTCAAAATTCTGTTTGGCTCAACTTTTATGAGCCTCAAAGTGATCAAAAATAATTAACTTTTGGAACTAAATTTTAAAAAATCATAACACTATCAAAATTCAATTTTTTTTAAAACCCCCTGTTAAAGTGTGCAGAACAATAAGACGAATCAAACAAGCCAAAGTTTTTGAAAATCGGTTGAATAGTTCCTGAGAAAATGTTCCTCAAACATTGGTGATGGTTTAACATGGGCTGAGATAGGCCGTCCGACTCCCCTGAATCCACTTCTGATTGGCCCTCAGATTTAGGCTGTCAAGAAAGCTCCAAGAGGCAAATGCAAAATGGCGGAGGGTTTGTTTACTTTTCGCGAACTCGCTTTCATTATTTATTTGAAGTAACAATGACCGCGGTAATTTTTGAGACTTTTTCCTCTGCTTGAATGTTATAATGGAGAACATTATCTCTTTCAATAACGACCGTTACCGTCGAGAATCTGAATCTAACCAATAGGAGATAGCAAAATAGCGGCAACAGCGCAGAGAGGCTATTAAATGGCCATCCGCCATTTGCAATTTGCCTCTTGGGGGCGCCATTGATCCGCTTCTTCTTCTTCATTTTGAGAGTCTTGTCGCAACTCTCATAGCATATGTATATGGACTCTAATGCATTCTATATATTATCTTCCCATAAGCTTGATAGAGAATAGCCGATACTCTACAGACTTAGTTCAACCTTCAAAAATAATCGATATTTTCCATGGGTTCAAATAAGCAGTTCAGCAATAGTCGCTTTCCTATTATCCATCACTGTATTCCAGCAACAGGTGGCAATTAATTGTCAATCTACTCTTTTTTGTCTCTTCGAGTACGTGCTTGTCATCTTTTTTCTCGGAGAACTTTGGTTTTTTTGGGCTACCAGAATTACCTTCTTCTAAGTAATAGTTAATCGTAATTCTTGGTATACTTTGACTAGAAATTCGGTGATATTCAAAATATATTTACTTACAATTAGTCGTCAAATCAAAAAATATCTTTACAAATTCACTAATTACTTCTACACGCAGGCCTGCAGAATATTCGCGTGATTGAAGTGGCAACATGGAATACTACGTGGCAAATTGTGATTTTTTTTTTCTTAGTAAAATTTCATAAACCGCGTTAATTTCGAGGTAAAATTTAATAGTGCGCTGATTTTGAGGTAACATTTCATCGATCGCGCTGACTTTTTTGCGCAAAGTGTGCCAATTATAGAGTTTGTGCGGTAAAAAATCTTTGGGATTACAGGAAAATACAGAGGTCGTGGAAGATTCTGTAATGCTGTAAGCATACTTCTACACAATAGTTAAATGTAATTCTGGTAGCTCCAATGGGTCTGTTGCATACTTTTGATACAACAATAAAGAAACTCCATTCTTATGTATAAATTCGGCGAAAATAATGATGAGCACATTAAACACGTTCAAAATCCACTCATTAACTCAGGAAATCACTTCAATTTCAAACAGCCCGCGCTACACTAGACACTATTTGCACCGGTATACTACTACATAGGCGGAACCAGCGTGCATAAGTAAACAACATCGTAACTACGAAATGATGGAATTCCCTTCTAAATTCATGAACTATTGGCTGCATTTGCTGTCTAGTCTTTTCAATTTATCAAAGATTACAAAATAATATAAGAAATGTACGCATCTATCGAAACATTCAAATGTTTGTAAGTTCCGTTCATGTTTACATAAACGAGATGGTTCCATGTATGTAGTTGTATGTCGGTGATGATAGTGTCTAGTGTAGCGCGGGTTGTTTGAAATGGAAGGTATTTTCTGAGTTAATGAGTGGATTTTGAAAGTTTCTGATGTACGCATCGTTATTTTTGCCGAATTTTATGTTAGAAACAATGAGTTATATTGATTATTGATGTATCAAAAGTACGCAACAGACCCATTCTGGTAGCTCTAATTACAAAGTCTTCTTGTTGGTTTATTAAAATACCGAGCTCATAAGGAGATTTCAAATAAAACGAAAGTTCATGAATGAATTTGGAAATTCTTTTTATGGGTCAGTTTTGTCCCACTGAGCTGCTTTCGAGAATCTGGCAAGCTCCTCTCGGCGCAGACGCGTATTGACCTTCAGACACTATGTTCCTTGCAAATTCGCGGAAGGCACTGAAACTATAGGCAGTTACGCGTCTCGCAGACTATTAATTACCTTTGCCCCTTTGTGTACCTAACTTCTTTGAACCTTTTGTAATACTATCGTAATAATAACGAGGCTTCAACCCCGGATAGCTCCGCAATCCAACGAACGCCCATTGGTCATCTCGAGGTCATTCAGCAGGCCGAATTCATTGGGGTTACTATCTCTAATCTGCCGCACTATATAGACTGTTTTAGTAGAGCGATATATCGTATCGATTGCCGTCCGAGGGCCTCTGGTTCCAAACAAACTATGACTCAATTTGCATTTTCCCCATAAGCCGATTTTTGAACGGAAATTTAGACTATTAAATCAAACAATTAATGCGACCTTTTTGCGATTATGAATTCTACCCTGGTAAAAATGACGACTAAAACCGTTCCAAAAACGACTATAAACATAGTTGGCCAACTATGGATTATAGTTGGCCAACTATGGATTATAGTTGGCCAACTATGGATTATAGTTGGCCAACTATAGATTATAGTCGGCAACTATGTTTATAGTCGTTTTTGGAATAGTCGTATAGTCGTCATTTTTACCAGGGTACGTCCTCGAAAATGTTTAATTTTGCCTGGTTCCACCCGTAAAACTGCCAAAATCAACAAGATATTACAGATTAAACGATATGTTTGGAGGTTGGAATCACCCAAATGTTATTGTTGTTATTGTGGAATTGGCGGGATTTCGGGCGATTCTAACCTACAAATGCAACATTTAATCTGTAATATATTATCCCATCAAAAACCTTTCCAGGTGCAAGCAGACGGCATCAGGTAATTATGTCTGTCACAAAAAGCCGTTCCAATGCATCCACTCAAAGATATGATATGATGGGAACGGCAAGTCTCCTCCAAAAGGGCATCCAGCAGGGCAAATGTTAATCATTTTTCAAAATCAACACTATCCATCTGCGGCGAATTTAGTGAAGGAAAAACTTTGAGGGATGTATTTCTTTATTTTCTATTTTCAAACGCAAAAACTTGCCGCCGTTCATCGCCTTAAAAAAGAAAAATATTAATTATTATTATTTTTTTTTTTTTAAGGCGATGAACGGCGGCAAGTTTTTGCGTTTGAAAATAGAAAATAAAGAAATACATCCCTCAAAGTTTTTCCTTCACTAAATTCGCCGCAGATGGATAGTGTTGATTTTGAAAAATGATTAACATTTGCCCTGCTGGATGCCCTTTTGGAGGAGACTTGCCGTTCCCATCATATCATATCTTTGAGTGGATGCATTGGAACGGCTTTTTGTGACAGACATAATTACCTGATGCCGTCTGCTTGCACCTGGAAAGGTTTTTGATGGGATATACTCTGGTTTTAGCTTGCAAAATTCCAGTTTCTCATTCCACAAATAAAAGCTACAGTTGTTATCCATCAGCTGACTAGCCAGCAGTTATGAATAGTTTCCGGACAACATTCACATAGACTCTCGAGTGCTCATTTTACGATAGGGACAACAGTCTCATTTCCCTTTCTTTTCCCTGATTCATATGCTAAACTACAGTTCCGTTTCCACTGGCCGTCTCGCCGCTGGCCGATCCGCCACTGGCTAGTCCGCCGCTGGCCAATTCGCCACTGGCTGGTTCGCCACTGGCCGATCCGCCACTGGCCGGTCCGCCGCTGGCCGATCCGCCACTGGGTAGTCCGCCGATGGCCGATCCACCTCTCGCCGGTCCGCCGCTGGCCGATCCGCCACTGACTAGGCCGCCGCTGGCCGATCCGCCACTGGCCGGTCCGCCACTGGCCGGTCCGCCGCTGGCCGATCCGCCACTGGGTAGTCCGCCGGCGGCCGATCCGCCACTGGCCGGTCCGCCTCTGGGCGATTCGCCACTGGCCGATCCGCCAATGGGTAATCCACCGCTGGCCGGTCCGCCTCTGGCCGATCCGCCACTGGCTAGGCCGCCGCTGGCCGATCCGCCACTGGGTAGTCCGCCGGTGGCCAATCCGCCACTGGCTAGTCCGCCGCTGGCCAATTCGCCACTGGCTGGTTCGCCGCTGGCCGATCCGCCACTGGCTAGGCCGCCGCTGGCCGATCCGCTACTGGGTAGTCCGCCGGTGGCCGATCCGCCACTGGGCGATTCGCCACTGGCCGATCCGCCACTGGCTAGGCCGCCGCTGGCCGATCCGCTACTGGGTAGTCCGCCGGTGGCCGATCCGCCACTGGGCGATTCGCCACTGGCCGATCCGCCACTGGCCGGTCCGCCGCTGGCCGGTCCGCCTCTGGGCGATTCGCCACTGGCCGATCCGCCAATGGGTAATCCGCCGCTGGCCGATCCGCCACTGGGCGATTCGCCTCTGGGCGATTCGCCACTGGCCGATCCGCCAATGGGTAATCCGCCGCTGGCCGGTCCGCCTCTGGCCGATCCGCCACTGGCTAGGCCGCCGCTGGCCGATCCGCCACTGGCCGGTCCGCCACTGTCCGATCCGCCACTGGGTAATCCGCCGATGGCCGATCCGCCACTGGCTAGTCCGCCACTGGCTAGGCCGCCGCTGGCCGGTCCGCCGCTGGCCGATCCGCCACTGGGTAGTCCGCCGGTGGCCGATCCGCCACTGGGTAGTCCGCCGGTGGCCGATCCGCCACTGGCTAGGCCGCCGCTGGGCGATTCGCCACTGGCCGATCCGCCACTGGCTACTCTGCCGCTGGCAGATCCGCTATAGCTCAATTCTGTAACTTCAGGGAAATAAGGTACTGTCACTACCAGTTCTCATCAAATAAACATATCAGTTGTAAACTCTACAAGTACACAGCAAAGAACTTTTGTCACTACTTGCTTATGAATAATTATACTAAAATCACAGAATAATACATTGTATAATTCTGTGCTAAAATCACAAAGGTACTGTAAACACATCAGAAACTACTCTCCCTCCAGTGATCAACAGTATTACGGTACTCAGCTGTTGTATTTGCAAGCAATGAAGTGGAAAATGAAGCTCCGCGGTTATGCCCAAATTCGAATACTTTCAGCTTCAGAGCTAGAATAGTTATTAAGTAAATGAATATGCAAAAGTACCTAACTGTGAGAGCAAACCAACCTTTACTATACGCGTGCATACAGTAAATTAGAAGCACACAAAAGAAATAACTAGAAAAGATGTTTGGTACATTTATTTAAAAAGAAGAACTGAGGAGGACAAATTTCGTAATTCACGGCCTCCGTTGCAATTGAAACAATAATCACTTGTATCACTCATGTATTTGTAACGAGTTTATTTCAAAAGTGTCAAAGCAGGGAGAAATGTTTTTGTTTTGAAATGATGTGCAGTTGTTGTTGACTGACGATGAAGCGTCGATTCTCGCGGCGATCTCAAATACTAAAAGGCAGTAGCCAATGAGAGTAGAGTTACCGCGTAGTTTGAAATAGCCGTTATAATAAGAAATTCAGTTTTTTTATCATTTCTCAATAAATATTAGACGGATTGCGTTCAAACAAAAAAAAGGCACGAGCACAGAACACGCTGGTTAAAATAAGACCAAGTTTGATGAGTTTGGTTGCGTAGTTTTTTCGCTACAGGATCATATCAAGGCACGGTTTGGGGGAATGAAATAATTTCTGTAATTATAAGCGTTTACGCAGCGCAGACTTGTCAGGTCGTAGAGAGGGTGGTAGTAGGGTGGGGTTACCTGACTTGCCGTCTGCGTCTACCGACGCTTATGATTGATTTCGGTAGTTTTAGTCAAGGAGCCAGGCATAATTAAGCATTTTCGAGAACGTAGAATTCATAATTGCAAAAAGGTCGCATTAATTGTTTGATGTAATAGCCTAAATTTCCGTTCAAAAGTTCGCTTATGGGGAAATTATATTGAGCCAAAGTTTGTTTGGAACCATAGGCCCTCGAACGGCAATCAATACGATTTATCGCTATACTTAAACAATCTATTGAACATACAATTTAATCAAAACTAAAAAAAAACAAAGAAGCAAAGCAGAAGAACAAAGGAAAACAAAGTCAGATTTTAAAAAATACTAAGAATAGACTAAACATTTACGGGTCAGTTGCATTTTCAAACACACAACTTTTCATGATTTTTTTTTTTTTTTTTTTTTTTTCATTATTCCAAGTGGTGGACAGTATTTTGTTTCGATCCAATCAAAGTATCGATACTCCCGCTCCCTACTTCACCACTAATTCAGTTTGTATCGACTCTGGTGATTATTGATCGAATCCGTTATCAATGAATTGATGAGAAAGAAGAACGAACGCCCAAAAATTGATGCGAACCAAAAAGCTCCTTCAATTTCACGTGATACAACACGAGCGTTGGGAAGCACGAATAGTTGCATGCGAGAAATGCGTAGACCACAAGCAAATAATTTGAAGGCAACTCAATGTACTTTTAGTCTGAATACGAGGATATGATATCTCTCCCATCTCGTTTCATCTAAACTGAAAGGCAATCACGCCAATCAGGGGTTTTCATTTTTGATTTATCTTTACCATTGAGTACCATTTTTCTTACTCTTCTCTTCATTCAACTACGTTTTTAATGAGCCGTCTTTTCAGAGAATTCAGAATCGAGAAGTCAGTTATTTTTATCTATAACTTATATTTTTAATTTCGCTAATCGCCAATCGCGAACTGAAAATTCTTAAGAAATATAAAATCTCGTAGCACTAAGCCCTCAATAGTGTAATAGAGCAAAACTCCAATTTAATGGTTCAAAATTCAACTCTGAATTCCATTTTTTTTTTTTTTTTTTTTTTTTTTTTTTTTTTTTTTTTTTTTAAGAGAGCCGTTGAATAAATTTGTATGTAGTTTTAACAGTACTTATTTCCACTTCCAAACAAACAAACTAGGAACATATTATATCTATTGTTTCGAAATTTATTGGAAAATTTTCTTTTACCTGGACTTCGGAGGCATTTTTCCAAGCTTTTTCGGAATTCTGAGGGAGCCCCTCCCCTCCCAGATACCAGGAGGCAGTAGCGTACGCAGGAATTTGTCTCTCTTTCTCTACTCCCGTTTGAATGTGTGTGCTGGAAAAGGAGAGAAATAGGGGCTGATTTCACATTTTAGCCACTGTTCCTGTCCTTTTCTAACACACGTGCTCTAATGGGGCAAGAGAGAGAAAGACAAATTCCTGCGTACGCTACTGCTAGGAGGTGACTCCCCCCCCCCCTCTAGAAAACTTTGAAATTGCATCCCTGTCTGATACCTGTAATTAGATTGATGCTATACAAAAAATTAGCAAGTCACTCGCAGACATTTAAAATAACCTTTTAAGAGATTCGTAAGGCGTAACTATCAACAAGGCGTAATGTTTTTTGAGGATCAGCTAAAAGAGAGAGCAACAGGCAAATGTAATGGAATTACAACTGCAAGTGTATATACCAGTAGCGCACCGAGAGTTTCTTCATCTCTCTCTTTCCTCCATTGAAAAACGTACGTTAGACAAGGATGAACAAGGTGATAAAACCCCCTCTTTCTGTCTTTTTCCTACTTATACAATCAAATGGGAAATGTGAGAGATAGAAGAGATTCTGGTTGCGCCGGTGGTATATACTAACTCTCTTTGTCTTGTCTCTCCGCCGCGCCGTCAAAGAAAGCACTTTGGGGTTTGAAATTGATAAACTCCTGTGCTTATCCTCTTCGGCAGAAGCGTTTCTACGCGAGCGTATGACGCCGTGCCGTCGCTGTCGCTTAATTCAATGTTTGGACGAGTTCATAAACACGGGAGTCCCTCCGTTTATTTAATGGCCATCTCATTTGTACTTCGAATTTAACAATATATTCGTTTGTTTGTGCGTCTGATCAAGGTTCTTGTGGACAGGTCAGAAAGTGATAGTCCTGTAATCTTTCTCTCCGTTCCCATAGACATTCATGAATTTAACCCGTTGACTTACAATTTGTGTCCACCCCCTACGATTTTGGTTTTTTTTTGGCGCTTTCGGTTCGACACGATGTCACGTCAAAGTAGATCGAGCCCTGTGCATGCGTGACGTGGTATCACTTTCAACGCAAGTGAATGGGTTATAATTGTTAATTTTACAACTTAAAATGAGTCAGACTTATTGGATTTCGCGCGAAAATTTCGACAGGTAAAACTTTCCGAACCCGAAAAATGAAAGCTTTTAATATAAGACTCTCAAAATGAAGAAGAAGAAGCGGATCAATGGAGCCCCCAAGAGGCAAAATGCAAATGGCGGTTGGCTGCTTGCCTCTGCGCTGTTGCCGCTATTTCGCTACTTCTAATAGGTTAGGTTCCGATTCTTGCCAATAACGGTCGGTCGTTATTGAAAGAGATCATGTTCTCCATAGTGAAATGTAAGCATTGAAAAAATCAGCAATAATTATCGCGGTCACTGGCACAGTAAATGTGTGATAAAACTGAGCGCGTGAAAAGTAAACAAACCGTCCGCCGTTTGCATTTGCCTCTTTGGGCTTTCTTGACAGCCTAAATCTGAGAGCAAATCAGAAATGGATTCAGCAATGGCGCAACTCTCATGGTATATAGGGATTAGGTACTCCAGTATATTGTATCGATGCTCGATGATATAGAGAAACTGAGATTGCAGCGCGCGATTTGGCAATGTTCATTTAAGTCCCTTTGAAAGCATAGAAAAGATCGAAATGTTGGGTGGCCTATGATCACTCTTGAATTCGACTATTCGCTTGAATTTAGATGAAGAAAACGCAGCGTTGCCAAATCGCACGCTTTGCATTTTTGCTCAATAATGTTCATTTCTATAAAAAAAAAATAAAAGGTATTTTCGTGAGCTCACGGCACACGGCAGTCTTGTTTGTCGATTAATTTGAAAACGACATTTTGCCAGCTGGCAAACTAACAAAGAGGAGGAGCTCTCATGTTAGGAAATTCACATTAGAAACGTTTTTTCGACTGTGGCCATTGAAGAGAGCGAAGCCATGCGATGTGGCAACACTCTTATTTCGGCATATACTTGGTCGGGGGTCGACACGATGATGCTTCTTGAAGTTTCAACCGGTGGCGCGCGACTCGCAAGGCCCTTGCGATGGACGGTTGATGCATCAAACGATGCGACGGTGTAACGTCATATATACAGAGTGTCAAAATATAAATAATAAAATAATAATAAAAAAAAATAATAACAAAATAAAGAATGCCTGAATGTCTAGATATTTTAAGACTTAAATAAAATTATTGACATTGATTTCAGTCTACATAATTATGGATTATAAAGAAAGACGGTGGTTTTCATTATTGGTATCAGTTGTATATATGATTAGCGCGAGTTTTTAGAATTTTAGGTCTTTCCTCTCTTTTCTCTTTAGTCCTTGGTGATGCCATTTCTTTACTATGGAGCTTCAGTCCAAATTTTGGCATTTTAAGACATCCTCACTTCCACTCTTTCATCGAAATTTGAAAATGCGCACATCTTCCAGTCTCCAAATCGTCTGTCATCAAATAATATCAAGTGAACCCAGAGACAAATAGAGACCCACCACACCGTATGCTTCCCGTGTTAGAAAAGTGAAGCAAGTTTAGCGGTCACAGCTTTGGTCGGGAGTCACCGGCTGCAACGATAAACATTGCCTAGTGTTGAATGGTGAAGCTCAACAAAAGGCTGTGATTGGTTCGCCGTCCCGGAAACGGAAACAGGTTTTGCTTTTCGAATGCAAAACACACGCTCATCAGTCAACAGTAGGCAATAGTTGGCTGTTGTTCCGATGAGTTCCGACCAAAATTGAGCCAGAAAAGTATAGACACCTGTCGCAAGCTTTGTGCTGCGTCTCTATTTGTCTCTGAGTGAACCACTATACTTTTCAGACTCCTTATACGCTGCATGCTGGCCAAAAATACCTTCAATGTTTGAAGTGTGTCTTTTGTGATTAAGGAATCACGATTCCATCTATTATGTACTTGATGGAGTTATCGCTGAGCTGTATGTAAGAACGATAGCTTCCTTCGTCGTATTTTTATAGTTTTTTTTTCCCCCTTAATTTTTTTAGACACCCTGTAGAACGTATAACTCATATAAACGCAAGATGCGAGCCCGAGCTTTGAGACGCGAGAGGAGACGTGGGCGCGAACGTAGAGGCAGGCGCGTCAATCTGTTTTCTGTTGGCGTCAGAGGAGGCTTAATTAATGACTTTGCCATGTCGTCGGGTGGCTTGCTTCAGCATTTTCCAATAATGCCTCTGAACGGCTTAAATAAATTGCATTAAAGCTTTAGCTTATACCTCCCTCTCCATCCACCGGTCCAACCCTCCACCCCCCTTCTTCATCACCCCTCCGTGCGTTTACTCCGTTTACGATGCGCGACAGTGACGCTTTCCCCTCCATTTTTCTCTTTTGCTGTCTACCCCCCCCCCCCCCCCCCCCCCCCCTGCACCATCCGATCTTCACCACCCGCTCGTGATCCACAGTAGTTCTGACCGTCGACCATTTCGGATGTGTGTAGTTTGATTTTTGTTATACTGGTACGTATAGATGGTTATAGGACATTTTGTCAACGACTTTTTGTCCGGATACAAAATCGTCTAGGCATTTTACGTCCACGCATGTATGAAGGCAAGAAAAGATGGGTCCATGAGTTTAATTTTAGTCCATAGGTTTGATTTTACTGAACATTTATTTTTGATGACAGTTAAGAACATGTATGAAAAATAATCATACTGCAAGGAAAAGAATTTATGGAAACATTGAAAATAAGAAAATGGAAGGTAGATGAAAGTGCTGCTATGGTAACTTTATTTTCAGGTGGAGGATAATTCGTATCCTTACCAATGTCATTCTATTTTTTTTTCTTTATTTTTTTCCAAATGTTCTGTTGCCAAAATTTGTTTAAAATGTCAAAAATTTTGTAAAACCCGCAGCTACCGCTCATAAGGCTCCCAACGAATGATCGCATATGAGTTTTATCAAGAATTATACCAAAATTATGATGTTTCCCAATTTTTGCAATATTTCCTGTATGGAGTTATTTGGACCAATAAATTTCGGAAATTATTTACTAAGTGGACCAACATGTTGCTGCCGAAAAAACGCAGTGACGTAAACAGTTGGACGAAACATGCGCGCGGACAAAAAGCCGTTGACGAAATGTCCTGAAACCGTATAAATATATCTATAAGCAAAACTGGCCAAAAATACTATAAAATCAAGACACGAAAATGGGAATTACTTACAACCGAGCTCTTGCAAGTTTTTGCTTCAGGGGATTGAAGAGTCGATTCTTGCATAAAAACCTGTGGAAATGACGACGAGTACTCTAAAAAATCACGAAATTCGCTCTCAGAATCGGTCTTAATGAGAGACGCAGCCATCATGGGAGAATCGCATCTAAATTAAGACATAATATCTCTGTGTTTCCGTAGAGAAAGTGACATAATAGACAGGAATCTCCCATAATACCTGCGTTGAACCGTCATTACGAACTTGTCTTGCACTTGTCGCATGAACTTGGTTGCGATACTTCAGCAAATCATGTAACCCTCAAACATCTAGCGTAATTGCTCATGTGATATCTGCTGAAACGGACATTTTGAATCTGCTGCCAAAATAGTATCCAATGAGAAAGATATACGGGGCTGACTAGATCCTCCAGAGGCAGCATCGGAAAGGGACTTTTTTGTTTCATGTTCTTGATCGAAGGCTACGTAAATTTTAGTAGTTTTAAAAGCCTGCATGGTCATTATTACAGTGTTTACAATAGTGAAACAAATGCTCAAAATTAATGAGCGTCGTTCGTGACGGACTGTTGCGGCAGTTGTAAGGGTCTGAATAAAATTAATGCATTTTTTAATAAAGAAACCGAAAGTATTTGATATGAGCTGAGAATAAGGATCTAATTAAGTCCCATTGTTCTGGAGATGAGATGTTGGCCCAAAATACAGTGACGTCACTACACCTACGATTTTTTACAACTTTACACGTTTGTATCAACAAAACCGGGACTCTTTCGAAAAACCAAAGGCACCATTATCGATATCAGCTCATCCATTTATATCAATAATTTTTTTTGTAAAAATTACAATATTTTAGAACCTTGCAACTGCCCCATCAGTAAGGAATGAAATTAGAAACTTTTTATAGTGCTCTCAAATATTTTTACGCATTAACCCTTTAAGGACCAGGTTAGTTCAAGAGAACACCACTCCTCCGTTTCTAGAGGGAAGGTAGTTAACTGTTCGTACTCGGTGGAGTTGGAATTGCCTATCCGACGAATTGAAGGCGCCCAGCGAGATCTTATCTTGTAGCGTTTCCATCTATATTTTCATTTATCCGGAATGAAGACTAAAACAATGTGAAATAGAAGAGAGGAGAAAAACGAATGAACTCAGGCTTGGCCCATAAGGGGTTAAAAATATTTATGAAATCATACTGTACCTATTCTGTGTTATTATGACAAACGTTTCTGCGACTCCTCAATCTCAGGATTTCTGATGAGTCCCGTGACTCTTGTTCCGTGACTCAAGATTTTTTCTCTCCATTGTGCGCCATTTATTTCCTTTTGGTCTCTCTTTTCCCCTTCCACCTCTGTCCTCTCTCATTATTTACCCTCTCACTTCTAATAGTTCTCAATATCTACTCACGGTGCCCTCTCCCTCGATCATTGTTCTTCAGGATCGTGTATAGTGTGTTGATTCTAAGGGCAGTATCTGATGAACTTGATAGATAAACAAAGTGAGGAGATGGGACATATGAGCTTTTATTTATCAATCAAAGTCAAAATTATGTTATAACAAATTTGACACGTAAAAAAATTGAAAGTTTAAATTTTCCTCGTACCCTTTCAGAAACGAGTTAATAAAGAGCTGAAATAAAAATTATTCGACTGCATAAATTCGTGCTCAGCTGATTGAAGACCAAAATTCTGTGGGCAATTATTATTTTTCCTTAACATTTCATGAAACTCCGTGAGCCGTTCATGAGATTCCATGTGTTGTTATGGAAAAATAATAATTGTCCAGTCCACGGAAATAATGACCCACGGAATTTCGGCCACAGAACTTCACGGAACACATTTACCGATCCCGGGTCACTTGCCCTAAAGTATTTGACCTAAATGCAGATTACCTACAGGTTTTTTTTGTCTAAAAACAGTTGCCCTCCACAATTTGATCTAAAGTATATTTTATCTATACTCTGTTCAGGATAAGAAGGCGGGTGAGAATTCAGGTAGTAATGCACTATTTAGCATCAGTGGGGCTATACCGGCTACTCCAACCCCTCGCAGTGGCCGTTGTTCTTCCGACTTCTCTCTTGGCATGAAGGATTTCCGAGAACCGACAGACTCAACAATTTACACACGTCCAGTAAAAATTGCGAACGGTCAAAAATACGAAAAAACGGACGAAATTTTCGCCCTAAAGGGCCAAAACTCGGCAAAAATAGTCGACTTTGAATATTGATGACTCTCATATATTCGATATTAGACGAAATATTCTGAATTCAATTCCGACTGAAAAATACGAATTTCTGAGAGTCATCAATATTCGAAGTCGACTATTTTTGCCGAGTTTTGGCCCTTTAGGGCGAAAATTTCGTCCGTTTTCTCGTATTTTTGACCGTTCGCAATTTTTACTGGACGTGTATAAATTGTTGAGTCTGTCGGTTCTTGGAAATCCTCCGTGCCAAGAGAGAGATCGGGAGAACAACGGACACTGCAAAGGGTTGGAGTAGCCAGCATAGCCACACTGTTGCTAAATAGTGCATTACTACCTGAATTCTCACCCGCCTTCTTATCTTGAACAGAGTATAAATGTTTCTTTGCCTAAAATTTCGGCTGACATGTGCGCTTCCTTCTCATGAAATTTTTGCCGTTGAAGAGGAAAGAGTAAACTGTAAATAATTGTCATACCTAACCTATTATGAAATGAAAATTTTTCTGACGGGAATCTTGTGTCTGTCAAAATTATTGATTTCTCTGTTATTATCAAAATTATTGTGTGCCCTGGTTTTGTTTCTTTTGATTTTTTGTTCACTTTTTTACAATGGCGAAATTTGTCAAATCTACAAAAGGTATAAAAACAGCATGTCAAGATTTGTGACGAGGACACACTTGATGATTGTTTAAGGGCAGTAGGATACAAATACACCCTCTAACGTGAAAAGGTAACTACAGCAATCCTTCCCTGCTGAAAATGGTTTATTGAGGATTTTTGCCTTAAAGATTTTAGGTGAAAAAGTGTTTGAGGAAAAATGCGTTTTAAGTGAAAATCGTTAGGACAACTTTCTTTAGGTAAAAAACTAGTAGGTTATCTATTAGTAGATCAAAAGTTTTAGGGCAAACGTCCGGGGACCCATTTACCAGAGCCCTCAAATTTCAATGAATACAAGCGTGCGTATTCGTTGTTTGGTGGATTTATTTTTCTGAGCTCTTAAAGTGAAGTGAATCGTGATTAACTTCTCACTCAGAGAAGCTAACAATAAGAAGTATAGTTTTCGCGTAAACAATAATCGTTCGATCTGACAATCGTGAAAGTTCAATCCAAGTTGACCATGCGTCTTGTTTTTGTTGTTTGGTGGATTTACTTTTCTGATCAGAGCTGCTCTCAAAGTGAAGTGAGTCGTGATTAATTTTTCACTTAGAGAAGCTAACAATATAAAGCAGAGTCGCTTTCCTGGAAACAATAATAATTGTTCAATCTGACAATCGTGAAAGCTCCAAGTTGGCCGTGCGTCGCATTCCGTTGTCCAATCAGCGGAACGGAAAGCTCCTATAACTTTTCATACTCTCTCGATTCGAGTTTTGATTATAACTTGAACTCCGAGCTTAGGAGTTATATTGGGCCGTCCTAGCTCATTCAGTCTTTCCTCCGCGGATACGGGGAACACGCCAAACTGACTTTCGCGCGAACGACACACGAATCTCCCTCTCCAAGAAATTTGAAGCGTTTTACAAATTTTGAGAACGTTGCTTCATTTCAGATTTCGTTCCTCTCCCACGCCTCGCGAATTGCGACTCAAGGAATGAAATAAGAACGTATTCCTCTTTTCCCTCTTGTTTGTCCTTTTTCCTCTACTCTTCTTTCTTAAACTTCGTCGTTTTGAGACTTCCGAGACTCAAGCAAACTTTCATTCGAAGCAACTTCGTACACAAGCTCTTTATTTTTTTTTTCAAAACTCCTCAACCTATTTCTTGACTTGTTTACCGCGTGTGTGTTTCCCCTCTGCGCTGGTCCGGTCAGGTAGAGAGGTGATTACAGAGGATCGGATCGTTTTCGTTATCGTAATCGGGTCGTTTTCATTGTCGTAATCGGATCGAGTAAGTACATTATAACCTTAAGGGTGGCTTCACTGATCGAATCGTTTCGCGCCCTTCATAACGATCGAAACGGACAAAAGGAGCCTATGAGTTGGTGACTGTCGCAATCTCAGTTGACTGAAGTATAAGAAAAGATGTGGAGGAGGTTACCTGCATGATCGAGTTGCGCAGTAGCAAAGCCCATTTGTTTTAACCGATTCGATCCGATTACAATTCGATTACGAACCGATCCTCCGTAATCACCTCCCTGATCAGGTTAGGTTAGGTCCATTCCGTTTTGGTCCACTAGATTTCACAAAATTATCAACATTTTACATGTATGTGATTCAAAAATTTTGAAAAAAATTTAAAGTCGAATAAATTGCGTTTCAGAAACGTTAATAACCGCGACTCTAGATTTTCTCTGCTGCAAATAACAGTAGCTGCTGCAATTTTAAGTTCCATCCGATATTTTTAAAAAAATACGCAAATAAGATGATGCGCTCACTCAGAACTTCCAAAATCAACTCCTAAACTCATTACTAGGGCAAAACAAAACTGATTGTTGATGTCACCGCGTTATACATATGTGTACATCTCATCCCATATGCATGCGTGTAACCATTCATATAAGATACAATCATTTTAAGAAATTGATTTATTTATAATTGTTTTTTATAAAATTTAAGACGATCAAATCAGCCACCATTAAAGAAAAGCTGAGATTTCTTCTTTTTTTTTACATATATAAATTGCGCCCAACGGCCTGAGGTCGAAAAAAGTGGCCAAAAATTATCGAGAACAGTCATACAAAATCATAAGTATATATGGACCTTTTAAGCTTAATTCAAAACTTTTCAGTAAAATGTCTAGGTTTAAATTACTTGTTAAAAGTATGTTCTAAGGGATGAAAATCGGTCTTGAAAGGTTATAATTGATATATTGATAATAAATTTACTTTCTGACCTTTGGTCACTTTTTGGCGATCAGCGGCGTAGCGTGCAATTTGGCAACCATGCAGTTCGTCCATTTAAATGCATGAAAAATATCGAACTATTGGGTGTTCGGTGAACACCTTCGCATTCGACCTTTTTCATGGGTTTAAATGGACACATTACAACGTTGCCAAAGTGCAAGCTACGCCACTGTTGGCGATCTTAGACCATAGTGCTGCGCTTTGAAAGCCTTGATTTAACGCTTGAGGCTATTGTTATTACGGTTTTGTTCTTAGAAACCGTATCCTTATGCTATTAAGTATTGATTACTATGTGCACTTGGAATTATAATCGGGGCCAGAAAGTGGGGCACCATGGCTCAGGCACCCTGAGCTATTTGCAGGTCTCCGTACCTCTCACCCCCCCTCCCCCCCCTCGACTATTGCACATTGCCGGCACCAAATATGTGCAGTCACCTTGAGTCAGTGGCGTCGCGTGCAATTTGGCAACAATGTATTCTATACATTTAAACTCATGTAAAAGATCGAATTCAGGGGGTGCACAGTGCACAAGGAAAATTCGATATATTTAATGAGTTGAAATGGAGCAATTGCATTGTTGCTAGATGGCACGCGACGCCACTGCCTTGAGTCTTTCCATCCAGCCATGAAATGACGAGCATGGACGTAATGAGCCAAATATATTAAAGGTTTGCGGTCGAAATCAGTGGCGGCTCGTGCAATCTGGCAACCGTGCACTTTTGCCATTTAAACGTATGCAAAAAGATCGATACTAGGTGAGGCGCTACGCCTCACCAAGTAATCGATTATTTTACACAGTTTTAAATGGAGGTAATCCATTGTTGCCACATTGCACGAGCCGCCACCGGTCGAAATATGCGTTAATTATATAGAGGAGTTGAAATGTATAGTACAGAAGAAAGAAGTTATATTTAAAAATGTAGTCTCTGTGGACGTCTTGACTGTAAGAAACATATGCACAATCTTCGAAACATTAATGCCGCATACCTATAGTACTATCGACGAATTGAAGATTGTCGGGGAATTTTCTCGAGCTAAGTATATCGCCTTCAAGGTTCATGTTCGGCAACTCTCCATACTCCACATACCTTGCAGGTGAGGGGCCAGTGCAAGTGGCGGGCGAGGTGGGAGAACCGTTGCAGATCAGTCCTACACGCACACGCATAACTGCGGCAGTGGCCGCTTAGAGTCCCTTGGTGCGGCACTATGCTCTACCAGACCACCCGGATAGGGAATTTTTATCGAAAACTGTACTGAACCAAATGATTGAAACAAAAAAGTCAGATATGAAATTGATCCCTGATTTGGGGGGTTCAAACAATTTTTTCAAGTTTCAACGCGAAACTTAACTCGTGAGAATCACGTGACAATCTTTAATTTGTTAATAGTACTTACATTTAAACCTCTCAATTTCGATGATCAACTCGATCAATTATCGGTATCAGTATTTATATAATGACTTAACTTGGTGAATGGTGATAAGTGAAGCAGTTGTTTAATTGTTTGCTACAGATTAACTCACGCGCTGTTTGAATTGATGCATTTTAAAAAGACATAATAACGATTTTATTAGTGGTTTTTGAAGTTTTTTTTTTTTTTTTTTTTTTTTTTTTTTTTAAAGTGGCATCTGTTGTTTTTACGTTTAATTCCATGGGAGCTCATGCTACATCTCCATATTGCTGCGGCAAAAGTTTGCAATAGATCCGCATATTTTTTAATAGCTGTCATGTACTACAGTTATAAGCTAAAGCACGCATAAACGCATACCTAGACTTTTTGAGGTTTTCTTACAATACTTTTCAATTGATGCAATTTAATGTATCTCTCTTTTTCTTGTTTCAGTTACCAGTTGGGGCTCATCTAGTGGATGCACTTTCAACGTTTCCATGCTGACGGCACTAAGCACCCTAATAGTTTCTTTTCTGATGATTAGCTAGCTTAGATTTGTTAATAAAGATATTTTTTCCTCTTTTTTTTGTGAATGTTTATAAATGACTGGTTGAGATTTTTGTAAATAAAAATTAAATAATTATAGACTTTGTGAATGTATACATGAAGAAGTGTTGATTTTCCCCCAATCGAATTCGCATGCACTGAAAAAAAAAATAAAAAAACCTAAATTCTTGTAATATTACCACAAGCATTACGATATGCTATAACCACGAAAAGTCTTGCATACTTTTACCAGAAAATTGTGGTGTTACCATCAGAATATATATGGTCACAAGACCAGAATTTCCTTAACATTTTTAAGAACTATGGTGAGGACACTAGAATTTTGGTAATAGTACCATCCAGGTACACCATCTTTTACCTTGATTCTCATATCTTTATGCTTCTGGTAGTCTTGTTTTATTTGTAGTGAGCAGGATCATATGTTTTCAGAGGTCTAGGTATACACTGCATCGAAAATGCAACTATATTATAATAAGTTCGAAACCAACTCGTGTTTTTCTAGATTTTACCTTGTTTGTCAAAATCAAGACAGTTGCTTGAACTGTGGTCTTGTGCTTTTGATGAGATCAGGCTCCGGAAAAACGGGAAGGATGGAGTCTAAAACTGAATTGTTCACTTGTATACATTTCATTTAAGTTTATTTAATAATATTAACTTGGGTTGGTTTTATAATTTAAAAAAAAAAAAAAAAAAAAGTTTCATAATGTGGTTGCTGGTACGTAGTAAAACTATCTTCGCCTAAAGTTTAAAAATCAATCGTAAAATTTAAAGTTGAGGGTTAAAAAGGATCCAAAGACGTTTGCCTCACAAAAGGACTATGAGTAATATTACAGTAATTAGCATCAGAAAACAAATAGGAACCAGAGACTTATCAAAAGTCAAATAAAAACTGGAAAATCGGAAACATAAAAGTGAGTCCAATGATTCAGTGGAATGGGATAGATCGAGCAGTAACCACTGAGCCATTGTATGATACAGTGTGCATGACATTGCGTTAGCAATTTTTTTAGACACTTTCAAGCAGTGATGGGCAAAAGTCATTTTTTGAATAACCACGAATAATTAACTAAAATGATTCGCAATATTCTCATGTTATTCCTATTAGTATAAATCGAAGTTTTGACACTGTACCAACATATTCATCCATCTGTCATAAAATGAATGACTGGTAGTGGTGGTAGTGTTAAAACTTTGATTTACTAATAGGAATAACATGAGGACACTGTACCAGCATATTCATCTATCTGTCATAAAATGAATGCCTGGTAGTGGTGGCAGTGTTAAAACTTTGATTTACTAATAGGAATAACATGAGAATAATTCGAAAATTTTTAGTTAATTATTCATGGTTATTCAAAAAATGATTTTTCTCCATCACTGCTTTCAAGGAATTTGGGGGGGGGGGAGTTGTCACCTTCAATATAAGAATTAAACTACAGTATTTTCCAATGAATGGGTCTATTGCAAACTTTTGCTACAGCGCTATAGAGTGTTCAATCTCATGTAAAATCGCGTGAAAAGTCCATTGGTGGCATCAGAAAGTCATAAAATGCAGTATGAAACTCACGAGAGACGTTTAATGAAATCCAAGATGGCAGTAAAATATCGAGTAACCTTTATGCATGCATCACGGACATCCAAGGATAGCCAACCTCACAATATCGATCACACCCAATCACAACGTAAATAAACACATAACCTCTGAAGCTGTAAGGTTGCCAACGTTGGCAATCTTTGGATGTTAAAGGTGCATGCATACAGATTGCTCAATATTTTACCGCCATCTTGGATTTCATTAAACGTCTCTTGTGAGTTTATTATCGCATTTCATGACTTTCTGATGCCACCAATGGTCTTTTTGGCGATTTTACATACGATGAAACACTCTTCATTGCTGTAGCAAAAGTTTGCAACAGACCCATTGTTTCGATACTCGACCCTATTCGGAGTTTATCCGATGTCTATTATTATTTTATTAGGATTAATCTCTCTCATATCCCTATGTAGATGGAGAGCAGGAATGCTGACAGTAAGGCGGAACATATATCTTGTGCCTACGCGCGTTACCGCAGATTCGCCACTCGTGATGACGTAGCCGTTTCGAACCAACTCTTGTTGAGTGTGACTCCCCCAAACAGCATATTATTTGACAGAAATTTTGGATTTTAAACTGGAAGACTATACAATATACATGACGAGACCAGTGCCGTAGCGTGCAATTTGGCAACGCTGTATTGTGTCCATTTAAAACCGTGTAAAAGGTCGAATGCAAAGGTGTTCACCGAACACCCGCAATGGTTCGATCTTTTTCAAGGGTTTAAATGGCCAAACTGCAACGTTGCCAAATTGCACACTAAGTCACTGGACGGACGAGACGAGATAGCGGAAATCGATCATTATACCATTGCGGTTTAAACGGTGCGGCGCACAGTGCTTTGAACAATGGTAAAAACCCTCCAAATCGAATATTAGCTTTTGTGTTTTTGACGATGTTAGGGTGTTTAGGGGTGTACACTGTACAGTGGTCACTTATTCATGACATCTGAGCAGATAGCATGTTTAGACGTGTCGCAAACACGATCCAAAGATCGCACCACATGACGCGTCGTGACATATGTGCTCCGCCGCGAGTATTTAAGGAGGATTGTTTATTTATGAGAGGAATAATGGAGCATGGCCATTCGAGAATCGATTTTTTTTTTGCTTAAAAGAGTGTTTTGCATCTGTTGAAAGAGTGTTTTAGTGTGCGTGAATTCATCAACTCAAACTGCTCCCCTCCCCTCCGTTCCTCGGGTGTTTTCGCTATCCTAAGCTAGCCTGAAGGTTGTTATCAGTAGTGTTTACAATCCCACAATGTATTATTGATTCACCGAAAAATATTATCATTAAACAACCACCTATTCAAAAGGGTGAAAACGAGCGCTGAAAACACAAATCGCTCGATTGGAGTCCCCCCTCACCCCGCTCTCCTGATCAAAATTTTAAAATTCTAATGGCATCCAGGGATAGTACTTAGTAATACATGAAAGTCCACCAAGTTTCATCTTTGTCCCTACACTTGGTCAAAAGTTATGAGGTTTTGTACATCTCGCCCATTGACTCAAAGCACTGTGCGGCGTCAGGTGAGCGATTTGAATAAGTTGTATGAGTCGTTTATTCCAGAAAAATGATTCGCCTCCGTCCATCGAATGACTCAAAATCTGTCTCGTGACCAGGGCTGCCGTTTTGCGTAGAATCAATGCTATTTTTTAATTCACCGATGATTCCACCGGTTGAGAAAAGATTACACAGTTCAGTTCCAGGGCCGGATTTAATGCGGGGCGACCAGGGCGCGCGCCCCGGGGCCCCTACCCCAAAGGGGCCCCCACCACAAAGCAGGTCCTTTTTTTTGGTATCGATGGTTGATGAACTTCCTTTTTTCTCTCCGTACAATACTGTAACAGTCCGGCAATGTTGTAAGTGAAGCTTTTTGTAAAATAACCCTTAAAAAAATAAAGAAACATTAAAAAATACTAACGAAACTTGAGAAATTCTTAACGACTTTTTTATCAGGGTAATAATTTACTTATTTTACTCGATATGCCTTTTAAAGTAGGGACTTTATAATTTATTATTCCTAAGATCTACCGGGAGGGGGGCCCCAACCAAAGGTCCGCCGCCCCGGGGCCCCCTGCAACCTAAATCCGGCCCTGTTCAGTTCAGTGCATGACTATGATAAACTGAAATACTCGCATCTGTAATCTTTTCTCAACCGGTGAAGTCGTCGATGACTTTAAAAAAACTTGCGGATATTTTAATTAATCAACGGAGTTTCCACCGATTAAGGAAAGATTACAGATCAGAGTATTTTCGTGCATCACAGTCATACACTGAACTGAACTGTGTAATCTTTTCTCAACCGGTGGAATCATCGGTGACTAGAAAAATAGCATTGATTCTACGCAAAACGGCAGCCCTGCTCGTGACGTCGATTAAACAATTGGGATTGGTTGATTTCCGCTATCTCGTCACGTCTCGTCTCGTCAAAAAGAGCGAAATCAGCCCCTCCTGGACCATACATTGACTGATCGGTGGCGTAGCGTGCAATTTGGCAATGTTGTACTGTGTCCATTTAAACTCAGGTCAAAGGTCGAATGCAAAGGTGTTCAACGAACACCCAATCGTTCGATCTTTTTCATGGGTTTAAATGGACTGACTGTGACGTTGCCAAATCGCACACTACGCCCGCCGCGCCGCGCCACTGTGACGATGACTAATGACAAAAATCCTAAAAAAAACCATCATTATTTAGTTTCTGAACGCTTGTGTCACATAACACGGTTTGTTTAGGAAAATTGTCATTCTTGCATCCCTGATATGTCTTCAATTTTATTTGTTTAAGATATATCTACCTATCTATTAAATGTGTTTATTTATTTTTTATTTTTATACCTATTTACTATCCTTTTTTTCTTTTGGTCTTTTTTAAATTTTCCTGATCTACTCTCATCTTTTGACCCCTATTACTGCCCCAGTTCCCTTCCTCCATCTGAATTAAACTTTGATTCCCTCTAAACTGAAGAAGAGGATGATAATACAAAACATGAAGAAGAATAGTACTAATAATCTCCGGTACATAAGTATAATTATTACAAATAAGCCGCTGAAACACTGTTTAATTAATTTCGTGAACTTCCTCTCTCTATTTAATTCCAACTCCATTTTTCTTTATTTTATTTTTTGTTTTTTGTTTTTCTTTTGTATATAAGATCTTGAAAGTTGAGTAGGAAGTAATTAAAAGTTGAGGAGCTCTTTAATTATAAAAGTGCTGAGCAAAAGCTTTAACCAGCGAAACGTCTCATCTCCCAGCATTCATCTTTCTTGTTTTTAAATGTTTATTTGTTTCAAATGCCGCTTCTTAAAGTCTCAATTTGGAATTTTATTAATTGCATCACAGCATTCACAGTCCTTTAAGATATTAATGAGTGTACTTGGAAATTCTTTTGAAATTCATAAGAAAGTGCTTATCATGTCGGTTGCTGTTTGCTCTATCTATATCCGTTCTAGGAAACTGTTTCGGATGCGGTCTCGGTCCACCTCATGCAAGTCTACCTATATCTTTTTAATCTCGTCTAAACGCGATTTTACGCTGACTCTCTCGACTAGCATCGCGCGTCAAAAAGTTGAATAGCAAACCGACTTTGAGAGCGATTTTTTTTTTAGTTTGTTTACCTTTTCTCTGTTTTCACGTGTTGAGAGTACTGCATAAGAATGGAGACTGGGGAGCATAGTGCTCTGACTGTTGATTTTAAATATGCGAGTCGAGTAGTTCCATAAATATTAAACCACAAGTTAAGTATTACTTTATATGTGTACACTCTTAATCCTCCAGTGTAGACCAGAGGCCGACTGGTTCTGAAATTCGGGTCGGGACGCAGACTTTGAATCGGCCGCTATGAAGTAACTAAGTAAATCCTAACCCCCCCCCCCCCCTCCATCATAGGATTGGCAAGAATAAATATTGAGATGATTCCACAGTCCAAAATGCCATTCTTAACCTTCTTTCAGAGATACAATTTTTTAGTTGATGTTCTGACCTTCTGCCTCTTCGCATCAGGATTTAGACTGCCATTTTGCCATTATTGATGCGATAGTCATCGTCTTTGGCTTATATTTTTTCTTAATTTTATTTAATTAGTCTTGTTCTGATCTCATGACAGTGAGACACGGCGTATACTGTTCATGGTCGTTCATGGTGTATACTGTACTGGTCGAACTGTGGGAATTTTCGGGAGGTGCGTTAAATCGGCTAGCATTGGCTGTGTGTTGACAAGTAGATAACTATTCGTACGCGACTGTACCGGTTTAGTCTACCTTAGAAAATGAAGGCGCATACATAAAAGTAAGACACGGTTTTCCGATCGAATTACGGGATCTTCTTGGATAGGTATTTGAATCGGACACAGATGGCTATATGCGATGACATAAATAAAAGGTCAACGTATGAATTCTCCACCTTTGCCCCTTCTCAGATATAAACACGCGGCCCAGGATCTAATAAAGCTGGTCCGTTCCGTGAGGTCGCGTTCATCTTTCACTCTATTTATCCATATCTCCTTAGTCCTTCTCACTACTTTCCTCTTTTTCCTCCCTTCCTTTCTTTCCTTCTTGTGCCTCTCCCTGCCCGGCCTATATATACCCAAGTCGGGCTGAAGCCCACCGGGAAATTTCTCGATTTCTTGGTGGATCAGTCCGCCAGGGGCGTCGAGAGGGGGGGGCTGATGGAGCAAAATGCCCCGGGCCCCCGCTCTCAGGGGGCCCCCAAATCATGAGAAGAAAGAAGAAAGAAAAAAGGAAAGGAAAGGAAAAGGAAAAAAAGAAAAAAAGAAAAAAAGAAAAAAAGAGAAAAAGAGAAAAAGAGAAAAAGAGAAAACGAAAACAGGGAAAAAAGCGAAGAGGGGGAATATGAAGAGTAAAGAAAAGAGGAAAAGCAGAGAGGGAAGAAGTAGTGACTGATGACATGATGCTTGAAAGTGGGGTCGAAAAGGAAGAGACTACGTAATTTCACGGCCTGCGGCGAGCCGAATAAATTGGGGGCCCCCAGCCTACTTGAATTTACCTTAAAAACAAAAATGTTAAAGTTCGATCTAACCCCTCGGTGAACCCCCTCCGTGAATGTTCCATGGCTTGTTCATCCACATTCGTTTTGACTCTTCTCCCTCCAATTACCATGAGTCAAGAGCAACGATTTCATGCAGGCAAAATCGAAAATATATTTGAACATTTCAATTTAACTGTAATGAAAGTACCGTAAAATTCAATCTGAAGGTCCGGAAAATAAAAAAAAAAATCCGGGGGAGGGCCCCCGGACCCCCCCCCTCTCGGTGAACCCCTTGGTGAGAATATTCCATGTGGCTCCTCCAACCACATTCCACTTGACTCTTCTCCCTCCTATTAAGAGTCAAGAGCAAAGATTTCATGTAGAAAAATCGAAAATATATTTCATCATTTCAGTTTTACTAGCTGTACATGAAAGTATACCATAAAATTCAATTTGAAGGTAATGAAAATTGAAATTTTTTTTCCGGGGGAGGGCCCCCGAACCCCCCGTTTGTCCTGAGGAGTATTCCATACCCCCCAGACCCCCCGGAGTTTGAGTCGTACCAAAACCCCCCCAAGGCAAATTTCTCGGCGCGCCACTGGTTCTTAGCAAAACCTCCAGAACTTTCTCGACGTCCCTGCCAACACTTGTGAAAATGAGTTTAGCCAAGGAGGGCTGAGAAATGAAAAGTTGAAGAATGAATGTTTTTTTTTTTTTATTTTTAGAAATCAAAGTAGAAACGAAGAATTTTCTGTGTCGAAAACCTTCAAGTCAGTCACATCATGTGGCAAAATAAAACGTAAAAATCAAACATTCTGTTGCTGTGATTATTTGAAATTTTTCAGTAGAGATAGCTTAAAATTGCGTCAATTAGAAGCTTGATTTTAAAAAATTTCCGAGGGAGGACCCCCGAACCACCCTTAACCTGCGGGAAGGGGGGGGAGGGGGGTCCCCCAGAACCCCTAGGGGGGATGATACAAAAAATAGGGCCCCAAATGCGAAGTTTGCCCCGGGCCCCCAAAATCCTCTCGACGCCCCTGCAGTCCGCCTCTGGTATAGACGCATTGTTGGCGAGAGTAAGCACGGACCCTTCTAATGCGTGTCAAGAGATGGAACACGAATAGAACCTTTCTGTACCTTCATATCAGATCCTAAGAAGCCATTTCCTGAAGCTTTCACACCTAAAACCACAATTTTTGGCTCAGTTATTTCACTCTTAACCCTTTAAGGACCAAGCCCGAGTATACTCGTTTTTTTCCTCTAGTCTACTTCACATTGTTTCAGTCTTCATTCCGGATAAACGCGATTAATGACGAAAACATGTATAAGATAAGATGTCTTCAGGCGCCTTCAATGTATCGTAAAGGCAATTTTGACTCCCCCGAGTACGAACAGTTAACTACCTTCCCTTTATAAACGGAAGTGAGGCGTCCTTTTGAAATGACCTGACCCTTAGAGGGTTAAATCCTATTGCTGACATTTGTCAACAAGCTATACCTACCGTGTAACAAAATCAGATTCGGGAGCAAAATCCGTTTCACGACGGATGCGCATTTATGAAGTGTTATTGTAATCCTTTGCGTTTTCAGTAATACGGTGAGACATTTGACTTCAGCTAAACACAGGTTTATGCTTTACAACTAGCACACCTAATCCCTTATGTTTTCGGGGTTCAAGTTGGGAGGGGAGGCTGGTATGCATTTTTATACAAGGCTTCATTTAAACCAAATCAGTAAATAGAACCCGTGAAAAAAAAAATCTCTATTTCTGAGTTTTTGTGATGTTTTCGAAGAAACTTTGATTTGCGGTGACAGCAGCGTAGTTTTCTGTGGGGGGAAAAATATCCTCTTTTGGCTTCTCATCGTAGTTTTCTTGATAAAAAATAAAAATGAAGACAAACTCGAAATGCAATCTATTTTCAGTTCAAAAGGGCCTTCAGGGGTATCAAGAGGATTCTTGGAGCTCGGGGTAGATTTATTTGGTCTAACCCATTATCTCAGAATAATACAACCGGGACGGAAACTCTGTCGGATTTTGAAGCAAATTCATTTCGCGTCCACCATGTTGGGATATAGGATGTTTACATCTGGATTCGCGCTCGAAAAGAAAAAAAAAATATAGGAAATGATCCGCGAAATTTTCATTCTGAAATGCCAATAGAATAAAAGTGAGGGCGGAAACTTAAGATCTCTTTCCAGAATTTACAGAAATAAATGAGTTTCAACACGAATCACACAAGTCCACCATGTTGGGATATAGGACCACAGCGTTGCCTATTGGTGCCGTTAAATTCCAAACTTATATCCATTGGCTCTTATGGGAGCTCTTATATGGCTTTTCCGTTCTGATTGTATTATTCTGTGCCATTGTCATGATTGAGGGTGCTCTGGTCTTATACGGATTAGAGGTTCGACTGAAGGACAGAGTGTCCCCGATGCGCCAAAAGTTTTCATCCGGTTTGATGTGTTTGAAATCTACGAAAGATCCAACAAATAAGGAACCAATAACCACCGCTGCAATAGAAAATAAGCAAGAGAACATGACATAGATATTTGGCAACAATCTTTGGATGAGACTTGCAAGTTTTCGGAAGAAATTCCTTCGTTATTCTCATTTCCATTCTTCGACCAGAGCTGCCGATTTGCGTAGATTTAATGACATTTTTAAATTCACCGATGATTCCACCGGTTGAGAAAAGATTATATAGTTCAATTCAGTGTAAGACTGTAATGCACGAAACTACTCGGATCTGTATCTTTTCTCAATCGGTGGAAACGCCGTTAATTAATTAAAATATACCGGTTGAGAAAAGATGAAAGTCGCTAGTATTTTCGTGCATTACAGTCATATACTGAGCTAAACTCTGTAATCTTTTCTCAACCGTTGGAATCTTCGTTGAATTTCAAAATGCCACTAAATCTACGCAAATCGGCAGCTCTGTCTTCGACAGCACCGCAGAACGTCATTGATTCTTAGTAGGTATTAATAATGTCATTTTATCGGACCGCGTCAAATTTCATTAGGTTTCTTTAGTCCGTATGGAAAAGGATTAACAGCCGCGCTGATCAAATTGAAGACAAAGACTTCAACTTTCTATAATTAATCAATGCTATCGGGATTCTAAAGACAAAGGGACAAAGAACCTTATCTTGTCTGCTCGAGGCAAATTTTTGAGAGAAAGCGGAAATAATAATTGAAGGTTGAGAATGATACAGGGCTGACGTTTTCCGGATCTTCAGAGAGCCGTTTTAATCCCTCCCCCCCCCCTTCCTAAAAGTATAGTAGTTTTAGGCCACAACATGTAGGTTCTGGACCGATGATATTGTAGGCAGAGCAGGTTTTGGGCAGGTACTTTATGGACTGGAAACCCTGGCTCAGAGTTGTTAGATTGCACAGTACCTAAAATCTGCCTACTTCACATTACAAGTTTTAAATGACAAAAAGTTTGAATTTATAGCCACCATTTGGCAACTACGTGTCCTGGTGGCAAATTTCAAGAGGACATTGCCGCGGAAGGCAAACAGTGATGATCTTTATTTTCCTCCATAATTTTGTACCAATTCTAAATGACAAAACTAACATAATGATTACACGGAAAAAAAGATCAGTGAAAATAACCATACGGATACCTGATTTTGGCACCTGCTAGATGTTATGGCAATGTTAACCAGAAGTATACTATGTTTTGACTAGGTATACTAGGTGACGTTACCTGATTGCATGTCAAATTTACTCAAAGTATCGGTAAACGTACCATACTTCTGGTCAAGTTTACCATAACATCTAGCAGGTGCCAAAATCAGGTATCCGTATGGTTATTTTCACCGTAGTTTTTTTTTTTTTTTTTTTTCCGTGTAGCAAGTGGATAAAAATAATTTAAATCGGAATTTTTTCCGGCAATATGCGCCAAAGTGGTTCATTTTAAGGAGCTATTTTTGAGCTCAAAAACGGTTTCATTGACCTCAATTTGAAGCATCGCATCGCCATTTTCAACAAAAAAAAATCAAGAACTTTAATTTGTTTCATTCACCAATATGTGGCCAGAAATTCGGCTACCTTGAAAAGTTCCTTCGATGAGTCCAAAACCTGTAGCGGCAAACTGTTTAACTATCGTAGTTTTAAACACTACCACAAGCTATGCTTGAAATCCAAAAAGTGCCTTCAAAATTGCGTTTATGCAAAACCAACCACTGATGCTGTAGTACCTGTTTGAGAATTGAGATTACTTTTCGAAGTTTGTATAACAGGCAGAGAAGGTGTTGCATATACGGTGATTCGAAGGTACTTTTAGAACTTCGTTTGTTCGAATTAAAATGCCTTCAAATCCCTGTATATGCAACACCATATCCCTCACACATGAACAGTTATCTCAAAAAGTCACCACGGCGGCGCGGCGCGGCACTGGTATAGTCGTTGGTTTAGCATAAACGCTGTTTTGAAGGCACTTTTTGGATTATAAAGAGGCATAATTACTTTTCCACTCTTCGCACAGGTTCGGCCGAGTGTGTGATGTAGCAGTTTTTTTTCCCCCCAGTATTCTTGTTTTAGTGTAATGCAGATGGTTTGAAATGCGTGTAAAATTCATTGATTGAAAGAAATTTGAAGAAGAAACCCGAAGATTTAAACGCAAAAACTCGAAATAATACGAAGTTTAAGCGGCTCACAATCGGACGTTACAGCGGAGAAAAATCATCGTAATTTAATTTTCAATTTCATATTTTTCTGTTAAGTTTGTGATGAAGTGATATGTGACCCATCAATATCTTTGTTATATCCTCAAAAAAATACAATTCAAATTTCCCGAAGGTAAGGAGCAATAGTTTTTTTTTTTTTTGGAATTTGACTATAAATGAGGCAAAGTCGAAACCCCCATGTTACTCCTTAAGAGCGATCTCGCAGGGCCCAGGCTTTTGCCAGCCAATCAGAAGCTGACTTTTCGATATTGCCAACCTAACCTAACCTACACCACTCTCTCCTACCGTTTTGTTGGGACTCTTGTTTATTCTTTGTAAAAACCCTGATATGGAGCGTGGCAATATATTGATGCGAGACGTGGACAGTAGGAAACATCACAAAGACGGAGTAAGTATAGAGGCATTTGAAATGTGGTGCTATAGTATAGAAGGATGCTTAAAATAAAATGGGTGGACAAAGTAACGAATGAAACGGTACTAGAGAGAGTAGGGGAGGAAAGAAACAAATGGAAACTTTTAGTGAGGAGAAGAACTACACTTATAGGACACGTCCTAAGTCACCCAGGAATAGTTAGCTTAGCAAAAGGAGGGCAGGTAGAAGGAACAAACTGTAGGGGGGCGCCAGAGATTAGACTATGTAGAGCAAAAAGTTCAGGACGTAGGATGTGAGAGATACATAACTAGCTCAAGATAGGAAGAGATGGAGAAACGCGGCAAACCAGTCAAAAGATTGATATCACCAAAAAAAAAAATAAAAAAAAAAATTAATCGTTAGACGCACTGTGGATGAGATAATTGATGTATCGAAAAATAATGGAAAATATTGAGCCTTTAAAACCAAAAATGTCACAGAATATTCACACCCCAGTAGAATGGGTGGCTTCCGAACAAAAAAATGGGGATGTTTCGGCTTTTAGATACCGCGGATGCATCGATGAGTCAAATTATAATGTATGGAATCGCAGTAAAGAATAGATTTTTTGCATTTCCCTGAAGTTTTTCTTTTTACGTGTCGTTTTTCTTTCACTAACTTCTTAATCGTCCGTGCCTTGAGCGCGCGGCAATTACGCGCGGATATTTTTGAATCACATTGCACCGTTGTGAGTGCTTGGTGCTGACTGGTGACTGATGAGTGTGGAAAGCCGGCTTAGGTATTTGAGGTTAGGTTTGTCGTCATAACAACAAACAACTCGCGTGGTTCTGTGAGTTTTTCAAGATCCATGGTCTTAAATTTAACTTTAACGTTTTTTCAATTTATTTTCGTTTGTGTTTTATATTCACTTATTTCCATATTGAACTTGTCAAGCCTTTTTTCTCAACATGGCGACTGAAGAAACCCAAGAAATTCATTTAGAAGCCGACCAAGAATTGCGGGTCGAAGTGGAAAACAAAAACGAAACCGTCACTGTTGAGGTAAGTACTGGGGATATAACTTTCATTTTTGGGCTGTTCCGTCTTTTCAATGAACTTAGTTGCACCACAAATTTGAATGAAAATTTAGTCTAATGAAACTGTTATCCTAAGTTGTTAGAGCTCGTTTCAGACCAGTGGGTGTCAAATGTTCATCATCATATGTAATTGTTCCTGGAATGTCACACTGTGGTGCAGATTCTGATACATAGAAAGTGTTAGTACATTTATTGCCTAGAAACATTGCAAATTGTCAGTTGCCAACTTAGTTGAATGTACTTACTGTACACAATTCTTCTTGTGTTCGACCCTTAGCTGGAGTAATTTTTACCATAACAGATGTGAAAAGAGTTTGAGGATTTGACAAGTTCTTGGCGTTGATTAAATATGAGCACTGTCAGCCTAGTGTATACAAGGATTTTCAGTCGGGGTCCACCAGAATTGACATGCGTGCTTAACCCCTTAACGCCCACGCCCGTATATGTATGTTTTTGTACCCTCTCGTTTATTTTGTGCTATAGCGTATTGTAATGCATGAAATGTCAATGATTAGTAGCGCTATCTGTTCTGAAGAGTATGAACTACAGCTTCCGACCGTTTTCAATAGAGTGGCAGCATATTTTCAGCTGGATTCCTAACCTGGGCGTTAAGGGGTTAAACGGTTCAGTTTTCGCTCAACTCTGGCTTGGCGTGGCTAAGTAACTCAGGCTGAGATTTGCTGATAAATACTGCAAAGTTCTAAACTAGGGTTTGTGTGGCACCGATGTCACCTCGTTGCAACCTACCATTAGCCTTGTTTATGCGAGAGATCTCAACCTGGGTTGAGCCAACCCGAGTTGAGTTTCAACCCGGGTCCAACTCGGGTTAGTGCTTAAACACCCGTGTATTTGAACTCGGGTTGAAAGAATGTCTTTCTGTTTCTTCTCTGTATTTGTTTACATTTTTGACAAAAATGGCGGCGATACTTGGTGTGGTACGGACAAGTGCGACCGCATAAGACGTGTGTTTAACCTCGCTCGATTTGGTGACATTGATGCCACGTGAACCCGGGTTCTGAACTCCCAAGTGTTTATGCGTAAAATCTCAACCAGAGTTCACTGACTTGACTAGGGTTTGAATCGGGGTCGAGTTGTACCCGAGTTCAGCGAAAAGCGAAGTGTTTATGCGAGCATCCGGGTTCGCCTGAACCCGGGTTGAGATCTCTGGCACAAACAAGGCTATTGCTTTGCAATATTTTTTGACTAGTATACCAGACACCTACATTTTTGAGAGTTTTGGGGAATTGGTAAGCTTACCTCTGAGATAGGCTGATGGCTACTTGATTTTGATGCCAGACTTGTTGGAAGTTAAATTTCTTTCAGGAACTTTTTCAATTCCATAACATAAGTATATTATTGGTGTTTTTATGAAGAGACAAATCAATGTATCTTTTCAAAATCTTGCATTACCGTTCCATTTTCGAAGGAAAAGTAATTGTCTAATGCATCATTTTTCTTGGTTTTTCCCCCAAAGTAATTTTGTGTGAAACTTGAAAAACTTGGTAAATAAAAGTTTCATGAAGACTGGCAGGCTGATTCACTACTGAGAAAAGAAACTGAGATGGGAGATTTTGGAACGTTGAATTGAATTTAGCCTTGAATTCAGTTAAGAATAATTCACTTTTAGAAAAGTAAATAGATAACGGTCTCCCTACTAAGATCATAATTCAAGAGGTAGGGACCGGTACAAAGAAAGAAGAGAAACAAAGTAGCATTTCATTTAAAAGATGAAGAAAATTTATATTAGAGGCAGAAAAACATACTTAATATTATAAGAATATAGCATAGAAATATAAAACAAAGTCTTTAATTATGCTTCCCCAGTTGGCAAGGCGGAAAATATAATGAAGTGATATTTTCTGAATACATGATATTTGAAATACCTGAAGTGAGACTAGATTTATTGTAAGAGCTTTACTGAATGAAACAATAACAATTTTATTGAGTTACGCCTCTTTGTCAAAACTTGGACCAAATGTGGCTGCAACTTTTGGAACTGAACTGTGTTGAAATACATCATTCCTTGAAAGTAATGGTAATTGTAGTTTTTTCAGAGGGTGGTTTTACAATAATCAGGGCTGATTTTTTTCAAGTCACCTACCATATTAGTTGCAATAGAGTTATGAGATCTAATTGAAATGACCCTGAAGTTTCTTTTAAATTTATGAAAATTGCATTTAATTGCCATCCAAAGGTTTGACGATTACCGATTACTCATTTATTGGGTAATCGATTAAACTCCTATTTGCCCAACCCTGATCAATCATGCACCATCTAGAAAGTTTTACCTCTCCTCATGTTTTATCGATAGTATGTGTCAATGCTCTATTATTTAGAACAACCATAGGCCAAGAAAAAGCTTTGATTAATTCCGAGGTGGAAGGCGGAAGTGCCAAAGATATGACTTATCTCCTTATAAGGATGTCTGACTGATTCTAATCTTTAAGTCTCATTTGCAATAATTCACATTTCAGATAAAAAATGGCATGGCTGAAATATTTGGGACGGAGCTGGTAAAAGGGAAGAAGTATGTTTTTGGTACTGGAGCAAAAATTGCAATATTCACTTGGCAAGGTTGCACGATCAACTTCACAGGAAGAAAAAATTCTTTCTACACTGCCAAAGAAACTCCAATGGTAAGTAAAACGTTTTATTAATTCCTTAATACACTGCGTGCCACAGAGTTTTGCACAAATCTAATTAAAGTGCCATGGCAGTTTATGACGGATGCAGTTCATTTTCCACAATGTGTCTACATTTTTTAAAAAAAAATTCTACAGATCAGTAAGTTTTGTATTGCATTATATGCAGGATGCTGCGCCGGTCCTAAACATGTATTAACTTGCATTGATCCAAGGACTGGCGGCGCTGCGGGAATGTTTTATACTAAGCTACCAGGCGGCTGGGCTTTGCCGGGTCTATGTAGGCCGGAGGTGGCTTGCAACATGTTAAAAATGTTTGAAAGGTTTGAGATTTTACCTAGATCGTTGAAAAAAATTAGAGAAGCTTAATTAGATTGCAAAGAGAGTGATCAAGAAAAAATGATTGAAAGAATATAAAGCGTTGGAGGGTTTAAATAGTGATGAAAAAGCTGCAAGACAAGTATCTTGGTGGGTAAATGTACCGAATGTAAACAGGACTCAAAAATGGCCCAAATGTGAATGCAGGTTAAACAATATTCTAATAATTAAAAAAATAAATAAGATACCGAATCTCATTAAAACAGCTAAAAACTCTACTAACAACAGAGAAAAATTTCTCCGTTGTTAGAACCAAAGATTCGGTTTATTTTGATCACCGAAGTTTTTGGTCGAAGAAACCAAATTTTTGGTTGTAAGTACTGAAGACTTTGCTAAGTATAACCCACATTCCGCCCCTACCGAATACTCGGTCCCACTGGCGCTACCAGGATATCTTCCATCTCTCTCATTTCCCATTTGAATGTATAATTAGGAAAAGGACAGAAAGAGGGGGTTTTATCCTGTTGTCCATTTTTGTCTAACGTACGTTTTTTAATGGAGAAAAGAGAGAGATGAAGAAACTCTTGGTGCGCTACTGCTCGGTTCGACTAATGAAGCATTCGGTACCCAGGACCGAATATTTTGGTTCCTGCAACTGAAAACTTCGTTGATCGAATTTTACCGAAGTATTTTTCTCTGTGTACAGTTTGATTATTAAAAATCGGCCTTCTGCCTAAAAATGTATTTTACCCCCTGAATTTCAACTGAAAAATCTCTCTATTTTTGCCAGATGTTCTACCTCAATTGCCATGCGTGTCTTGAACAACTCCGACAAAAAGCAGAGACTGAAAATACCCGAGGTCCTGTGACAATGATAGTTGGCCCTGTAGATGTTGGAAAATCAACCATGTGTCGCCTCCTTCTGAATTATGCTGTACGGATGGGAGGCTCTGGAAGACGTCCCATCTTTGTAGACCTAGATGTAGGTCAAGGCGCAATTTCGGTTCCTGGTACAATTGGTATGTTTCGATCTTCAAATTCAATATTTTAATTTTTAAATTTTAAAACAACATTTATAGTAAAAACTGCACTCCGCTGTCTGTCTCTTTTTTGTGAGCTCTTTCTTGAAATTACCTTTTGCAAATGGTAAATTTATACATGATGTGTGGTACCAATGTTCATCTTTAGTCTCCTTGGGTTTTATTATTTGCTCCTCAAGTTGGAGGAAGTTCATTAATTCATTGAAATGTGGTTTAATGTTATGAAAGTTGTGCAGCTACTGTGCAGAAGTGCTCTCTTTGCACCAGTGGCGCTCCTAGCAGTGAAACTGGGGCTGTAAAAAGAAGTGCTTGGCTCTGTTGATCGGAAAACACTGCAATCTCTTGAACTCATTATTTCATTGTTGAGTTACAAGATTAGTATTTTGAATTTATTGAAAGTTAGGAACTCTGACGTGTCTTTATGTGTCAATGGGTTAATGAATAAGATTTAATGAGGATTCTCGGATGAGCCAACTATGTATATATTTTTGAGGTTGTGTTGATGGTACCTTTAAACTTCCTCAAAACCTCATGAGATTTTCTCTTGAGTTTTTATTCAATTGATTAATCTTTACTGTCCGGAATGGGGTCATTTAGACTCAAGAGCTGTATATTTTAGAGAAAATGAAAGTGGCTTACCCACTGTGTAACTTTCCTCCTTCCCCCCTTTTTGAGACTTTAAGCTTTCTAGGGCACATTGGAGGTTTTCACCAACTTCCAGAAATATTCTTTCAGTACAATTAATTTCATTTAGCCCAATGTTTCTGGGCTCTGTCAAATGAAAATCATCTCTCTAGAATGAAATTCTTTACCAACTTGGACAGTTAATTTTTTTCATGCACATGTGCTGTAATTGAAGGATAAATTTGTATTTTTGGACTGCTTTTCAGGAAAACTTACTAAAATGGCCTATCTCATGGTTTGTCTAAGAAAAAAAAAAAAGGGTCCATTCAGAAATTTTCCCATCTGGTATGCAACAAGCCCTAAAACACTCTAGCATTAGAAACAAACTAATGCTTTAACGTTAATCAATTTATTTGTGTTTATGTATCAGGAGCACTAATGGTGGAGCGTCCAGCCTCTGCAACAGAAGGATTTTCAATTCAAGCCCCGCTTGTCTATCACTATGGTCATGTCTCAATGCAGAAAAACTCATCGCTTTATAATATGTTAGTATCCCGCTTGGCAGAAGTTGTGCAAGAAAGAATGCAAACAAACAAGAAAGGTAAGAGGCTCTTAGTATTTTCCAAGTTTTAAGTTACACTGAGCGTATACTTGTCTAAAAAATTTGACTCAATACCAGGAATTTTATCCTCTTTACTCTCATGACTTTTTTTTTTTCCCATAAGGGTAGCTGTAATATTTCAGTTGCTATTGGAGCTTGTTTCTAAAATAGAAGCAGAGCTCGACCAATAATCTTTGACATTTTTTAATAGTATTTCTCTTATGTCACAATGGACTGTAATCAAAATGAATTTGAGATCTTCGGCTTTCCATGAAATAGTGCTTTTTAAAATCACAGAACATGTTTTGTTTTGATTTGAAGGAACAGAAATTTGAAAATTTACCAAAGATTTTTGTTTAAGCTGCGCCCACACTTCTGAATTACGCTCCTTAGGCGTCAGGTTTGTCCATAGGCGGCGCGTGTAAGGGGCTATTGAGGCTATATAGCCCCCCCACTTTTTTGGGAAGGAGGGGCTAAAAAAATGTTTGTTTCGAGAAAAGAAGACAAAAAAAGGAAAAAGGAAAAAGAAAGAAAAAGAGAAAAAGAAGAAAAAAGGTTATTTATCTCCCCCCGCCTGCGTCAAGCGTTATTGTGAAAAAGGTGAAGAAAGAAAGAAGAAGAAGAAAAAGAAAAAAAAGCTGTTGATTTTTAGCCCCCCCACTTTTTGACCCCACGTGCCGCCCATGGGTTTGTCTTAAACTGTTCAGAATTCTACAATCAAAAACACTACAGAGCCCAATTTTTATATTTGTATTTTCCAAATGAAATATTGAATCCCCCAGCTCAAAGGATTTGAACTGCAAAAGTTGAAAAAAAAAAAATAAATACATAAATAAATAAATAAATAAATAAATAAATAAATAAATAAATAAATAAAACACACTCAACAAATCTGGCTCCATTGTGTTTTCCATTTAACTCTCATACCTATGTTCATACAAGATCTTTCAACCTGGGTTTGCCTACTCAGCATAAACAGCCTAATTTCTGCGTATTTCTCTCCTCGGGTCAACATTTTCTCTCTTCTGCTGCTCTGTTATGTTAACTAAATTGGTGGCAATGTTGGCTGTGGCAAATGAGTGTTCAATGTCATTTGTTTTGGAGACAGATATGGCATTGGTCTGGGTTCTAAGTTTTGTAGCAATTATGCGAGGAATCCCAACCTGAGATTCATGACTTAACTTGCGTTCAAAACCGTAGCTAAGTAAAGCTGAAATGCTTGTGCAGGTAAACAAAAAAAAACACCCAATAAACCTGGCACCATTGTTTCAGTTGCGCTCTTTGAGCACTTTGCATAAACAAAGCTGATGTTTCATCTGTTGAGGAATATGAGGTATCTTACGAAATGAGGATGAGAACGGTTTGTTGGGTTCTGCCATGAAGTAAAATTTACTTACAAGGGGAGGTCACAGCTGGGCCACCTCCGTCATTGTTCAAATTTTGCATGAAGGTAGTCCTAAGGATCCTTATCAACGCCTCAGGGTCACTTTTTGCGAATAGGCCCTTAAAAGCCTGAAAAATGGGTTTGAAAATTAATGGTGTTTATGTAATGTAAATGTGGAGGTAGCGCTCAAGTGAACTGGTGGCGCAGTGGGCTAATGCGTGCGTCACTATTCTGGCGACCCAAGTTCGTATCGCTCCAGTAAGAGCTTAATTTTTTAAGTTGTTCTCCAGTCGGTTTGACCAGTTATTTTTACATCTTTCATTTTTATTATTTCAATTTATACTGTTGGTTTTTTTTTTCTTTTTCTCATTGTTCATGCTTCAAATGTGAATACAAAGTAAAACAAATTCCTAAACATACATACAATCAAATATTCAAAACAAATAAATATCCAAACAAACGAACGGAGCAATGACTTTGATTTTGGCCTATGTTTGCGATCCAAACAACGACCAATCAAAATTCCTCAAAAATTTGAGCATTTGTGAAGTTTCGATCCATCGAAAGTCGTTAATGTCAAGAGTCATTGATGAAAAATTTCGTTAGTTTGTTTGGATATTTATTTGTTTTTACTATCTGATTGTATGCATGTTCAGTAATTTACTAATTTGTTATATTTCGTATTCATTTGAAGCATTAACAATGAGAAAAAGAAAAAAAAAAAAAAAAAACCAACAGTATAAATTGAAATACATAATAAAAATGAATGGTCAAATTGACTGGAGAAGAACTTAAAATAAAAATAAGCTGATTCCGGTGCGTTTCGAACTCAGGTCGCCGGAGAGTTGGTGGACGCCTTAGCACACTGTGCCACCAGTTTGCTTGAGCACTGATATGACATTTACGGTACATAAACACCGTTAATTTTCAAACCCATTTTCAGGCTTTTAAGGGCCTATTTGCAAAAAGTGACCCGGATGCGTTAATAAGGACCCTTGGGACTACCTTCATGTGAAATTTGAACGATGACGGAGGTGGCCCAGCTGTGACCTCCCCTTGTTAGTGAAACATACTTATGAATTACATATGTATTTCCTAATTTTCCTCAGTAAATTTATCATTACCAACGTTTTCTATTTTTCAGCTAATGTGTCTGGAGTGATAATCAATACCTGTGGATGGACTAAGGACAGTGGTTACAAAACCCTGACACACGTTGCCCAAGCTTTTGAAGTCGACGTTATTTTAGTTCTTGATCAAGAGCGTCTGTTCAACGAACTTGTTAGAGATATGCCATCTTTTGTTAAAATTGTTCTACTGCCGAAAAGTGGAGGAGTAAGTCTGATTTTTTAAACTTATTTTCTCCTCTATCTAAAAGGTTACCTTATGATGCGTTTTTTTATCCCGGTGCTCCAGCACCGCAGCGCACCGAAGTGTTTTTTTAGTAGCGGTGTGATGCGCCTGGAGCTGCTCCGGTGCAAGCTCCAGTGCATCGGAGTTGAAGACCGACGCACTAGAGCTGTAGCTCCGGAGCATCTGCACGTGACCGGTACTGCACCAGACAGCTGTGGAGCAGCTCCAAAAGCTTTGGGTTATTGCACCGGTGCGGATTCCGGAGAATAAACAAGCTTCTTTAAGTCGTTTTTCCTTTGGTGTTCTGAGCACCTGAATTGAGGGTATTTCTGGGACCAAAAAATGTACGGGACGGACGGTCCTTGACCCAAAGTCCGCCTCAAGTACCTCAACAAGCATCAGTCACTGCATTGCACCATCAAACCATAAAAACAAGGCAGCACTACAAATTAACCTCAAAATAAGTATCTTGTCTGGTAAACCAAGGAATCATAGCACTTAGGGTGAGCCCTATAAAACAAAAAAAAAAGCAAAACAAAAACTAAAACCAATGAATGGAAAGCCTTGCGGCCAACTTTGACCAAAGTTTTTGATAGGGGCACATATAGCCCTTGCATTAGCACACATGTAGCCCTTGCAAAAGAAGAATGCTGTTTGTGATTTATCTTTCATTTAATTCAAGTTTAAGACTGATTGTTGGCTTTTTTTGATTAGTGTTAAGTTTTGTCTCTTTCTGTTTTGTTCTTCTTTTTGTTGTTTTCTGTTTGTATTTGTCAATGGGAATCTTTCCCGCAGAAATGAAAAAAAAAAAAATTAAAAAAATTGTTTCTTTTCCAGGTTGTAGAAAGGCCAAAAAGTTACCGGATGGAATCTCGCGATGCTAGAGTGAGACAGTATTTCTATGGTACCTCAAGTTTACCGTTGCATCCTCATTCCTTTGATGTTAAATTTAGTGAAATGAAAATTTACAAAATTGGAGCGCCTGCTTTACCAGACTCTTGTATGCCTGTAGGAATAAAAGCTGAAGATTATTTGACGAAAGTTGTTTCCGTTCAGCCAAGTGAGTTCCAGCCTGTGCCTAAGTACCTTCCTATTCTCTCATCTTTGCTCAACCATGCCTGTCTTAATGAGATGAACTTTTTGAAGTCATCGTGATGTTTTGTTGCTTGGGCACACTACTGGGCCTAAAATGGTTTGATGTGATCATCACATCAATTAAAATAAGCAGAGATTCATTGGTGCTTTCCTGTAGGAATTGCTTCAAAATATTTCTTTAATGTTTTTGCTTGCTGCTGATTTGGTTGTCTTAAATTTACGGCGGCAATACATGGTGTATTTAGAGGATAAATGCAAGGTCGAATAGGTACCATCCAAACTTTTTATTTTCGGGGCCTTGAAATGCCAAAAGTTTGGGTCCCTGCTAATTTTTGGGAGAAAAATAAATTTGTGGCTTATCAATTGAAAGCTCTTTATCCATAATTTAAGAATCCAGTGGCGGTCCCTGTAGGGGGTTTTTTTGGCTCAAGCCCCCCTCTTTTTTGGAAATAATCTCAAAAGAAGGAAAAAACATAAGTTCCGACCCCCCCCCCCCCCCCCCCGATTAGATGGAGAAGGAAAGTGAGAAGCAAAGAAAGAAAAAAGAAAAGGTCATGACATTTTTTTCAAGCCCCCTGCTTTTGAACCCAAGGACCGCCACTGTCAAATCTGTTTAATAATCTGGTTACCTATCCCTTTTTGTCACGAATTATGAAAGAAGTGCCACTGTAATCTGAAACCTATACCATTAATTTGAACAAACTTTTCTCATGATTTCATGCGTGAGTCGATTTTTCCGAATTTTCACAAGGCTCCTTGTAAAATGTCGTCTCTTATATGGGACACTGTGAGAGGAAGGGTTATACACAATAAGGGCAGTCACAGCGCTTGATCAAATATTTTCCCTAAAAACGTTGGTAGCTCAAACAATTGGAGGTTTTGGAAAAAATTGATCAGAACATATAATGTCAGAATCTGTCTTTTTTTTCGAAACCTTGACTTATTTTGACACTTCTATTGAGCATCTTTACGAGATAACTTGAAAAATTATGTTTGCCCCCCCCCCCCTCGAAAACATTTAAATAAATTCCTTAAGGTCGATTCCTTATCTGTCTTCTGTGTTTCAAATCTTTATGACCAGTAATTATTTGATTAATAGCATTACATATGTGGATGGTCTAGAGCACCCTGTATATCAGATGGTCATCACTTCTGTAATTCTTAATGAATCTTTTGAGCCTTTAACCATCAAAATTACTACCCTGTTCTAATTATAGTCTTGCTAACCAACACTTAAATCTTTTACGGTCTCTGTTTATTATTCCTCAGGTCCGAGTTTATTAAATCATCTCCTAGCCATCAGTTTTGCTACATCAGCGGAAGAAGATGTTATTCAAACTAATGTTGCTGGATTTATTTGCATGTAAGTATAGTCGGATATTACTGAGCCTTCAAATTCATTTTGTTTTGATCTTTTTAGTGGTGTTACAGCCCCTGAGATCATGCTTTTTGCTCTAAAACTTAACTACATATGTACTTATTTATCCTTCTCTCACAAAATAAGGTTCTTTCTAATGATTCAAAGCGGAAGTTAGGACTTTGCACTGTAACTTTCTTACCCTAGCAAGTTAGTTCTTTTTTTTAGAGAAAGTCCGTTTTCCCTTTTTTCAGTAAACAGCAAATTTATTTTTGTGAAGCACCATCCTATTAAAACCAGATAAAATTTTCATCAGAGTCCTCTGAGACCTAATTTCTGAAAAGATATACATAAAATAAAAAAAATTAATTATTCATTTTGTTAAAATTTACTGGTGCAAGCACAGAATAATACAATCAGAACGGAAACTCCCATAAGAGCCAATGAAAGCAAGTTTGGAATTTACGGTACTAATAGGCAACGCTGTGGTCCTACATCCCAACATGGCGGACGTGTGTGATTTGTGTTGAAACTCATTTATTTCTGTAAATTCTGGAAAGAAATCTTAAGTTTCCGCCCTCACTTTTATTCTATTTGCATTTCAGAATGAAAATTTTGTGGATCATGTCCTATATTTTTTTTTTCGAGCGCGAATCCAGATGTAAACATCCTATATCCCAACATGGCGGACGCGAAATGAATTTGCTTCAAAATCCGACAGAGTTTCCGTTCTGGTTGTATTATTCTGTGGTGCAAGGTCACATGGCTTTCTGCTGAGTTCAACCAGTAACATTTTATGACAATGAACTGAAGTAAAATTTTCCATATAAAAATTGAAAAAACCTGAAGAATGTGGATGTAAACACAAGAGTAACATGAAGAATGTACTATCAAGTGCAAAATTTTTGATGGTTAAGAATTTTCACTGAGCGCAGGAAGGATGCCTTGTGGGTGAAAGGCTGTCCTAATGTTTTGACTTGCATTTTGGAAAAAGTGTGCAGAAGTCTCTTGTCGCAAATTTGACTATCTGAAATTTTTGCAACCTTGCGTGCCTCCTTTCTGCGATTGGTGAAAATTGTTGACTGCGGAAACTTTTGCGTTGGATAGTGATGGATTTATATAATATACAGAAAAAGAGACAAACTTTTAGAAGAGAAGCGCACGAAAAAAGGTCTCTGTTATATTTAGGTTAGGTAAAAATTAAAGAGCATTAGTCAGATAAAATTAAAAAGAAAAATAGCTGTTGTATGACTGCCAAGTTTCCTAGGACAATAACTTCAGCAGATAGTAGGTGCATACAGTGTTTTGATAAACAGTGTTCCTGTATCAACACTTCATATGAGGATAATTCTTTGTATTCACTTCTCTATCGGAGACACTAAAAAGTTTTAGTTCATATCTCTGTCCTCTGCGAAAACATCCGTTGCCCATTTTTGTTTATATTTTACTTTGTGAGCGTACATAAGTCGAACTCAGACTTGCCCCTCGGCTTCTTGGCCCTATTGGCTATTTCCCTTGTCTTGGCAGTTTTCTTTAGTTTTTTAGTTTTTATTTTGCTATTTTTTGTATTTCTTGTTTCAGAACAAATGTTGATATGGACAGACAGACGCTAACCGTTTTATCACCTCAACCCAAACCACTTCCAGAAACGGTTTTTCTAATCTCAGAAGTTCAGTTCATGGATAGCCATTGAAGCTTTTTAATATTATATTATATTCATAGGATTCTTTGATGATGATACCAGTGTCTTTTCCACCTTTTGAATGACTCAAGTCAAGAACGATTCATGGTTGACAGTTGATTGTAGAAGAGGCTGTATTTCAGTTGTGAGAGTCAGAGTTTTGAAACTGAATTTTTTAATGTGACTTTTTATGATCAAAGTGGAGGCTTAATGTGCTTATTGATGAGCAAAAAACAACTCTCAAAAATATTCTTTTTTTCTTCTAACAATGTTCCTCAGTGGATAAAATTCATGTTGAGTTTTTGAGTTGTTCAATTTTGATTAGCCAAAATCTACGGCTCAAAAACCATGGATGATCATCAGCCAACACGTTTAATGTTTGCACCTCTTGGAAGTACCTCTGTGATGACGCAAAGCTACCCTCAACATCAAATAGTTTTGAATAACTAATACGCTAATTGAGCGAGGATGTCACAAACTGAATTTTTATGCATTGCTTGGTTTCAAACAAAACATCGACCACAGCACAAACTCATCGTCCAGCGTCCTGGAAAACTTTGACTAGCTATTTTGTAATATGTATTATTGAGGCAGTTTTTGGCAGAAAAACGTGTAAAACACAACGTACGCTCTTTTGTAAAAATCCAATTATGATCTCAAGGCTGATTTCTTGTTTTTTAGGCCCAATCTTTTGGAAACTGCCTCAATTTATGTTTCATATACTTTTATGGTCTCAATCAAAACTTGTCTTGACACTCTTGACCGAAGCCTCAGAGGTTAGATGGATATTTATCTGTCAACTGTCTTTCTATGTATGTATCTGTATAACTTCTAAAGCCTTGGTCAACCCAATCTCAAATGTGAAATACATATTTGCTCTGCAGTGACATTCTTGAAAACCAAATTTAAAGCAACTGCTTCATTGCAGAGTTGGGCAAATCGTCTTTTACAATCACATAATCAATTACTTTTTGAAAAGCAATGGAGGTGGATCTAAGCAGTAATCATGTCTTCATGTTTCAATGAAACTGGAGTCTTTTGATGAACAGCAATTTATTTCATTGTAACATGTTGGTTTCATTGAAATTGGTGCGCCTGATTAGTGATTACCGCTTTAATCTATCTTGATTAGGTACTTTTTAAGAGTAATGGAGTCCCATTTGCCAAAATTTGCTTGTAAATATGTATGCACTTTTTTCTGTCGCGAAACATTTGATGTTAATATTAGATACCTAACTCCTCATTTCTTTTGTACCTTTGATGCATCTGATAATCTCTGAGAAGTTTTGTACCAATAAAAATCTAATTTTCAAAAAATCATTAATAATTTTTTTCTTTTTATGTAAGTACCTCTTTCTTTTAAAAAGATTAAATTCCACTTTTGCCTCAGTTTATTCTTTTACCTCCATATGAAGGGTAGCAGCCAAAGCGTTTCTGATTTGGCTTCAGAGCGCCATGCTTGCAGGAGAACAGCAAAATCACGAGTGAGAGGATTTTGAATTTGCAGTTTTATCCCATCCCTTTTTAAATTTCTCTGGATTTTCATGGCTGTTTCCCACTGGGTCTATTATGATAGGAACCAATCCAGGAGAACTTGAAGAAAAAAAGTATTTGTTCCTTCAATAGGAAAAAAGGATCTACTATCACCTGCATCAAGCAACCGATGCAATAATAGCTCGTTTTGATGAATTTTACCTGAGAACTGAACGGATTGATTGCAAGGTTTCTACCCAGAGACCAACTGAGAACTTCAGGGAGTCTGATAATATGCCGCGTAAACTCAGGGAATTTTCATGGGATTTAGGAGAATCAAAATGAAATGAATATCAAAGTAGAATAGTAACCTTGCAGTTAGTGTTGCTTCACGTCGGATAACCATCCGATTTTTCCCATTTGACTTGGTGTATAAGTTGCTAACTTTTAGAAATATGTGGCAACATTATTTGTAGTTTTTATCCTTACACTCCTTGCATAGGTGGTTTGTATCAATCGAAGGATCAAAAGATACAGGGGCAGATCCAGGAATTTTCCTTTCTTCCTCTTTGCATAGTAGTATACTAAGACTAGCAAAAGAAAGTAAGTATATTTACTGGTAGATATTTTCATAATTTCATTTCTTTGCCAATTTTAGAGAATTTTGCTGTTTTCAGTTATTTCAGAGTTTACCAGAAGTACCACTTGAAAGTATGCCTCATAAAACCAGCTCTTTGAAAATGATAATAAAATTTACTAATTGTAAGAAAAATGTTGACGAAAGAATTCTCTTTAGCAAATTGCAGGCCATATAGTAGAGGTAGTTTCAGAAGTGTAGGTGGACCTAGACCGATAATCTTTGGAATTTGTCAACATTATTTCTGATATATCTCGATAAAAATGAATAAAAATGAAATTGAGAGTTCACTTTTTAATGAGGAAAACTTTAAACACAAAAGAATAAAGTCAAGGGCAAATTCGGTATTGATTTGAAGGAATAAAAGTTGAAAATTCGCCAAAGATTATGGTTTTGGTCCATCTTCACCTCTGAAACGAGCTCTACCTACCTAGCAGCTGCTATAAAAAAATATATGGAGGGGCGTAGTCACGTATAACATGTGCCTCTGTCTCCATCCTTCTCCAACGCAAGTATTTATAAAGTATAGGAGAGAGAGAGAAAAACAAATTCCTGGATCCGTCTCTGATCAGATAAAAGAAACTAATTTGTTGCGGGGTGCGCTTTTCACTTGAGATTAGAATTTCTTGCTTTAGCGTTGCATCCAACTGATGGAGGAAAAACTTCAGGAAAAGCACCACTCTTTTCAAATAATTGGTTCTGATGTGATCTGTTGACGGCTATAGTGTTTGGGTATATAATTTGAGCTGTTCTATGCAAGAGTGGTAAGTAGAGGTCGTTTCAGAAGTATAGACACATCTGGACCAATAATCTTTGGAATTTTCCAACGTTATTTCTCATATTTGATATTACGGAGTAAAATAATTGATGGAAATGCCTTTGAGCGTTGGCTTTCTAATGAGGAACATACGCTTTAAAAGCAAAAGATCACATTGCATGCAAGTTTTTCTCTCGTTTCAAGGAATGAAAATTGAAAATTTGTCAAAGATTATTGGTTATAAGCTGTGCACACTAAATTTCTGATACACACTGTACATACGTCGAATTTTTGACACATTGAGTCACCATCATAGTTCAAATGGTTTCATGCCTCTGGTAAAAAACTAAGACAATATTTTTCCAAATCTTCAGCGAAAGGTATGTTCAATAACACACACTAATAAAGCAACATTTAACTGATCATTTAATTGAGATGAATACTCAGCATCACGAACAATCAGCAATGAAAGATAAATTTAAAATTATGATTTGCCGAAGAAACGTATGATGACAAAATATTTTGAATTTCGCGGTTAAGTCACCGCTTCTTTGCTGGGTCTGAAAAAGATTACAAAAATCCATTATTGGGTTCCGTCAAGCGAATTTTCACCGTAGTGTAATCTTTAATCTCACCGATGGGAACATCGGTGAATCTGAAAATCATGATAAGCCACTTTTCTATTTTGCTGCGGTCTCGTCTCGTGTTTGTCTGCCCGTCTCTGCTCCGTCAGCTGTTTTCGGCGACGAAAAGCCGTGGACATCGACATTTTGCCTTGAGTTTTTGAGGTTGTGAATTTGTTGTGTGTAGTCTGTGTGCATTCGTTCGTTTGTTACTTCCCTGATCATCTTTTTATCAGAAAAGTCATGACCAGTGTTGCTCTTTTTCCTCCGTTTCTGTCGTGAAATCTCTCGTGGTCGACCTCTTATTTAATTTCTAGTGTCATTTTCCCCATTTCATCCTTTTTTTTCTCCAATCGTCTCTTCAAACTTGGACCTTAGTACCCAGATCATTGACTTGTTTTGATTCAACATTGTGCTTCTCATATTGTTCTTATGCTTCAATTTTTTACTCTTTTTATCTCATCCGTAACTCTTTTCCCTAATTAAATGACATTTTTTGAACATTCTAATCCAAATCTCAAAAAATATGTTTTATTTTATGAATCAGTACTTACAGAAAGTCTATACATCTAACTGCTAGAATGCTCTTTCTCACTGCAACTTTTAAAACTATTTTTGTTTTTGAAAACTCCAGCTTTTCCTGCTGTTAATAGTGTGCTTTCGGTAAGTTAGATTTAGTTTTGAATTTTTTAAATTCCATTCATTTAGTGGTAGTACTTCTGAAATGATTAGGTACACTTGCAATCACTTTCCACTGAGTTCCTAGGAACCTATTTGCTTGGCTCCTGTGCGGATCTAGTTTTTTTTTTCTCTTCGCTTCTTATCCTTTTCAACTAATGGTCTTGTTTCTAATCCTACCTCAAATTTCTGTCTCTCACTTCATTTGTGTATGTTCTATTATTCGTTGATTGATCCATTTTCTATTGTAGTTGAGAGTCAGAACAGTGGTAGTGCAAACTCATCTCTTTGTTTGCCTCAGGGCCAAATAGTAACCTTTGTCAATTTGCCAAATTTATGAATTCACTTTTCACCAAGTTTTGTTTTCTTCTCTATGTCACTTCTAAATCTCTGCCTTTTCTCTAACATTCTATTTTCCAGGCAGGATTTTAAATTTTTTTCATAATTCTCATTATTTTTTCTCATTTCATATATTTGTTAACTGCAGATGATCGGTTTCACGAACTTTTATATGGTTATACTCCTCTCTTTCCTTTTATAGTTTCTTTCTCTGTTTAACAAGTGAGGCCATCTCCAGAAGGAGGGCACGTCGACCTATATGCCCCTTTTCCGGAGACGCTTGGTTTTGAAATCCTAGTACTTACCCTTGAAAACATGCTCCTAAATTTTTATGACCAAGCATTGAAAATTCAAAGAGTTATGAATATTATTGTCTCGAAAAGTCCACTAAATCCATCGGGTATTGTATTTTGATGATCTCTGGAAAAAAGAGAAATTCCGAGACTAAGAAAAATCAATGAAACATAAGCCATCAGTGAGAATCAGTTCACCCCAAACTGTTGAGGTAGACTCCTCTGCAGAGAGCCGTGAGATTTTTTAGGGATGACAAAAACACCGTAAACCGCTGCTGCAAGTTCGGAGTCCTGATGCCAAAAGAGCCGTGAGATTTTTCTCAGATTTTTGGGATGACAGTATGATGACAGAACTCGACGAAAACCGCATTTTGCAAAGTGTGGGTTTTCTACGATGCCTTCGTTTTATTTACGTTCCTTCTGACTCCGGATTACTGAAATAGTATGCTTGTCTTAAATTAAGTATACTCTAACTAAAAGACCATGATTATTTTGTGTTATTTTACATCTAGCTGCTGTCAATCATGGATGAAAATGTACTTACTGTTACGAAGTACCTACATATATTTGAATTTGAATTTATTTATTTGAAACCAATTTAAAAAAAAAAGTAAAGAAAGGAAAGTTTCCCGTGCCACGAGCTAGCTCAAGTGGCAGGTTCACTAAAACAAAGATTAACAGCAAAGAAATAATAATGAAGTAAAGCTTTCAAAAATATGAAATAAAATTGAAATCACAACGAAAATTTTAAATTATACTTAAAAAAAAAAAAAATCCAAATTTTCATGTGTGTGAATTCCATTGTGAATTCAGTGGTGATAGCGATAGTTTGTGAATTTTCCTAACACATATTAGAAAGGAAAATAATTCCATGACGATTTGAGAATTTACGGTTTTTTTTGTCTTCCCTAAAAAAATCTCACTATCATTCCTAATTGTTATTGTCAAAATTAAACGTGGCGTGCGAGATTCGAACCCCCGACCTCAAAAGTCAAAATAAAAAAATAACGCGAGCTTAGCTTCCTACGGTCCTACCCCTTGCACAATACAGACATTATGTACTTACAGAGCGTCAAAAATATAATTTATAGGGCAACTCAATAATGGCACTTGGTAGTTCAGACTTCCGCTGCTAGGTGTCACGCCTGTTTATGACCACCGTTGAGCAAGACAGCACACATCGCCGACGTTTCTGTCATCTGTGTCATCCCAACTTTTTTCACGGCTCTCTGCGTATCGTAAAAACCAACTGTTGAAGTGTTGATTTAAATGTAAACAAACAACAAAGCTCTCAAAAACTGGAAACAGCGGTGCAGATTCCCGGCTGATTGCTACCTTTGCCGTGCCAACTGAAATTGTATATCCGAATTAATATTTACCAATGGACCTAACACAAGCATTTGAAGATTCCACTTATATTTCAGAGATAACTTTGCACATCTGGGTCATACTTTGTTGTATATCTTACATGTTTCTGCCAGACTTTCATTGTACCTCTGGATAAAGGGCACGTAAGGCACTTTTTTGAAATCCTATAAAAGGTACCTTTTCAAATCATGATAGAGAAAAAAGCAACCAAGCATTTTCAAGTTTGGATGTAAACAATGTGGTAGAAAAATCGGAATTAACGAAAACAAATTATTTACTACTCCATTTTCAGGTTTTGAAAACTTTAAATTGCGATTTCCCAAAATTGATCCCTTGACAACTGTACCCTTTTTCCAAAAGTGGTCTCAATTTACCTATTTTCCTTTTTGCTCTTACTACCTACAAAGTTATTAATGGAGGTCTCTTGAGTTGGCAGAAAAATGTTTGTTGGGTAGGTTTATGGGCCGAGTAAGCCTGTGCGCGTAACAACTGTCCAAAGCTTTGGTTTTTTCTTCCAATGCGTATCATTTGTCTGTGACAACTTTTAGAAGATGGTGTCCTTTTCTTCATTTGAGAAGCTCTTTGAAGAAACCATGTTTACACTGGTATGCAACTGTATGCATGGAATGAAGCTTCCAAGTTGTTTTACATACTTTTATTTCATTTTTAAGATTTTGTTGCTCTGTGTGGACTGGACTCAAATATTGGGCATAGGTTTATGGTTATACTTTACTGGACAACTTGCTAATAATCAATTTTTATCAGCAAGAGAAAGAGGATTAAAACTGGGCAACATTTTTTGTAATTTTTTGCCAATGAAAAGTCAATCTTGTAACTCATTTTATAATGCAACTGTTCCCTTAGTTATACGAAAAGTTTGAAGTAATTAATCAAAAGAACTTTACAAAAAGCTGTGCTTCGGAAACACTTTGTATCAATCAATACCGAAACCATTCATTTCTCGGTGCCTCTCTCCGTATTGTCATAGTTTTCCTCGTTTTTACAACCGCAAGTGAGAGTATGACCTTTGAAATGGTGCCCAGTCTTTCTAAATTGGAGTAGTAGACTTTAAAAACTGTGCTGAACTGATTTTAAATTATGTTTCTCTCAAGACTGAATTTTTTGCTATGTATGGTTTTTTCCAAAGTACACCTGAGTCATAGAATAACTGCAATGTACCTTAACGCTCTTACAATGTTTGCTTTAAATCTTTAACATATTTTAGCAAAAGCTTGTCAGTTTTTGATATGCTTTCTACATTAACATGTTTCATTATAAATCATCCAGGTTGCTGAAACTTTCTTCACATAATATAAGCATGTATCTATGCCTCATCCCTTTTCTGTTGAATAATCCTCTCTAAATTCTGTTTTTTTCACAGATTTTGTTTGGTTTAAGAGTTTGACCTTCATTTCGAAACATGTCTCTGAAACCGAAGCGAGTGAACTTTAAGGAGGTGTGGGGGAACCTCCAGGAAACCATGAAGGGAGTGATTACGCTGGGAAATGTTCCACGCACAGTTTGGAATGATAGGTTCAGGTATGTAACACGATTTATCAATCTAAAGGTTCCTGTTCACAACTTTTAAGCAAAAATAAACAACAAGTGGGTCAAAATCTTAAGCACTGTTTCCATGATAAGGTTGAGCAGGAGGTGGGATTAATTGGAAGTTGCAAAATATAAAAATGACAATTTTATCCAGTTAAATGATTACTGATTTTTGTTCTTGGGACCTTTCTCACTGATTGTTTATTGTGATGAGCTGATGATCATTGATCTACAAGAGGGGGCTGCTCGAATCTTATGTTAACTGCTCAACAACTGCACCAATTGAAGCTCAAACTTCTTTGCAGTCTTTTTGTGGAAGCAGCTTGATAAAATTCTTATTTCTGGTTTGTTGATCAGACCTGAAAAATTGATTTGAGTCGAAAAAATGAGAACCTGTAAATTTCAGCAAAATCAGTAAAAATTTTGTAGGAGATCAGCGTAATTTTAATTTTTATAACTCTCTTAAATGCTTAAGAACTTTAAATCAGATCTTGTGAGAAACTGGTTGAAACTGTAGACAAATGAACACAGTTTTAAGTACCAGCCTTGGTACCATCCATCAACATTTCCGAATGTCTAGTTTTCCACTATTCGATCAATTTTTTTTTTTTTTTCTTTTTAAAACAATATTTTTTATATTTTTGTCTTTTTCTAGTGATATCTATGCCCTTTGTGTTGCCTATCCGGAACCAATGGCTGATCGACTGTACGAGGAGACGAGAGACTTTTTAGACAATCACGTCAATTTTCTACGAAACGCTGTCTGTACAGAGGGAGATCAAGGGCTTTTGAAGAACTATTATCAAGCTTGGTCGGAGTATAGTCAAGGAATTAACTACTTGCATAGACTATTTTTGTGAGCATTTTAAATTTAATCCTAATTTTTTCTGCTTTAGTTCAGTTAATGTGGTTTGCTTTTGAAATAAAAACCAATGACAATTGGTGTCAGGTCTGGCCTGTATTTGGAATTGGTGAGAACGGGCTCTTACAAAGCTCCTGATTTAAGTGAATTTTTTCAGCCAAATTGGATAAAGTTTTTTTCCTCCATCAAATAGTCGTGATTTTGAGCAGCACTCACTGCAAGACGTCTAACCAGTCAGAATGCATTGGCGAGTTTTTAGTCTCACTGAGGCTGTGATTTTTTCAATAGGTACCCATCTAGTGAGGTGGGTACATTTTTTGAGGATTCGAGGAAGCAGCAATGTTGAACCCAAAATCTCATCAGTGATGTATTGCAGTCGATGTCTAGTTCTCTCCAATCTTCAAACCATTACCAAATCTAGATACTGATATTTACCTTTTTGGGAACCCTTTTGTAAGTCATAATGTATTGAATATCTTTTGTTTATTTGGTTCATTATGTGCATGCAGTAAATGGCTTCAGCCAAGATTTTTATTTAACATTCGATCAAACAATTGTCAATCCTAAGATCACGTGAAAAGTTAAGCTTCAGAAATACTTTTATTTCTTTAATCTAGTGTATAATTGTCTTAAGTTACTCTGTAAAACTTAATGCTAGGCAGCAGTTTTGACTGGAAGAAAAAATATCACTGCTTTTAACATTTAAGTGGTCGGCCAATTTTGCACTCGCTAAGATCGCCCAGTAGCGGAGACGTGCTTTGCCCTAGCGGATTTTTTGGACACTGCATTCCCCTATGCAACCAGTGTTCCAATTATTTGGATGTTTTTTAACGTCCGCTATGCTTAATACGCGGCATGCAACCATGAATGACGTTTATAAACAGCCTTGACTGCTAGTGGCAAAATCCATTCAGACATTTATAAATGGCTTTAACCACTTAGGTGTTAAACAAATTTGTCACTGCAAAGCTCTGTTGTTATGGTGTGAAACTTTTCTAGACAAAGAACTTCCTTGCCAAACCAAAAATGTACAATTTTTTATGACCAGCAGCGTCTCAAGCTCAACGAAAAATGTTTTATTTTTGCTTTTTCATTTTTCAAGATCCCCCCTTCCACCACCACAATTTTGTCTATAATTTTGATCCCTTATAATATCAATTGTTTATTTGTCTTTTATTGTGTTTTTTATTATTGAATTCAGGTACTTAAATCAACAGCACATTGTGAAATCAAAACTGTCTGATGCTGAATTAATTTATGGAAACATTGGTGGCGACTCTCAAGAGCAAATGGAAATTGGAGAACTAGGTAAATATAATGCATAGTAGACCGTATCGAAAATCACGAAAGTCACGATAGCGTTTGGGCTTAGTGCGGAAAAGTTGTGTCTTTGGGTGACAAACAACTGAGAAAAATCTGGAATTCCAAAGTTGATATCTTCTGTTGGAGCAAAGGCCTTGAAATTTCCGAAAATCCGGCAAAAAACGGAAAAAAGTGCATTTTTAGACCTACTTTCAAAAATTTTCTAAGATGTTTGCGAGCGTAATAAACGTTTAAAACATGCATAGAAGACACCTAAAACACATTTTTTTACCTTTAAAACTCTCTATAGTACATCCAATGGAGTGAAATTTGAATGAGTCGAGGTCAAAATTTCAATGATTTTGCGTGTTTCAACAATGAGCATTTTCGTGCCTCTCTTCGCCCACTCGTTCGAGGGAAAGTGACTCAGAAAGCACAGCGAGTAATTGCTTGTCGTGGAAGCACGATAAGGCAGTGGCGGATCCACAGAGAGGGGGGGGCACGGGGGCACCCGGCACGTGCCCCCCCCTAAACCCTCAAATTTTGCCTTTTTTCAATACAAAATGGCCCGAAATTGCTTCCATCGACGCTTCAAATTTCAAAATTTCACAGGCGTGCCCCCCCCCCCCCAGAAAAATGTTCTGGATCTGCCACTGCGATGAGGCATTGTCACTCAACCGCTAGATGGCGACACGAAACCTAAATAAGCTCCTTTTCCTTATTTTCAATGCACATTGCATAATGAATATAAGAATCCTGGGTCCGAATCAGTTTTCACGGCTGTGACATCGTTGGCGCGTTGCTCCTTCGCACAGGATACAGGCACTGGCTGCACGATTCTTTTCAATACAGGAGACACATTTTACATATTGTTTTCAGGTTAAAGGTAATAAGATGACCGAAGCTTTTTATTGAAATTGAAAACTGTGGACGAGCTGAGCCAGTGCTCCTTGTGAACATACTTGCGTTTTACACAGGGCGAGGTTTTAGAGTATAGAGGAAAGGTTCCTCAAACTCGTCACTGTTTATTGGTATTCCATTATTCCCGATACTTCATTTAAGAAGCGCAGAATTTGTGTTGATTAGGATGATTCACGATGTTACTACTTGCTGCTTGTATGAAAGACGGATCTTAGGTCAAGCATCAGCCGGTAATCCATAATCGGGAACCTAGTTTTGCGGAATTAGCTGTCAGAGTGGCCGTAAATTGCAGGGTAAGCAGGGTAGCCCCATAGTTTTCTAAATTCTGACTTTTAAAATGGGAGTAATTATCAATTGAAAAAAGGTCCAAATCGAAATTTGAGCTTCGATGTATCAAAAACAAAAAACGCTATCGAACTTTGGTTTGCTGAAAACTGCTCTGTTTTTTATGCTCATTATAATTATATGTCAGAAGATAAGGTATGCCTTGACAGCTTTTCTATAGCTAAGCAGGGGTTATCGGACTTTTGGATCACCCTGTTTACCCTGCAACTTTCCGGCCACTCTGACAGCTATTTCCGCAAAACTGGGTTCCCGATTATGGATACCGGCTGATGCTTGACCTAAGATCTGTCTTTCATACAAGCAGCAAGTAGTAACATCGTGAATCATCCTAATCAACACAAATTCTGCGCTTCTTAAATGAAGTATCGGGAATAATGGAATACCAATAAACAGTGACGAGTTTGAGGAACCTTTCCTCTATACTCTAAAACCTCGCCCTGTGTAAAATGCAAGTATGTTCACAAGGAGCACTGGCTCAGCTCATTCACAGTTTTCAATTTCAATAAAAAGCTTTGGTCATCTGATTACCTTTAACCTGCAAACAATATGTAAAATGCGTATCCTGTTGTGAAAAGAGTCGTGCAGCCAGTACCTGTATCCTGTGTGAAGGAGACAACCAAAACCAAAACAGAAACCATGATGGGTTTACAACGCGCCAACGATATCATAGCCGTGAAAAAACTGATTTGGACCCAGGATTCTTATATTCATTATGCATATGTGCATTGCAAATAAGGAAAAGGAGCTTATTTAGGTTTCGTGTCGCCATCTAGCGGTTGAGTGACAATGCCTCATCGCAGTGGCGGACCCAGAACATTTTTCTGGGGGGGGGGGGGGCACGCCTGTGAAATTTTGAAATTTGAAGCGTCGATGGAAGCAATTTCGGGCCATTTTGTATTAAAAAAAGGCAAAATTTGAGGGTTTTGGGGGGGGGCACGTGCCGGGTGCCCCCGTGTCCCCCCCTCTCCGTGGATCCGCCACTGCCTTATCATGCTTCCACGACAAGCAATTACTCGCGGTGCTTTCTGAGTCGATTTCCCTCGAACGAGTGGGCGAAGAGAGGCACGCAAATGCTCATTGTTGAAACACGCAAAATCATTGAAATTTTGACCTCGACTCATTCAAATTTCACTCCATTGGATGTACTATAGAGAGTTTTAAAGGTAAAAAAATGTGTTTTAGGTGTCTTCTATGCATGTTTTATAAACGTTTATTACGCTCGCAAACATCTTAGAAAATTTTTGAAAGTAGGTCTAAAAATGCACTTTTTTCCGTTTTTTGCCGGATTTTCGGAAATTTCAAGGCCTTTGCTCCAACAGAAGATATCAACTTTGGAATTCCAGATTTTTCTCAGTTGTTTGTCACCCCAAGACACAACTTTTTCGCACTAAGCCCAAACACTATCGTGACTTTCGTGATTTTCGATATGGTCTAATGCATAGTGATGTATAGCGGGCGCAATGTAAGTTGAGCCCTGAGCCAGAGGTTAGTGTATACCTGAAAAATGGAGATTGGCTATAACTAGAGACCTGAAAAAAGCGTTATTTTGAAAGGGCAATAATCAGCGGTAAATTGGTGTTTTCGAAGGCCCAAAAGCGGTGCTTTCATTTTTGTCAAAAACTTCTATTTTATGGTGACAAATTAAGTTATGGGGTTATCGGTTCCTGAATCTAACTTTTAAACAACTGAAACAGTTGTTTTTGCGCTTTTTAAGTGAAATAACCAGACTTTATAGAGAAGTTATGACATAAACCTGTGTTTGGTGGCTGACACGTGGTGATGACGTGGACGACATGAACATGTCAGAAGATATGTTCATGCAGGGGTGCAGAATATTCACGATCACGCGATCCTAGGATCGCGTGAAAATTGTGGATGCTCTTCCAAAATTTAAAAAAAAAAAAAAAAAAAAAAAAAAATGAAAATCATCTCGGGAAAAACCCCAAATTTTCGTGCTCCTTCCAATTTCTGATGGATTTTTGAGACTCTTTTAACAAAAAGGTCATACATTTATTGTTGAAGTGCTTTGCAAAAAGGTCATCAACATGGAAGCCGGGGGATCTCAGATTGCGAAAGCAATTCTGGTTTGTGTGTAAAATGTGGAGGAGAAGAACATTCTGCACCCCTGTGTTCATGAAGACACGAGAAAATTTCTTGCGTCGGTGTGATACCTCCCCCCTCATCTTCATACTAGATGCTGCTATTGAGACGAGAGTGGACCAATTCCTTCAGACACCTCCAGCGCCAGCCAGATTCAGCCACGAGCCGCTGTAATGCTCGTGGCGCCGGTTCAGCGGCAGGCGGCAGTCATCGTGTTGCAACAAAGAATCTGTGTTGCTTCACGGTAAAATTGATAAGGGAGTTTGTTTAGTGAAGCGGCAAAACCTGTTTTGTGAAGCGGCAAAACCTGTTTTCTCACATCCGAATTGCTGACGCAAGTGGTGAGTACAAAATCGCCACGAAAATACTGGTTTTATTGGGAAACTTCGCGCTGAGTCGGCGGAAAAATCCGACTCAGACGTAATTTTCATGAGTCGGACTTTCGTTAAGTCGGATAAAAGCCGCGGTCCGAAGATGATCCGACACATCGAGCTTTTACTGTACTTAGGTAGCTTGTCAGCTACCTTTTACTTACCTTCAGGACAGCTCAAGATTTTTCAGAATGAGTGGGTTCAGTAGAATCATCTCTAATTTGTAATTTTCTATGGGTCTTGACTTGAGTATTTTTAATTCAAATACTCAAGTCAAGCCTTTTGTCTAGGTGGCTTTTTGTCGCACAGTTTGCTGTTTCTGAATTGCACCCTAAAGTTTACTGAACAAAACCTATTTTAGCATTATATTTTTCATTAGTTTTGCTAAATTCAAAGTTACATTGTTTGAAACCTCCTTGACTTAACCGAAGAAGTCCTCAAGATTCAGTTCGCTATTCTGAAATATATCTTGAATCATAACGCTTTGAGAACCACGCAGTTCTTTGTGTATCAAGCAATGCCTTTTGAAAGGAGGAGTGTCAATAAGGCCAGTTTTTGGCCCCAAAAATGGTCAAAATTTAGATTGGTCTAAAAGTTCGAGTACAGTGGTTCTACTAACTCACAAAGGCTTGTATTTTTAGGTTTGAGCGGTGTTTGCGGATTATTTCAACGTTTATGGCTTATTTTGCTCCCTCAAAGTGGGTCAGTTTTGTGTTTTTCATGGAAAACCCCCTATTTTTCGTTAAATGATTGAATATTTAGATGTGAGCCGGACATAGTTCGGTGATCTCCTTTAGATATGTTATTAGGCTACTAAAAACGAGTAACATACTTAAAAATAGTCACCGAACTATGTCCGGCTCGTACTTAAATATTAACTTTTCTGTTTTCGGGAAAATGCAAAACTTGAACGAAATCTATAATTCTACGCGCAACAATGGTAATATTGCAACTCGGCAACCTATCAAACATACGTGATACAATCGATGCTTGGTAAGGCAGGTTGCATTACTGTAGAATCGATTGTTCGACACGGGTTTTGATGGAGAATATCCATTGTTGCCACATTGCACAAACCGCTAATGACGCAAAATACAACGCTCATTGTTTAGAGATACATGTTATGTTGGTGAACTCGCACACATATTTCACTGCATTGTGACCTTGTAAGTTTGATGGTCGGGATTCGCTAAGCACTTAACATTAGATAATTGTTGTCGAAAGTTATTTTCAATTTATCGGTTTCTTTCCTTCAAAATTCCATTTTTCATTATATGCGTCAAAATGTCCATTCAGCACAATGCATTTGGATTGAAGTTTTATTCTTTGCGGGTAATAAAGAGTGTACGTTTGAGAAAACAATTTCAAATAATTTTTTGCGGGTGCAGAAATATATATACGATCATGCGATGTTGCCAGATTGAAGAAAATCTACACACTATTAATTTGACGTTATCTTAAGCGGTGAGTCCAGTGGAAAATCTGACTAATAACAATAAACGATGAGATGTACCTACAAGGTTGTAGACACTAGTCTCGACGCTATAGTCCAAGTCATGGACCAATGCTATACGTATGCAGTATGGTCATCAGCTATATATTTGTCCCTATCAAAGGCCTTATAACATTCATTTTAACCCCATATTCTTAAGTTTTGCGCACTGTTTTTGACATATTCTGGTGCTTTGTCATAGCGAAAGCAATAATTGGTTGTAGGCACATTCTTCAATTATAATGGGTGTGTTGCAAAATTTTTTCTTCAGCGCTATAGAGAGATCAATCTCATGTAAAATCGCGTTAAAAGTCTATTGGTGGCAGCAGAAAGTCATAAAATGCAATAACAAACTCACCAGAGGCATTTAACTGAAATCCAAGATGGCGGTAAAATATCGAGCAACCTATATGCAAGCACCATGAACATCCAAGATGGCCACCCTCACTACATCGATCACAATCAATCACAACGCAAGCAAACTCATTACCTCCGATTGTGAGGTTGTTCAAGTTAGCCATCATGCGATGTTCACGGTGCGTGCACACAGGTTGCTCGATATTTTACCGCCATCTTGGGTTTCAGTTAAACGCCTCTTGTGAGTTTATACTGCATTTTATGACTTTCTGATACCACCAATGGACTTTTCACGTGATTTTACTTAAGATGTAACACGCTATATTGCTGTAGCAAAAGTTTGCAACAGACCTATTCTGCAACTGTCTTCAAAAATCCGCAATTATTGGCCTTGTTTCCACCTTTAATCAGTTTATTGAAGGTCATGTGTATTGTTTTGGAAGTTTATGACTTCCTAGTCACTTTTCTTAACTGCACTTACAAAATTTGGTCGAAATAATATCATTTATTTAAAAAAAAGAAGTTTTTAAGAAAAACTTTGATTAGCTCTAGCTCCTCAAGAATGCGTTTTTGGAAACAAGTTTATAGAGGTTTTTCGTCTTATTTTGACTTCTAAAATGCACTACAATAGTTGAAAAAGCGATATGGGGTGGGGCCAAAAACCGGCCTTATTGACACTCCTCCTTTTCCTTTAATTCTATCAAAAATGCAACCTTGACAAAAAATAATTCTTACCCTATTCATTTTTCAAGGTCTCGACATCTGGAAACGAAAAATGATCGAACCGCTCAAAGAGAGGTTGTTAAAATTACTGTTGCACGGAATCCATCTCGACAGGATACATAACGCCCAACAAGAATTGAACGGTGTTATACGTGGTGTCATTGACTCCTTTGTGAGTGTCCAGGAATATAAAAAGAAAGGCAACTTAGAAGTAAGTATTATAATATAACTACCCTATCCTTTTGCTGATAAACTTACCCTAGATTTTGAAGGTGCAAAATCTGAAGAAGAAATTCCTGTGGATGAGCTGCAAACTTTTTGGTGGTTTATGGAAGAAAAATTGTAAATCCAATGAGAAAATTGAGAGTAAAATTCAAATTTTATTGAAAACAGAAGAAGATCAGAAGATAAAAAACTGGACCTTTAATCAGTTTCTTACATTAGATGTTGCTATCACAATTGATCAGAGTCCAACTCCTTGTGGCTACAAAGCAAAGTTGAGCAAATTTAGGTGTTATCGATCGCACGTTTACTGAGAAATCAGAAATTGTTAGACCTTTGGATGGTACATAATTAAATGTTGTCCTTCTTGTAGATTTAAAGAAAACTCTATGGATGGTCATTTGATCAGGTCTAGTTCCTCTGTAGCTACTTTGTCTGATGAGTGATTTGTCAAAAACCAGCCTTGTTTGTAATTACCCTCCAAAAAATCGATGATTACGATATTTTAGTTATTGTGTAATCGATATCACCCCTCATTTGTTCAATTTTGCTTTCAAGTGACGATTATGTGATTGCCTAATCGGGCAATTGGTCTGTGTTGCCAGATTTTTACTCTGTAGTACATGGCACCTTGCGTGCTGAGCTCAAGCCTTCAAGCGCAGGAAAGTTTGCTTCCCTTTTGTGTAGTTCAACTCTGTTGCATTGTGTCAACTTCTCTCTGTTTTGGAGACTTCAAGTCTATTTAATTTTTTCAAAATTTCATTATAAAACCGTGATAATTATTTTTTTCTCCATGACCTTCGTTTAATTTGACCCACAGTTTCCTATCGGAGAGACATTTTAATTATTGGTCTTCTGGGTGGCAAAAAATCTGCTTCAAGTCCATTATTTACAGTTTTCTGAAATTGAGATTTGTAACAGCCATTTAATGTATTTTCTTCTCCTGCCTTTAGCTTTATCAAAAAATTTTCGAAGAACCTTTCCTAGAAGCAACAGGAGAGTTTTATAAGTGTGAAGCCAGTAAGTTACTGCAAGAATATACTATTTCTCAATACATGGAAAAGGTTATCCAAAGATTACATGAGGAGTCTCTTCGTTGTAAAAAATTTCTACACCTCAGGTAAGCCAAGTTGTTCCCTTCTTTTTAAAGTGTGCATATAGTTGACTGTATCTTTTCAGTATAAAAACTTTTTTGTTGTTTGTGGCGTTATTATATTGTAGCAAGAATATGGAGTCAAAATGGGGCTAGTAGAAAATGATCAGTGGGATACTAAACATTGCAATACTAACTAGTTTTTGTGGCGCGACCGCTGAGACACATTATGTCTGATTTTATTTGTACAAAAATTCTACCTAGCTGTGATTTAATTGGTACTTATACAAGCATCCAGAAAAGTGCCTTATAAGCTCATTTTAGCCTGTTGTAAACATCAACAAAGTCAAATCTTAAATTTTTTCTCATTTCACTGCGCATCAACGCGAGTTTTGATTTACCGGACTTTTTGCTGGTCCCCTAAGATCGGATAAATTGAGGTTTTACTGGATTGATGTGCAAAATGATGGCTAAGAAAAAAAAAGCAATAAAATTATAAAAGTGAAGTTTATTTTTGGAAGGTGTAAAATGTTATACTTCTTTTTGAAAATTTTATGAAGCTAAAGAATAGGTTCAGTTTGAAATTGGGGTCAATAGGCAAAATCCTTGCAAAGATCTTCTTGAGACATGAGGTCATAAGTCACTACTTACTGAGTTCTTTTGAGTTAATTTTTTGATCTGTCCAATGGTTTTCAGCCCTATATCTCACTCATTCTAGATAAAAATCACGAAACCAAAAAAGAAAACAACAAAAAAACAACTGAAAAAAAATGTGTTTCACCCTTTCGAAGATCTGTTAAAAAAAAGAAGCTGTTCTTATTGCGTTACAGGTATTGCTAAAACCATCCTTCTAGCGTGTGTACCTATACCTGTGATGACCTAATGCAATTTTGAATTTTTCAGCTCCGAATGCAAAGTACGAGCAAAATGTGAGCAACATTTTGTTGCTGATCATCTGGCAATATTGCACGGAGAATGTGCCGGTATGGTGAAAGAGGAACAAAGACAGGATCTTAAAAATCTCTACCTTTTATTGCGTTCAGTTCCAAGTGCCATTGCCGTTCTCATCAGCACTGTCTTAGACCATATAAAGCAGCTTAGTCTACAAACAGTAACTGGTCTGAGAGGCGATAATGTAATTATTATTTTTCCCGCTTATTGATTGTCTTTCCTACCCCTTCTTTTTTTATGCAGTCCAGTCGTTCGCTGTGAAGTATCAGCATAACGAACCACGTGTTTGGGCGGCTGGACTTTACTACTACTACTACTACTTATTTATTAATTTATTTCTACCTACTGAGAGGTCTGTTGAAATGGAGTTTTTTGCCGGCGCTGGTCACCAGACTGGAAAATTCTGCTGATTGGAGTGCTTCAAAAGAGTGTAATGAAGGTTGTTCTGGAAACAATCTTGATATTTGTACAGAATACTACAGTCAGAACAGAAACTCCCATGAGAACCAATGGAAAGAAGTTTTGGAATTTACCAGCACACACTGTTAACCGTGTTTGCTCACTTCTCAAGATGGCACAACCAATCACAACCCGCGGCCAGTTGCTGAAGATTGCTGGAAATACTCACTTTCCATCATGGCGGACCCAAACATTCCCGAAGTAAAGAATGTTTCCAAATGAATTAGAGTTCCCGTTCTGATTATAGTATATATTCTGTGTTTGTATCATAGTTGGGAATGGGAGTGGTAATAATCAATTACACAATTACTGAGTAATCGTAATTATCGTTTTTTTTTTTAGGATGATTTTATGGTAATCAGGGCTGATTTTTTACAAACCACCAATCATATTAGTTGCAGAAGAATTAAATCTAACCGAAAATACCCTAAAGTTTACTAGTTATCAGTGAAATATACATTTAATTATAGGGGTGTGCGAATCCGCGTATTTCGAATCCGAATCCGACGGGATTCGGATTTTCGAATCCTTTTTTTTTTTTTTCATATACATTTATAATTTTTTCGTTTTTCTAACTTTCCTTTTCCTTCCATATGTTTTTTCTTCCTCTTCCCTTCTATACATTAGCGCCTGCTAAAATGACGGAAACTACTATCATCAAGATTCGGTACGAATGCGGCGCCGGCGCGTCTTCCGAATATCGATGAACCTAAGTGGGGATAACGGGCGGTAATCGACCAACACCAAAAGTGCGCGCGACCAGCGAAATAGAATAGCAAAGATAAATCAGAAAACAAATATTTTCTTCTCATTTTTCATTACATCGTAAGGAAAATAAAAGCGCCGCTCTTTAAAACAATTTTTTTCGAACTTCGAGCGCGGATTTGGATTCAGTTCGGATTCGGGAAAATTTGATTTTAAGATTCGGATTCGGAATGAAAAAACTGGATTCGCACACCCCTACCATCCAAAGGTTTGACGATTACCGATTGGCGATTACCCAGTAATCGTGTAATCAAGCACACTCCTATTTGCCCAACTCTGGTTTGTACCAGTTTGCAAAAGTGATTTTTTTTTTTTTTCCTATCCTCTTGTCATGTGTGAGTGGATTCAATTTGTATCACTTTGTATAATTTACAATACGAGTGATGTGCTGCCTTATTCAACGTACGAAATGAATGAAATGAAATGCGTTAAAGAATCAGTGACTTTTGAGCATTCGATCCTGAAAGAGAACAGTCCGTCTTCATCTACTAACTAGTAACTGGTTTTTAATTTATTTTCAGATACCAGCTCAGTTCATTGAAAGTATGTTGAACATACATAAAAAGTATAAACAACTAATAATGGAAGTTTTTGAAGGCGATCAAAACTTGATTGGTGCTCTAGACAAAGCTTGCTCCTATGTAATCAATCACAGGCAGAACCCTAAACAACCTTGTAGATCTCCAGAACTTGTAAGTCATTGGTTTTTAAAACCACTTTTGTACTTTAGATTTTTAGTTTGAAGAATTAAATTACTGATTTCCTAATAATTTGACCATTCTTGCAAGTTCAAAGTAATGAAGGTACAGTGACGCTGTTATTTTAAAAAAATTCAAGACTGTTGAAGCAGCGCGACATGACGTCCATGGTTTGAACCAATTGGTCCTGGAATCACCGTAACTCACTAACTGAAGCTTTAATTTCATTTTGGTTGCTTGGCAACAGCATTTATGCGCTCGTTCTACGTGAGTAGCATGCCCAGTCGTGAAACTGAGAAGTACAAAGGGTGTCCCAAAAGTAAGTGTACTGATGCTGTCATTTCAAAACCATTCTACCTAGAGACTTGATCTTGGTTTTATTTTAAAGACCAAATCATTTTCTATCGGTTAAAACCAAGATCAGTTCATTTCGTTGAAAATTAAAAGAGTTATGATGGTTTTTGTGACGGGTGAACGCGCGCCGCCGATAGGTTTTTGACAATAATCGTTGAATTGTTCTCTTCTCACCTCTTATACATTTCCAATGAACTATTTTCACTTGAAACTACTTTCCAATACCTTAAGCGGCGTGGCAACATATGTGTATGGCCGTCTGCCGGCTTCAGTCGTTGTCTAGGTAACGAGATAAGACGGATGATTAGCGGGAAAAATCAGGAGCAATCTCACTGCGGCGCGCTTCGGTCGGCACCTGTTCACTGTTTAGTACGCGCGCGCGTTACGCTGGGGATTTTTGTTTTGAATTTTACCTGTTAATTTTTAGAGAACAAGGGTACTAAACTGTTGAGGCATCCACCATACAGTCCAGATCTTGCACCATGCGACTTCTGGCTGTTTCCAACATTGAAAAGTGATCTTCCTGGATGAAGATTTGAGATTAAGGCTGAAATCAAGACAGCAGTTCAAAAAACCCTAAAAAAAATTCCCAAAGTAGAATTTGAGAAGACTTTTCTTAGAAAATAGGAGGAGAGAATGCACAAATGTCCGAAAAGTGGCGGAAAATACTTTGAGAAGCAACCGGAAATTCAGGTGGAGTCGGGGGATCGCGGAAAAGAAGATCAATAATTTAAAAGAAATTTTTTTTGTCAAAAATTTATAGGTGGCGCACATTCACCGGTCTCAAAAACCGTCATAACTTTTTTAATTTTTAATGAAATGAACTGATCTTGGTTTTAATCGATAGAAAATGATTTGATCTTTAAAATAAAACCAAGATCAAGTTTCTAGGTAGAATAGTTTTGAAATGACAGCATCAGTACACTTACTTTTGGGACACCCTTTGTAGAATGGAGCAAGTGACGCTGTCTATCGGGTGTTTAGAATTTCCTCTAAATTTGCAAGTGTACTCCTTAGTTTCAGGGAATGGATTGAGAGAAATAAGAATACATATAACATTTTTAAAAAGTTTTCAAGAAGTTGATTTTTACAAAACTAAGTTAGTTGTTTCAAATTTTTATCTACAGAGAAAGAGTTGGTAAAATAGGTCGTGGGTTTTTGGCATGACTCGGAGTTTCAGGGATATTGGCTGAGCAAAGTTGATTTGGATGTGACTGCATTATAAGGAACATTTCCCTTTTACAACAAAGCATTTTGACCGTTTCTAAACTAACATATGTTGTTTGTTCTTTTCAGCTGGCTAAATACTGTGATTTACTACTGAAGAAATCTTCGAAAGGAATGTCGGACAGTGAAATAGATGAGCGTCTCAGTCAATCAATAATCATTTTTAAGTACATTGATGATAAAGACGTCTTTCAAAAATTCTATTCTCGTATGTTAGCTAAGAGACTAATTCATCAACTAAGTCAGTCAATGGATGCTGAGGAGGCAATGATAAATCGTCTTAAAGTAAGTATCGGTTGGATTCTCGAGGAATTTATTGAAGTGCCTATTTTTCAAAAGTAGAGCTGTTTACTTGTATCTCTTGTTACAAAATGTGGCTATCAATTCTTAATTAATGCATAATTTGTGAAACCAAACCTCAGTTTCCAAACTCACCAGAGTAATCAGAGCTGAGTTAGCAGGCTGATTCCGAACTTTTGGACGACTCGACCAGAGATAGCGGGAATTGATTAATCCCATTGGGTCAAACAACGTCACATAACTGTGTAAACAAGACTTAATCGGAGTCAATGATTCCAGGGTCGATTAATTCAAACCGTGGACACCCTGTCGCACTGCACAAAAAGTCCATCGTTTTTGGCTGAAATTGACGACCTTTCGCTATAAGCAAAAACTTGATGAACGTCAGCACCTGCGTGCATACTTCAGGAAGATACCTCGAAAGTTTCAAGCTGAAACACTGGAAAATAAAGCCGTAAATTATGAAATACAAAAAATCCCATAAGCCTCAATAAGTGCGAGTGAGGCAAATAGACGTATTATCACGCTTACTGACTCTCACTCACCAAGCGTTTGGCCAAATGAATTTCATAATTTACGGCTTTAATTCTAAACCAACTTTGCTCGTTTTGGGCTCAAAAAACCCATAAAATTTTTTCGAAGGTGCTGACGTTATTGGATTTTGAACTTCATCTATGGTTTCAGTTTAAAACGCCAAAAACATGACTTTTCCGGAAAGCGACTAGTGGTGGTACACATCGGATTGAAATCTGGAAAAGTTTCACCTAGAATCACCTTAAACTAATGGGATTGATCGCTTTTGGCTAATTCGTCTCCTGTTGTCCTAAAGTTCAAAATCAGCCTGCAGATCTGCGTTCATAACGAAACTTGTCTTTAAATCAGAAACTCACCTTGAGAGTGCACCCAGTAAAACTCAAGAAGGCAATTTTATTTAAAACTATTTGTACAAATTAATTGATTTTCTTTTCTTTCGTGTATTTTCGTTCATACTTCATACGCTATGGATCAAAAATTTCTGCAAAAGGCCTACATTCTGTCTGGCTATTGGTGTTTGATAGCTTTTTTTCTGAGCTTTGGATGTGTTGTTCTTTTCAATTTCATCACTCTGAGCAAAAGTGTTCATGGGCCAAAAAAAATTGTTTGATAAGTTCTGCGGCTATTCATTTTGAAATTGGTGAAAAATCAGTCTACTGAGCTTGCTTGGATAATGAAAGAGATCTCTGTGCCTAAATCTGGTCATAACTGGTCGTGTGTCTCAGGACCATTCTTGTGTTTCTTTCCTTGTTAGAAAAGGAAGGGAGAGAAAGGAAGAGCGAATACGTATTTTTTTTTTATTTTTTTTTGGCCTATGAAAGACTGCTCCGAATGATGAAGAGAACAACTTATTCAAAGCTCATGAAAAAAGTCATCATCCGCCGGTTGCTGTGAGGAATGTGCAGTGCCGTTTTAGCCTTGTTTTCACTCTCTCTCCACGTTACCCTTGTACGACGCTTCAGGCTTTCCAAATTTAATCAATTGTGTGTGTCTCTATCCACTACCTTACCACAACAAACTAAAAGCTGATGCAATTATCATTTGTCAATTTACAGCAAGCGTGTGGATATGAATTCACAAACAAACTGCATAGGATGTTCACAGACATATCTGTTTCCCAAGATCTTAACAACAAATTTAACAAATGGCTGAAAGAAGCCGAAATAGATGTCGGAATAAACTTCTCCGTTTATGTTCTTCAAGCTGGTGCATGGCCTCTTGGGCAAGCTGCCATAACTCCTTTTACTTTACCTCAGCAATTAGAAAAGTCAGTTGTTTCTTTCGAAAAATTTTATCATGACAACTTTAGTGGTAGGAAATTGACTTGGCTGCATCATTTATGTCAAGGTAAGAGGCATCTTTATCATCAATAGCAAGAAATAAGAGGCATCTTTATCATCAATAGCAAGAAATGTAGTGAATCGTCCATTTTTTTAGTCTCTTGTACTTTTCATTTCTTTGTGGAGAGTTGTTCCTCTAATTTCATCAAGAATTTACTTTAAATTTAAAATATAAAGTATTACATATAATGAATGGATAATTCCTTACCAACAGGTGGATAAGGATCAATACCAATGGATTTTTGTAACTAAACCTTAAAAAAAAAAAACTTCAATTTTACAATTTTCATCAGGAAACTTTTAAGTTCTCTTGTTTATGGTTCCCCCCCTCCCCGCAGTTTTTCCAATTACTTGAACTTTCAGCGATCTTGCTAACTTCTTTCTCTTTAGTTTAAGGAATTGACTTTAAAATTGTGGGCATGGTTAACTGTGGACTTAAGAGCTATGGAAGTATGCTTTAAAGTTAAACTAAAAAACTGTGACTTAACAAAAATGGGCGCAAACAAGGTATACTTAAATAAGTGAACATACAGTCTGTGTACCACCTAGACTTCAGCAGAACTCAAACTTCACAAGGTACCATGTGCTTTAAAAATTGCTATTGGGGCCAAAAAAAATGTAAGTCTATGTTAAAGTTGATGTCTAAAGAAAATTCAATTGTTTTCATCCCCATCTTAATTACTGTGACTTTAAATGTTCAATAAACTGAGTTATATTAAACTTGACGATTTGGTCACACTCAGACTTATCTATGTATCTCTCATTATCTTTGCAGGTGAACTAAAGCTGTACTATTTAAAGAAACCGTACATAATTACGATGCAAACTTTTCAAATGGCAATCCTTCTACTTTTTGAAACTAACGATAGCCTAACATGTTCTGAAGTTCAAAACACTCTACAATTGAATCCTGAACAATTTAGTAGACACGTTCTTAGTCTTATTGAATGTAAATTACTCTGCGCAGATTCGGAGGTAAGTTAAGAAATTGAAGTAAATCAAATGAAATTTAATAGAAATTAAATTAAAAATGCATCATGAAAGATAGTATCTCAACACGATCTTGAGTTATGATAAAATAGTAGATACAGTAAAAGCTTGCTTACCAGATTGCAATTTACTGGATTTCACAATTTACCTGTCGCTCTTAAAGGTCCCAGAAAAACTCCCATAAGAACAGTGTTAAACTTTACTGGATTTAAGGAATCACCAATATCTGGATTCTGTGCATTAACATACGTTTTTTGGACCAAGGTGACAAAATTTTACCGTGATTTTAATGATTTTATGAGTTTTGCAAAAGAAAAGGTTTTTGCATTCTAATCTTATCTTATATCTACCTACTTACTGTCCGGAGCATTCATGATGTATTGAAGGGCGCTCCATTGATCAGTGCAAGTCAGTTAAATGATAGTGATTTGCGCTTGAAAGTTTGAAACACCCCACAGGTTCCGCCGACTCATGTTTTTCCTCAAGTTTTTGATGGGAAAAGAATGAATAGAATAGCAGTCGTTTTGTAGTTGACTTGACTCTGTGAATTTTCATCAGAAAGTGTTTGTGGTTGTGTATGCTGCGATTATCCTTTGTTGGTTGCAATGTGCCATAGCATCAGTGTACTAGAAAGGGGTGATGGGGAGTGATCAGCAGGATATTAAACACAGTAAAACTAACCTGCCTCTCGCTACTTTTTGCGCTATGACCGCTGGGATGTTTGTGATGACCGATTTTACATAAACTCTATTCAGCTGCAATGTCAATCCAATGGGTTTGTTGCAAACTTTTTCTATAGCTTTTGTAGCTTTATGGAGGGTTGATTCCTACGTCAAATCTCTTGAAATATACTTACGTTGAGAATTTTAGCAAGTTTCAAAATCCACTCACAAACTCAATAAATGCGCTTAACAAAATAACAAGATGGAGGTCACATGAGTGAGTGACGATATTGGAGTCTCATCTTACTGCAGCTTTCGATGCTGAGAAAATTGATTCATTGCAGAGAAAGCTGCAATTATGCAAATCGCAGAGAAAGCTGCAATTATGCAAATCAAATGGTACTCCCTCATTATGATTCTCCTTCATTCAACCGTCATCTTGTAATTTTGTTTTAAAGAGCATTTAGGTATTGAGTTTGTGAGTGAATTTTGGAACTATCTGCTGCTCTCAATATTATTTTCAAGTGATTACAGGTGGGCATCAACCTTCCATAACGCTGTAGCAAAAGTTTGCAACAGACCCATTAATGTAGAACCAGCGTTTTTCCTAGTTGTTTTGATGAGTAAATGATTCTTTTTTACAGATGTTAGGTGATAGCACAACTCTTAGTTTAAACATGAGCTATAGTAATAAACGAACTCGGTTACGAATTCAAGCCGCTGTACAGAAGGAGAATCCTCAGCAAGAACTAGAGCAGACGGTTACCGCAGTCGACGAAGATAGGAAATTATATTTACAAGCAGCCATTGTTCGAATCATGAAACTTCGCAAAATACTCTCTCATAATCAACTAATTCATGAGGTAAGTCTTTTAGGTTGTGAAATTATTTATGAGCTTGAAAAAGACTTAAAATCCTAAATGAAGAGTCCAGGAGAAGAGCGATAATGTCTAAAAAATCCTGTTTGGTTTGAAGCGGACGGAAAGGGGGAAATGACGTTGAAAGGTCATTCTTTCTTGTAAGTATCGATGTGTTTCCATCCACCAAAATGGATTGTCTTTCGCTTCTGCTGATATTTATTCAATTTGGACTTTAGTAACTGTTGGATGATCATAAAAACTTTGATTTTGATTTTTGTGTCATTTATCGTTTTTCCCCTGGACTCTTCAAACAACAAATCATACATCAAACAAAACAAATTTCAAACCAATACCAATTTACATGGAGTGAAATGACTACTTTTTTTACTGGTTTCTCTTCAAACGACTCATTGTTGTATCATTATGTACCTGCAACCATGAAAAAAAAATACTGATTAAGTTAATTAGCAGGCTTGAGTATTTAATCCTCTCTAAGTTTATTATTATTTCATTTTTACAGTGGGGTGGTCATTCCAGTATTAAATTTTTCACTCTAGCTTAGATTGAACTTAAGAATAATGTATAAAAAATTGATTAACCTATACATACGTTAAACCGTTTCTCATTAGGAAAGTGCATCTTTGATGCAAAGCATCACATAATTTTGGTCAGTCATGGAGACTGGACTGATCTGTAATCTTTGATGGCCATTGAATGTTTCCGAAAAAAGCTCTGCATAGACGTTCCGCGTTCAAAACTTTTGGGATGAGGTTTTCATGCCTGGCTTATGTATTTCAACAAATTTTAAAGTAATATATTTTTGATTAACGAGGCGAGGCGAAAAAGCGGGAATCAACCATTCCTATTGGCTTCCATCGAATGACTCGGAATCTGTCACGTGATGCCGTTTAAACAATGGGATCGGTCGATTCCCGCTATCTCTTCTCGTCTTGAACGAAAGAGCAGAATCAGCGTCCTAGCCTCTACTTCTGAAACAAGCTCTTTCACATTTTTTCTTAAGGTCAATCTGAAACATTTAGTCCTGTTTTCAGCCATCAGGGTTCCACTATTCAGTATTCAATTAAAGTTAAACTCCTTGTAAAAGGGCAAATATTTTTGAGAAAAACAAAGTTTTAAGGTGATTCCATGGCAAACTCCTGAAAATTTTAATCCGATAGATGGCATTACTTGTTGCTGGCTCCGAAAATAGACATTTTTTGATGGTTTTCGACTGTTTTCTCTGAACATACGAATAAAAGACAAAAAATCCGAATGTCAGCACCTGCTTAATTTTTTGCTGGATTTTTTTAGTCATAAACGGGCCAGATTGGTTCTAAAATAAAGGCGTAACTATGCAAAGAAAAAATCATGTGTAATTTGGAGTTGTATCAGTAAAGATTACAGGTTTCTGTTTCACCTGTAACCTTTACTGACACAACTTCAAATTACACATGATTTTTTCTTTGCATAGTTACGCCTTTATTTTAGAACCAATCTGGCCCGATTATGACTCAAAAAATCCAGCAAAAAATTAAGCAGGTGCTGACATTCCGATTTTTTGTCTTTTATTCGTCTGTTCAGAGAAAACAGCCGAAAATCATCAAAAAACGGCTATTTTCGGAGCCAGCGACACGTAACGCCATCTACCGGATTAAAATTTTCGGGAGTTTGCCATGGAATCACCTTAATTTGAAAATAATTATCTTGAGAAGAATTTTGGGAACTTTTTTATCAGGAATTGTAAAAATACATCCTTAGGTAAAAACTAAAGAATACCATAAATCGATTGACTTATGGAAAGGCGATATTTTGTTTTTGGGACTTTCAGGTACTTATAGGCAGTGGGGGATCCCCAGGGGGGGAGGGGCACAGGGGCACACTGGTGTATCCCCCCTCCCCGGACCAATTTCTTGATCCGCCACTGCTTATAGGTATAGGGACTTACAGGTACTTTTACCATTTAGGATAGAATGTCTTGGAGAAGTCTTCATGTGATGATTACGCAATATCAAACATTTCATTTTCCTCAAAATATTTTGCTATTGGTTATTTAACTATAATCAAATATTAGTAGTCTGGTGGCCAAAATCAGCACTAAATGCAAAAAATTCACCCATTGACTGACTGTGGTCAGAGTTTTTTTTTTTTTTTGCTGAACTGACATTGTTTTATTTATTATTTTCAGGTTTTACGCCAATCAGAGTCCTTTGCTCCGACAATTAGTATGATCAAAAAATGTATTGAAGCGCTTATCGACAAACAGTACATTGAAAGAACTCCTAACTCTACGGATGAGTACAGTTATGTTGCGTAATTTCTTGTTTTCAAAATGAAGTGAGCTAATCCAGGCAAAGAGATGAATCATTACTCTTTGAAAAGAGACTTTGTAAACTTGGAGAAAGAGTCACCTTTCCTAATCATTTTAGATGAAAGCAAAAAAAAATTTGAAGTGAAAGAAAATGTTACAAGCAATTTTTGTCTCCTAAAATTAATTATGACTTTGTCTAAGGAGTCTGAAATCCCTGTATCCTAATTCTGTTTTTCTTTTGTTCTTTTGTTTTTCCCTTTCTTTTGTTGACATTTTCAATTGCGTGGACTCATGCTTACATTTGTTAATTTGACCAAATATTGATTAAAAAATCATTGTTTTAAGTTGAATCATTGTCAAGGAAGATCTGAAATCAACGCTATTGATTCAATGAAAAAGAATCCAAGTCCACTCAGACCCCTTCTTTGTGAAATGCATATTTCAAATTTTGCATGGACTTTTTTTTGCGGGGCACGCAGTCTGGGTTATAAAGACTCTAAATTAGGGTGGAATTCAGAGATTTTACTTGAGACCAGCATCACCTGACTCAAACTTGAAAAAGTCTCCAGATTTTTGATGTTCAGAAACACACGTTGAACCAAATTGCTTTGAGATTTCTCGAGGAAGTTTCTAGGGATATTTTCAAGCAAAAATTGATATGAATAGGCAATTCAGGGATGCTTTTAAAAACAAAGGGTTTCTAGACTCATTATACGTATCAAAGAGATATTTCAAGGTATCCTAGTTTAGTTAATTACCGATTTTTGATATTTGAACTAAATTCAAGATTTCTCCAGCATTGCCGATTTATGGTGAGGGTCTCTGAATTGCAATTTTTCTCATTCAACTTGACTCAACTCGAGTAGGTATTTCACAAGCCAAGCCAAGTCAAGTTGTTCTCAAGTAAAGTCTCTGCATTGCATCCAAAGACTCTTAAAGTGCACGTTTCCTGAGATCAGAATATTTATTTTCAGTTTGGGGAAGTTGTTGCAGTACCATGACTTGTCTCTTTTTCTCGTTACTAAATTTTTCAGAAGCTATCAACAACAGTGTTACTAGACTTCATTCTCATGTATCTTCCATTTGATTCAATGAAAAATTAATGTATTTTTTGCCAAAAATCTGACAACACTGCCAATAGTAAAATTGCTTCGAGACTCTGATTTATTTTACCATTCATTATCTCTAAATAAACTTGTAACAACACAAGGTCTCGCAAAACGAAAATTGAATTGATTTACTATTAACTTAATCTCCGAGGTCTTGCCTAACTTTAATTCCTACTCATGTACATTTTTTCTTTTACCAATCAATTGAAATATTGAAACATGTTTCACCTAAGTATAGCTGGTTTCAGAATTTAATTTTAAATCTCATTGTATGAGCATTCTTTCTTGCAAAGGAGAGGAAAAATTGGATTGAAAAATGATAAAGAGTGATGTGATGATGGTAATAAAAATACTGAAATAAAAAATTAATTAAAGTTTCTAAGTTATTTATTGAAATAAGAAATTAATTAAATTTTGTAAGTTTTGGGTCTGATGTTCTTTAGGAAATTAATTTCTAATTTGTTCTTTTTGTATAGTTTTCTTCCTTGAGAAACACTTTTTTTTTTTTTTTTTTTTTTAATCTATTTTATTACTTTTTTGAGTCATTTTATCAGCCTCCTTTTTTTAAGGTAGAGAAAAATCAGATTTTAAAAATCTAAAGTGGTAATTAAAATCTGGTCAATTTTGAACAGAGTCTCTTAGGAAATTCGTTTCTAATGTTGTATTTTTGAAAATATTCTTCTTGAAATAACGTTTTTCTCTTCAGTGGAAACTTGTTGTACTAGCGTCTGTTTTGTAAAGGAGAGGAAATCTTGGATTGAAAAATAGAAAAGAGTGATGATAATAAATAATAAAAATACTGAAACCAAAAGTGAATTAAGTTTTTGTAAATGGGTTTGTGCAAAAGTAGTATTGTTGAGACTGGCTCTCTTTCACAGTGTGTGTCACATTAATTTACTTTGATTTTAATATATTCTTCCGTATCAAGAAGTGATCTCACCTGAATTTTTCTAATGACTAAGTGAAAAAAAAAACCATTGACCACTGAAAGAGGTGAATGCAGTTACCTACATTGTAATCTGTAATCCATTTCATGATTCGGTCTATCAAAATTTGCTAAATTAACTTGTGGATTTTGAATACATGGGTCTGTTGAGTACTTAAGATATAGAAATTTTATGCTCAGATTCCTGCATAAATTGATGAAAAAGTTACCTTCAGCTCTCTTAAAACTTCCTTTGGCGACTCATGTTGCTTGGTCGCAGTTGGATTGTACCAGTGGCATCAGATGTGCTCTGGCAACATTGCATTTTGTGCATTTAAAACTGCGAAAAATGTCGAGCTCCTGGCCCTGGGGGTGCAAACTGTGCACTCCTGTGAATTAATATTTTACGTGGATTTAAATGAATAAATTACAGAGTTGCAAGCTTGCACTTGACGCCACTAGATTGGGCTCAAGTCAAGCCATTGGCTTACACCTCAACTGAAGAACAATGTATTTTTGTGAACTCTATGACCTAAAGAAACTGCATGAAGCTCTTTTTATGTTCATTTTTTTTACATCATATCAAACGCTCCTGAATAATTAATTATTAATGGTCAACTTGCAAATATACTTTTTTGCTCACACTATTTGTTAATATGGGCATTTTGAATTGTCTGCGCGTTCTATCCTTTTAATTCTTCATTCTATTGTTCATGAACAAAAAACCACTTGAATTTCAACTCATTTGGATGAAAAACAAGGAAGTAAGGAAGAAAATACTAAAAACACTTCAAATTGCACATTATTGCTTTCCTAACTCTGGACCTGTGCAAGTCAATGATTAACTCAAAATTGAAAAGGTTCAAATCAATTTTGTAAAAGTTTGCTGCAGACTCATTGAAAATTGATGAGAATTGATGAAGCCATTACGATTGCTAATTTAATTTAGTTACTCATTGGTGGCAAGTTCCTATCTACTGTGAACAATTTCTGATTTGGCATTCTTCCATATTCAGAGTGAGGAATTTGTTTTCAAAGTGTTGAAACTTTGTTTGTTACCTAAGTTTAATTTGATCTAAATAAAATCATAAACATCTCCTAAACTCCACTCCTCTCGTGAATCTAAACTCACAATATTAGATTGACCAAATTTGAATACAGAGCAGCAATAACAGTGCCACCGCACTGACATGTTTCAATTGGACTTCGGAGAAAAAATTATTCTTTTTGCTTGGTTTCACAATCGCAAATTTAAGTCTCAAGCATCTTGTCAACTAATGATGGTTTCTAGGAAAACTATGTGTTCAGAATTTAATCAAAATTTTTTGATGAAATGAAAAATGTCTCCCCGTATTGATAGTGTTGTGCTTTTCATTTTTGGAGTGTTGATTTTAATTTCAATCTTGTCAGGGTTTGCTAAGAAATTTCGTTATTTGTATTGGCGGGTTCCTCCAACTAAGAGTTTCTCTTCCTACTGTTCTACACCCCTCTTTCAGGAACAGATCAACCACATTCTTCATTTCATCTTTAAAAAATCATCCCTCCCATTTTCACACATCCCCGTTTCTTTCTTTCATTCTTTCTTCATTTTATCTTTTTTCAGCTCTTATTTATTGTATTTGTACAATGTACATAAGTGTATTTATATACGTGCAGATATTTACCAAATTCTATGTCTGTAAGATACATGACTGAATTTATTTTTGAGATTAAAACAATGTTCATTTTAGTGATGAAAAAAATATTGTATTTGAGTCATTTCAATTTCACAATCAGTTTATTCTGCAGGCAGACAGGTTTTAGTTGATATTAGCACAGAATACTTAAGTATAATCAGAATGAAAACTTCCAGAAGAGCCAATGGGAACAGAATGCAAGCTGGTAACTGTACTCACCTTTGAAGGTTTGGGATGTGTTTCTCAAGGTTATATTTTTAACTGTGGTGATGCACTAGAGATTGTTGGAAATACTAATTTTACAACATGGCAGAACCAAAAACACTTGAAGTGATAACTATTTAAAAATTAATTATTTAATTTTCCGTTCTGATGCTAGTCTTCCGTGCCTCAACCCATGTATGCCCAACTTTATTTGAGCATTTTAGGTGTTTTTTGGTGTTTTCTCAAAAAACACCATCTTAGAATTAGAAAAATTGAAAAATTAAAACTTGTAAAATTTTTTGGACCAGGTAAATTATACGTGCTGAAATATCACAACATTGATTTTTGAGTAAAATTGGCCTAAACTTACTGTAATTTTCTCAAAAAAAAAAAAAAAAACATCACAAGTGGGTTGTTAACAACCCTATGTGCATTTATGGGTTAGGTCCTTCTAGAGTCGCCTACTCCAATCATCTCCCTCAATTCTTTTAGAAAATATAAACTTAGAAACTCATGAAAAATAAGGACTGCCTTTTTTTTAAAACATCTGACTGTAGATGCAAGGCGAACCCTTAGTAGACTGAAGTACAAGTAGTGTGTATGTATATCACTCGAAAAATTGCAAAATCCACGATGGATTTGAGTGAATGTGGAAACTTTACATTTTGCGAAGTGCATCAAGTCATACACCGATGTGCGCACATTTAATCCTTGACATCATGTCTAGGAGTCGTGGGTGTATTAGGTGGGGCACGGGGGGACACGGCGGCATGGCCTCTCCTTGGATCAAAAAAAGAGAGGAAGAAAAAGAATAGGATAGGAAAAACAGGAAGGCTGAAAGTTTGCTCAAGTTTCCATGTTGACTGTCGAGTAAGGGGGGCCATTGTGAATTTTTCTTTCTCTTTCCTTTAGCCAGGAAAAAAAAAAGTAGAAAAAGTAAAATATCCGTAAGTAGGTACCGTCAAATGGGGTTACTTGGGACTACAGGCTAGCATGGGACAGTTAGTGGCATTTTTGCGTTAGTGTCTGTGGCAGCTTTGCATTGTTATTATATGTGATTATGTATAGTACTATACCTAGAATATATTTTTGGAGCAATAATCACAAAAAACAACATTGCAACGCTGCCACGGACACTAACATAAAAATTCCCCGAACTGTTCCATGTTAGCCTGTAGTCCCAAGTAACCCCATTTGACTGTATCATCCTTTAAAGGGATATCTGCAAAGTTGAGTTACCTCTGATAAACAAATGTGAAAGTTTTAAAGCAATGAACTCCTTTGATGTCCCTGTTTTTCCAAAGATGGACCCCAATTTTTGTTGAAAGTATTTAGATCTGAATAATTTACATTAACTTGGTACATATTCTAAAATATGTTCATTTTTATGATGTACCTATTCCGACTATACTGTTTCACATGTATATATTCAGAACAACTCCAAAAAATCCAACGTGCTCTATTTGAATACTGGGACACAAAATGGGAAGGGCCTCAGGGACTTCTGATTCAACAGACACAGTGTGTTTTAAAATTTTTTAATTCGTCCGACAACCACTAGAGATATTTTTGCATGTCACTGCTGTAGGATGTGTAAACATTCGAAAAATGACAAGCAGAAAATCTGGGAGCCCCCCCGTTTTTCTAATAGGGATTTTAGGGGTTTTCTGAGGTTTTTCATAGTTTTTCATGGTTTTTCCGCCCTTTTAATGCACTACGTCATCTTGTAACCCTTCAAAAACATTTTCAGATGATTAAATATGATTTTCACTCACATTTAGACATCCCCGCACACACGGGCCCATATCCCCCTTCCCCACCCCACTTCTTCCCCCAACACTCATCCTTAAAGGACTTACTTACTCATACATACATGGTAAATTTCAGTCAATGCACTGAACTGTGACATAAAATTTAAAAACAAGAGCTCTAAGGCTGTCATGCACTTTGTCCCGAGGGGAGACACCCCCCCCCCCCCCTCAATGTCTCTAACCCTGTGGGCTGAACCAAGCGAGGCTAAAATTCTCGCCAGTATATGATGGGATTCAGCGCCTGCTGTGGCATCCTTGGAACTTGTGATTGCACTGTTATACCAGTCTCGTAGGTATTATCAACGACAGAGGAAAAGCCCATCTCTCCTGCAAAATGTCGAGTAGGCAACATGCGTTGCACATAGCTGATCATGTGCAATCAGTAATAGCTATCTATTCCACACTTTGCAGGCCCGGCGCAGCGGTGTTTGTTGTCGTGATTTCAGACCCCATGTTACCAACAAGTCGGTAAAATGGGGTCTAAGTTGTCATATTTTGAAACCAATTTAATTTAGTTTTTCGATTGATCACCTACTATTTCCACGCCCCCTTTTTAAAGCGCTTTTTACCATGCGCAAGTGCGCGCACACACCAGGCGAGGGGAGCGTGAAGGATGCGTTTTAGAGCTACCATGCGCAAGCGCGCGCACACGCCAGTTGAGGGGAGCGCGCGGGATGCGTTTTGGAACCGTTTATAAGTTTCTGAGCTGGATTGCGCAAGCGCGCGCACACGCCAGTCGAGGGGAGCGCGCTGGATGCGTTTTCAAAGCGTTTCTAAGCTACCATGCGCAAGCGCGCGCACACGCGAGTCGAGGGGAGCGCGCGGGATGCGTTTTAGAGCTACCATGCGCAAGCGCGCGCACACTCCAGGCGAGGGGAGCGCGCGGGATGCGTATTGAAAACGTTTCTAAGCCACCATGCGCAAGCGCGCGCACACGCGAGTCGAGGGGAGCGCGCGGCATGCGTTTTGGAAGCGTTTATAAGTTTCTGAGCTAGAATGCGCAAGCGCGCGCACACGCGAGTCGACGGGAGCGCGCGGGATGCGTTCTAGAGCTACCATGCGCAAGCACGCGCACACGCGAGTCGAGGGGAGCGCGCGGAATGCGTTTTAGAGCTACCATGCGCAAGCGCGCGCACACGCCTGGCGAGGGGAGCGCGCGGGATTCGTTTTGGAAGCGTTTCTAAGCTACCATGCGCAAGCGCAGGCACACGCCAGGCGAGGGGAGCGCGCGGGATGCGTTTTAGAGCTACCATGCGCAAGCGCGCGCACACGCGAGTCGAGGGGAGCGCGCGGAATGCGTTTTAGAGCTACCATGCGCAAGCGCGCGCACACGCCAGGCGAGGGGAGCGCGGGGGATGCGTATTGGAAACGTTTCTAAGCCACCATGCGCAAGCGCGCGCACACGCGAGTAGAGGGAAGCGCGCGGGATGCGTTTATAAGCTACCATGCGCAAGCGCGCGCACACGCCAGGCGAGGGGAGCGCGCGGGAAACGTTTTAGAGCTACCATGCGCAAGCGCGCGCACACTCCAGGCGAGGGGAGCGCGCGGGATGCGTATTGAAAACGTTTCTAAGCCACCATGCGCAAGCGCGCGCACACGCGAGTCGAGGGGAGCGCGCGGCATGCGTTTTGGAAGCGTTTATAAGTTTCTGAGCTAGAATGCGCAAGCGCGCGCACACGCGAGTCGACGGGAGCGCGCGGGATGCGTTCTAGAGCTACCATGCGCAAGCACGCGCACACGCGAGTCGAGGGGAGCGCGCGGGATGCGTTTTAGAGCTACCATGCGCAAGCACGCGCACACGCCAGGGAAGGGGAGCGCGCGGGATGCGTATTGGAAACGTTTCTAAGCTACCATGCGTAAGCGCGCGCACACGCGAGTCGAGGGGAGCGCGCGGGATGCGTTTTAGAGCTACCATGCGCAAGCGCGCGCACACGCGAGTCGAGGGGAGCGCGCGGGATGCGTTTTGGAAGCGTTTCTAAGCTACCATGCGCAAGCGCAGGCACACGCCAGGTGAGGGGAGCGCGCGGGATGCGTTTTAGAGCTACCATGCGCAAGCGCGCGCACACGCGAGTCGAGGGGAGCGCGCGGAATGCGTTTTAGAGCTACCATGCGCAAGCGCGCGCAGACGCCAGGCGAGGGGAGCGCGCGGGATGCGTATTGGGAACGTTTCTAAGCCACCATGCGCAAGCGCGCGACCACGCGAGTAGAGGGGAGCGCGCGGGATGCGTTTATAAGCTACCATGCGCAAGCGCGCGCACACGCCAGGCGAGGGGAGCGCGCGGGAAACGTTTTAGAGCTACCATGCGCAAGCGCGCGCACACTCCAGGCGAGGGGAGCGCGCGGGATGCGTATTGAAAACGTTTCTAAGCCACCATGCGCAAGCGCGCGCACACGCGAGTCGAGGAGAGCGCTTGGCATGCGTTTTGGAAGCGTTTACAAGTTTCTGAGCTAGAATGCGCAAGCGCGCGCACACGCGAGTCGACGGGAGCGCGCGGGATGCGTTCTAGAGCTACCATGCGCAAGCACGCGCACACGCGAGTCGAGGGGAGCGCGCGGGATGCGTTTTAGAGCTACCATGCGCAAGCACGCGCACACGCCAGGGAAGGGGAGCGCGCGGGATGCGTATTGGAAACGTTTCTAAGCTACCATGCGTAAGCGCGCGCACACGCGAGTCGAGGGGAGCGCGCGGGATGCGTTTTAGAGCTACCATGCGCAAGCGCGCGCACACGCGAGTCGAGGGGAGCGCGCGGGATTCGTTTTGGAAGCGTTTCTAAGCTACCATGCGCAAGCGCAGGCACACGCCAGGCGAGGGGAGCGCGCGGGATGCGTTTTAGAGCTACCATGCGCAAGCGCGCGCACACGCGAGTCGAGGGGAGCGCGCGGAATGCGTTTTAGAGCTACCATGCGCAAGCGCGCGCACACGCCAGGCGAGGGGAGCGCGCGGGATGCGTATTGGGAACGTTTCTAAGCCACCATGCGCAAGCGCGCGACCACGCGAGTAGAGGGGAGCGCGCGGGATGCGTTTATAAGCTACCATGCGCAAGCGCGCGCACACGCCAGGCGAGGGGAGCGCGCGGGAAACGTTTTAGAGCTACCATGCGCAAGCGCGCGCACACTCCAGGCGAGGGGAGCGCGCGGGATGCGTATTGAAAACGTTTCTAAGCCACCATGCGCAAGCGCGCGCACACGCGAGTCGAGGGGAGCGCGCGGCATGCGTTTTGGAAGCGTTTATAAGTTTCTGAGCTAGAATGCGCAAGCGCGCGCACACGCGAGTCGACGGGAGCTCGCGGGATGCGTTCTAGAGCTACCATGCGCAAGCACGCGCACACGCGAGTCGAGGGGAGCGCGCGGGATGCGTTTTAGAGCTACCATGCGCAAGCACGCGCACACGCCAGGGAAGGGGAGCGCGCGGGATGCGTATTGGAAACGTTTCTAAGCTACCATGCGTACGCGCGCGCACACGCGAGTCGAGGGGAGCGCGCGGGATGCGTTTTAGAGCTACCATGCGCAAGCGAGCGCACACGCCAGGCGAGCGGAGCGCGAGGGAAGCGTTTTAGAGCTACCATGCGCAAGCGTGCGCACACGCGAGTCGAGGGGAGCTCGCGGGATGCGTTTTCGAGCTATTATGCGCAAGCGCGCTTACACGCCAGGCGGGGGGAGCGCGCGGGAAGCGTTGTAGAGCTACCATGCGCTAGCAAGCACACACGCCAGTTGAGAGGAGCGCGCGGGATGCGTTTTGGAAGCGTTTATAAGTTTCTGAGCTGGATTTTATCTGGAGCTGGTTTATAAGTTTCACGCAAGTCGAGGGGAGCGCGCGGGATGCGTTTTCAAAGCGTTCCTAAGCTACCATGCGCAAGCGCGCGCATACGCCAGGCTAGGGGAGCGCGCGGGATGCGTTTTGGAAGCGTTTCTAAGCTACCATGCGCAAGCGCGCGCACACGCCAGGCGAGGGGAGCGCGCGGCATGCGTTTTGGAAGCGTTTCTAAGCTACCACGCGCAAGCGCGCGCACACGCCAGGCGAGGGGAGCGCGCGGGAAGCGTTTTAGAGCTACCATGCGCAAGCGCAAGCACGAGCGAGTCGAGGGGAGCGCGCGGGATTCGATTTAGAGCTACTATGCGCAAGCGCGCGCACACGCGAGTCGAGGGGAGCGCGCGGGATTCGTTTTGGAAGCGTTTCTAAGCTACCATGCGCAAGCGCAGGCACACGCCAGGCGAGGGGAGCGCGCGGGAAACGTTTTAGAGCTACCATGCGCAAGCGCGCGCACACTCCAGGCGAGGGGAGCGCGCGGGATGCGTATTGAAAACGTTTCTAAGCCACCATGCGCAAGCGCGCGCACACGCGAGTCGAGGGGAGCGCGCGGCATGCGTTTTGGAAGCGTTTATAAGTTTCTGAGCTAGAATGCGCAAGCGCGCGCACACGCGAGTCGACGGGAGCGCGCGGGATGCGTTCTAGAGCTACCATGCGCAAGCACGCGCACACGCGAGTCGAGGGGAGCGCGCGGGATGCGTTTTAGAGCTACCATGCGCAAGCACGCGCACACGCCAGGGAAGGGGAGCGCGCGGGATGCGTATTGGAAACGTTTCTAAGCTACCATGCGTAAGCGCGCGCACACGCGAGTCGAGGGGAGCGCGCGGGATGCGTTTTCGAGCTATTATGCGCAAGCGCGCGCACACGCCAGGCGGGGGGAGCGCGCGGGAAGCGTTTTAGAGCTACCATGCGCTAGCAAGCACGCACGCCAGTTGAGAGGAGCGCGCGGGATGCGTTTTGGAAGCGTTTATAAGTTTCTGAGCTGGATTGCGCAAGCGCGCGCACACGCAAGTCGAGGGGAGCGCGCGGGATGCGTTTTCAAAGCGTTCCTAAGCTACCATGCGCAAGCGCGCGCATACGCCAGGCTAGGGGAGCGCGCGGGATGCGTTTTGGAAGCGTTTCTAAGCTACCATGCGCAAGCGCGCGCACACGCCAGGCGAGGGGAGCGCGCGGGATGCGTTTTGGAAGCGTTTCTAAGCTACCACGCGCAAGCGCGCGCACACGCCAGGCGAGGGGAGCGCGCGGGAAGCGTTTTAGAGCTACCATGCGCAAGCACGAGCGAGTCGAGGGGAGCGCGCGGGATTCGATTTAGAGCTACTATGCGCAAGCGCGCGCACACGCCAGGCGGGGGGAGCGCGCGGGAAGCGTTTTAGAGCTACCATGCGCTAGCAAGCACACACGCCAGTTGAGAGGAGCGCGCGGGATGCGTTTTGGAAGCGTTTATAAGTTTCTGAGCTGGATTGCGCAAGCGCGCGCACACGCAAGTCGAGGGGAGCGCGCGGGATGCGTTTTCAAAGCGTTCCTAAGCTACCATGCGCAAGCGCGCGCATACGCCAGGCTAGGAGAGCGACCGGGATGGGTTTTGGAAGCGTTTCTAAGGTAGCATGCGCAAGCGCGCGCACACGCCAGGCGAGGGGAGCGCGCGGGATGCGTTTTGGATGCGTTTTAGAGCTACCATGCGCAAGCGCGCGCACACGCCAGGTGAGCGGAGCACGCGGGAAGCGATTTAGAGCTACCATGCGCAAGCGCAAGCTCGAGCGAGTCGAGAGGAGCGCGCGGGATTCGATTTAGAGCTACTATGCGCAAGCGCGCGCACACGCCAGGCGAGAGGAGCGCGCGGGAAGCGTTTTAGAGCTACCATGCGCAAGCGTGCGCACACGCGAGTCGAGGGGAGCGCGCGGGATGCGTTTTCGAGCTATAATGCGCAAGCGCGCGCACACGCCAGGCGAGGGGAGCGCGCGGGAAGCGTTTTAGAGCTACCATGCGCAAGCAAGCGCACACGCCAGTTGAGAGGAGCGCGCGGGATGCCTTTTGGAAGCGTTTATAAGTTTCTGAGCTGGATTGCGCAAGCGCGCGCACACGCAAGTCGAGGGGAGCGCGCGGGATGCGTTTTCACAGCGTTCCTAAGCTACCATGCGCAAGCGCGCGCATACGCCGGGCTAGGGGAGCGCGCGGGATGCGTTTTGGAAGCGTTTCTAAGCTACCATGCGCAAGCACGCGCACACGACAGGCGAGGGGAGCGCGCTGGATTCGTTTTAGAGCTACCATGCGCAAGCGCGCGCACACGCGAGTCGAGGGGAGCGCGCGGGATGCGTTTTAGAGCTACCATGCGCAAGCGCGCGCACACTCCAGGCGAGGGGAGCGCACGGGATGCGTATTGGAAACGTTTCTAAGCCACCATGCGCAAGCGCGCGCACACGCCAGGCGAGCGGAGCGCGAGGGAAGCGTTTTAGAGCTACCATGCGCAAGCGTGCGCACACGCGAGTCGAGGGGAGCGCGCGGGATGCGTTTTCGAGCTATTATGCGCAAGCGCGCGCACACGCCAGGCGGGGGGAGCGCGCGGGAAGCGTTTTAGAGCTACCATGCGCTAGCAAGCACACACGCCAGTTGAGAGGAGCGCGCGGGATGCGTTTTGGAAGCGTTCATAAGTTTCTGAGCTGGATTGCGCAAGCGCGCGCACACGCAAGTCGAGGGGAGCGCGCGGGATGCGTTTTCAAAGCGTTCCTAAGCTACCATGCGCAAGCGCGCGCATACGCCAGGCTAGGGGAGCGCGCGGGATGCGTTTTGGAAGCGTTTCTAAGCTACCATGCGCAAGCGCGCGCACACGCCAGGCGAGGGGAGCGCGCGGCATGCGTTTTGGAAGCGTTTCTCAGCTACCACGCGCAAGCGCGCGCACACGCCAGGCGAGGGGAGCGCGCGGGAAGCGTTTTAGAGCTACCATGCGCAAGCGCAAGCACGAGCGAGTCGAGGGGAGCGCGCGGGATTCGATTTAGAGCTACTATGCGCAAGCGCGCGCACACGCCAGGCAGGGGGAGCGCGCGGGAAGCGTTTTAGAGCTACCATGCGCTAGCAAGCACGCACGCCAGTTGAGAGGAGCGCGCGGGATGCGTTTTGGAAGCGTTTATAAGTTTCTGAGCTGGATTGCGCAAGCGCGCGCACACGCAAGTCGAGGGGAGCGCGCGGGATGCGTTTTCAAAGCGTTCCTAAGCTACCATGCGCAAGCGCGCGCATACGCCAGGCTAGGAGAGCGCGCGGGATGCGTTTTGGAAGCGTTTCTAAGCTACCATGCGCAAGCGCGCGCACACGCCAGGCGAGGGGAGCGCGCGGGATGCGTTTTGGATGCGTTTTAGAGCTACCATGCGCAAGCGCGCGCACACGCCAGGTGAGCGGAGCGCGCGGGAAGCGATTTAGAGCTACCATGCGCAAGCGCAAGCTCGAGCGAGTCGAGAGGAGCGCGCGGGATTCGATTTAGAGCTACTATGCGCAAGCGCGCGCACACGCCAGGCGAGAGGAGCGCGCGGGAAGCGTTTTAGAGCTACCATGCGCAAGCGTACGCACACGCGAGTCGAGGGGAGCGCGCGGGATGCGTTTTCGAGCTATAATGCGCAAGCGCGCGCACACGCCAGTCGAGGGGATCGCGCGGGATGCGTTTTGGAAGCGTTTAAGCGTTTCTGAGCTACCATGCGCAAGCGCGTGCACAAGCGTTTTAACAGAGAACCCCGAGTTGGTAAGGTGTCATAAACTAATTTTGGGGGTTTTCGGAATTTCATTGAAGTGTGAAATATTGGCAGATAAGATTACACCGTTGTGCTGCGGGATGGTTTTCCCATCTTTAAACAGCTCTCTCTCTCTCATGAATATTGGAAACCTGCACACAAACGCGATTATTCAAATATGCTGCCTTTACCAGGAAATTAAAAAAAATCTAAAAGAAATTTGGCGGGGAATTGAAAGAAGTTTAGATTGAGTGAAATGGAAGAAAAGAAATGGGAATAAATTGAATTATGCAAAATGGACTAATAGCAACAATATTGTATAATTTTAAATGGAATAATTAAAAGCTTAATGGCATTCCATATATTCACTGTTGTTTTCCATTGTTTTGGCGCAAGGATGTTAAGCGCAAGCAAATGTTGAGCTTTCGAAGTTGCCTACATGGGCGCCCGCAGGGGGGGGGCAAGGTGGGGCACTTGCCCCCCCCTGGAATTCAAAACAGTCAAAATTTCGCGAAGAAAAATGAAAGGACCGAAAGAAAATGAAATGTGAATCTAAGGAGTAATATAGTTGACGAACTTTATTATTAATTTATGTCGTAAATTTAACTCACTTTTTGCAAGGAATAGTAGAATTATACATTTACTTACCATTTTTATCATCTGTTGTCCGTTTATTCATAAAATCAAACACGTCAAAATTATTATTACTATTCGGATACACCTAAAATGGCTTAATAATTGTACACTATTTGTATGAGGAAAAAAAAGAAAGAAAGAAAAAAAAAGGTCTTCCCTTCCTCCTTGGGGGGGGGGGGGGTCCCCCTTGACCCCCCCAGTGGGATTCAAAAATTTTGCCCCCCCTTGGAAATTTTTCTGCGGGCGCCCATGATTGTATAATTTTAAATGGAATAATTAAAAGCTTAATGGCATTCCATATATTCACTGTTGTTTTCCATTGTTTTGGCGCAAGGATGTTAAGCGCAAGCAAATGTTGAGCTTTCGAAGTTGCCTTTTAAAAGATGTTGGAGTTTTGAATGTTCGACAGAAATTCGACCGACTGCGACTCACACATGCGAACCGCGCGAAGTCTAGTACTTTTACCAGAAAATTATGGTTTTACTATCAGAATGATCACAGTACCAGAATTCCTTCAACATGTTCAAGAATTTATGTTAAAATTACTAAAATTCTGGTAACAGTGCCATGTACCATCCCTTGCCTCGAGTCATACATCTTTGTGCTTCTAGTAATAATTTTAGAGCGTGCCGATATAGGCAGGCTCTATTGAAATCGTTTGCTTTAACAATGGACCAATGGATATAGCGTTTTCCCACCTTCCCTGTGTATTTGGACGAAAATAAGCTCCGCCCACCTCGTCCTTGGAATTGTTGTTTGATTTTGATTAAGTAATATTTTACTGGAAACCTTTTGATTTTTATTTCGAAACGATGACAATTCCAATTTTGTCTTGATTATACTACTAGAAATGGGTTTTCGGTTTTCAAATTCGGTTGTTGTTTTAATTTCGTTCAAAATGTTCGCGCCCTTTTCGAGAATTCAAACTGTTTTTTAGAAGAAGTGCCAAAATTGTCTAATCACAGTGAATGTGTCGTGTTCGATTTTGCTTGTTAAGAACCAATAGACAGGGAAATATTGTTCTCGCAAATCAAATTCAGCGCCGCACGAAGAACACAACTCACCGCCCGAAAACAGCTGACTACGGTCCATCGACCATTGCTTTCTAGATGAGACACTCTTATTTATACTGTTGATTGATGAAGTGGGACTTCAACCGCAGGGCACAAAGTTGGATCAGCTGTTATTCGAACGATACTTGTTTACTTGTTATTCTGATTGGGTCAATCAAGCGTTTAGTATTACTTTTCGATCGTTTGATCTATGTATTAAACAAATCTTCAGCGTGTATTCAACACAACACGTGAATCATTCACCCACCAAAGTTATATTTTATTTTTCAGTCATCAAGAGTCTGTTATCATTCAACCGCCACGGTTTTTTTTTTATTTTTCAGCCATCAAGGGTCTGTTATCATTCAACCACCAAGGGTTATTTTATTTTTCAGCCATTAAAGACTGAAGACTTAGGGTAGCTGGGGTATGCTGAACATAGTTGTAAATAGAGTTATTTAGTGAGGGAGCTCTGCATTATTTTGTAACCGCTATCCCCTACTCAACCAATATACCTGTGGGGTTAGGTTAGATCAGGTTAGGGTGTGATTGGTCAGAAAATCTAGCGGTTCGTAAACTAAAATATTTCCTTGGGTATGTTTTGTTTGGTCAGAAAATGTTGGATTGTTTCTGTTTATCTCTTTGTGCCATACTCAATGAGGGGTTTGTAAGATTTCATGTGTTTCAAACTTCATGCACGACAGATGTATGTGAAGTTAGTAAATTGTAGGTTAGGGTTGTTAAATGGGAGATATTGAACGTAGGTGTGATAGAGTTCTCTAGTGATGTTGTAACATATTGTTCCGTAATCAAAGTATCTAGGTACTTTATTTTTCCCATTGTCTATGCAGTATGGTCGGAGTATATTTTGTTTGGTTGCTACTTAATTGATGCATTGTTATCATTTATTTTTCTGACGCGTACTGAATGAGGGGTTGGTGAGATTTCATGTGTTTCAATGCGTTCATACAAGATAGATGTGTAGGAAGTAAGTGCAAAGCTTTTGGTCTGGAACCGGTGCTAGTAGCCACTGTAGGAAATGTTGGCAGCCTTGTATGCATTGTGGTTGACTGAGCCTCATTTTCAAAATTTTTAGTTTGGTTTTAAGATATCAATGCCGCCAAAAAATATATGCTTTCAGTCATACATTACTGCGTTTCAAGGCACGCTCTTCCAACACAATCGTGTTGGGTGCACCAGCTTGTTTTCTTTACAACATAAACAGACTTTTCCTCGGTTCTCCTCATGAGAGGCTGCATGACTTTGCACTAAAAACGACATGGAACACAATTATAAAAACCTTGTTAGTAAATTGTAATTTTTTTTAAAAAAAAAAACAAGAACATGCACTCAAGATTGAAATCAACTGAGATGAAAAGTGCAACTGAGCTAATACTTTTTCTTAGGAATCGGTACGGATGTGGGAAAAGTGTCCACTAACCTATTCTCATTTTACCTACATTCACCTGCCTGCTATAGCCATTACTGATTGCACATGATCAGCTATGTGCAACGCATGTTGCCTACTCGACATTTTGCAGGAGAGATGGGCTTTTCCTCTGTCGTTGATAATACCTACGAGACTGCCAAAACAGTGCAATCACAAGTTCCTAGGATGCCACAGCAGGCGCTGAATCCCATCATATACTGGCGAGAATTTTAGCCTCGCTTGATATAGCCCACAGGGTTAGAGACATTGAGGGGGGAGGTGGGGGGGGGGGGTGTCTCCCCTCGGGACAAAGTGCATGACAGCCTTAGAGCTCTTGTTTTTAAATTTTATGTCACAGTTCAGTGCATTGACTGAAATTTACCATGTATGTATGAGTAAGTCCTTTAAGGATGAGTGTTGGGGAAAGAAGTGGGGTGGGGAGGGGGGATATGGGTCCGTGTGTGCGGGGGTGTCTAAATGTGAGTGAAAATCATATATAATCATCTGAAAACGTTTTTCAGGCGTTACAAGATGACGTAGTGCATTAAAAGCACGGAAAACCCATGAAAAACTATGAAAAACCTCAAAAAACCCCTAAAACCCTCCTTTAGAAAAAACGGGGGGTTCCAAGATTTTCTGCTTGTCATTTTTCGAATGTTTACACATCCTCCAGCAGTGTCATGCAAAAAAATCTCTAGTGGTTGTCGGACGAATTAAATTTTTTTAAAACACACCGTGGACAGACCTCTTTGCTTTCATCATAGTCTCGCCGATAAGCCCAGAGATTACTTATACATATGCACCCATGCACATCAACGCAATAGCGCCAGGAATAAGGATACCTACGTCGTAAGATAAGATAACTGTTAACTGTCCTTCCTTGGCGCGGGCAGCACCGTTTTTGCATATGCTGTAAATTGACGGCGCAAAAGGACAAAGTCGTAATAAAATTGTTATCCGAGTCTTGGCAGTAAGGGGCGCTTAGGGGCATCGCGTTCTTCTCTCAGACGGAGGCAGGCCGCGCCGGGACACTGGACGTGCATCGGAACTATTGGAACCCAACTTATGCTTCTCTCTCGTTGGCCCTTGTCCCTTTACATTAGTACAATCGTAGGTAGAGGTACAAGTACAGTCAACGAAATAATAATATTTAGTTGACTCATTAAATTTTGATTTAGGTAGGCAACCTTCAATACCTAACTCCATGAATGGAAGCATAACAGATGGCGTACCTTTTCGAATGAAGGGACCGATTGACATTATTTAATTCACCAACTGCACCTGAGAACGTGACTGAGTTTGAAGTTTTATTTCAATAAAATGTGTAGGCTAAAAGTTGGCACTACTATTTAAACATTTTTACAATATTAAACTAAGGAAAAGGAAATATGGATAAATCTGTAGATTGAATTATACACGTTGAACCTTTAAACGAAAACTTTAGCTGCCTAAAAAAACAGTTCATTGGTTATTTTTTACCCACAGTAGGTAATTATTTATGTAAAAAGAAAAACGAAAAAAAAAAAAAATTGTCCATGGAACTGGTGATTCTCCCGAAACATGATATTTCCTGAAGTTTACAAGGAAGTAGGTATAGCTTGTCCCAGAAAAGATTGGATTTGACACTTGTATGGTTTTCATGAAAACATCAGCTTCTTACTGCTCCTAACCAATCAAGTTGCCCTATCTGCAGACTATCTGAGGATGGAAGCTAATGTTTTCATTTCATTCCAACCTACTGTTGTCGAGTTCAATCATTTTTGGGACAGCCTATAATACCGAAACAATAGTTTTCACGAACCGCCGCTCCGACCGCAGTCGAACCTCCTCATAATAATTGAAAATATTCTCGATAGAATGGCCCATAAAAACAACAAGTGTGCTCTTCATCTGAAAACCGCAATTTGCTCAAGATAAAAAATTCTGAGGAAGAGCGCACCCATTGTTTTATGATCCCTTTTTCCGAAAATATCCTCAATCGATACTTGAGCATAGAAGCAAATGATGAGCGGAAAACGATATAATCGAGTGCTCGCAGCCTACGCTAAATGGAGGGGAAAAAAACATCCTCTCCTGCCTCACTCTATTTAGATCCTGCCCGTGGGAAGTTCTAGAGATTCTTGAGAGGGAAGGGGAGGGGGAGGATGCGTATTATCACTATTTGTACACATAGTGATTAATATAAGGTATTTCGTGAAAGCCATTTCTCGAGCAGTCCTTCGCCCGATGGATGGAAGAACGGAGAGAGAAAGAGAAAGATCCCTCTCCCTCCTTCACTTTCTCTCTCACACACACTCTCTCCTACTCTCTTTAAGTTGCACGCTCCTGGAGCACGTACAAGAGATTAAGCATTTCCGCGCTTACACGCATTTCTTTTGACATCTTAAACAAGGTCTCCGAGGGATCTTCCCAAAAGCATCCCCCTCCCCCTCCCCCGCCCGAAAGCACTTCACCCCTCTTTCTTGACAGTAGCTCCCTATCTTTCTCACATACACGCATTCCAGCACCCCCTCCTCTCTTTCTCACTCACTCACTCACTTTGGGGCGAGAGCTGTTAGTGTGAACGAGAGAGCGTTGTTTTGCAAATGCATCTCATAAATTAACTTTATTAATTCAGCTTTATTTTTAATTTTTGACGACGAACGACCAGCGGCGGGAAACTAGCCCTTACTAGCGCGCTCTCTCTCTCTCTCTCTCTCTCTCTCTCTCTCTCTCTCTCTCTCTCTCTCTCTCTCTCCCCTCTTTCCCTCTGTCCTTCTCCATTCTCACAGTGGGATGACAATTTCAATATTTCAGCCACGGAAGAATACTTATAGTATATACCTACCTAATTTTCCACGAAGCTTTAAAGAGTCAGGGCTGCCGTTCTGCGTATAATCAATGCTATTTTTCAATTCACCGATGATTCCACCGGTTGAGAAAAGATTACACAGTTCAGTTCAGCGCATGACTGTAATAAACTAAAATACTCGCATCTGTGATCTTTTCTCAACTGGTGGAGTCGTCGACGACTTTATAAAACTTGCGGATGTTTTAATTAATCAACGGAGTTTCCACCGATTAAGGAAAGATTACAGATCAGAGTATTTTTGTGCATTTCACAGTCATACACTGAACTGAACTGTGTAATCTTTTCTCAACCGGTGGAATCGTCGGTGAATAGAAAAATAGCATTGATTCTACGTAAAACGGCAGCCCTAAAAGGAGCTCGTATTTTTGTCTTAATGCAAACGAAGCAAGAGAGTCGCGTTCCTTACATTAACTACGGACCTCGATGTAAAAAAGGCACACTTGTGTAAGTAGACGCATACATACTTATATATATGTTTGCTTTTTTGAAAACATCAATAGATCAGTGGCGTCTCGTGCAACGTGGCAACATTGGATTTCCTCTACAGTGGCGTAGCGGGGGGGGGGGGATCCAGATCTACCTCACACAATTCTACGCGTTTGTTCACATTAATTAAGATTCCAATTATTTCAATATATATTCCAATTAATATTTGAGCCAACAAACAAACAAAATCCTCGAGCGCCTTCCATAAACTGTGTATGCAAAACCAGCACCGTGGTGCAGGAATATTTAACTATCCACTCAACTAGAGCGAGCAAAGGCTGATTTGTCTTCTGAACCTGGTCGTAGAAGGGTTACGTGTTCTATACCTAACCGCAGTATAAAAGTTCCATAAACACTGTTTCAATTTCCAGTGTAGACATAGAAATTACAGTGCGATTTCCATTGATCTCACACAAATCTCGACAAGGCACAAATTCCACAAATAAATGTCCAAAATGAGATTAATGAGATTTGTCCTCTTGGAAAAGTGTAACAGAGTTCATGGAACTTTTACTTAATTGAACGCAATAGAATAACCACTGATATATCCAAGAAGGTCAGGCAATGGTTTGTTTAGTCTTGTTTCCTTTTCTTTGATGTCCAAAATGTCATGCGTTTTTGTTCCATTGTATGCCCGTATCTCTATTTCACTCCCTCTCGCACCCGCTTTGCTCTCACCATTCACTCTCGTGGCGGCTTGACGGTAGGTACATAACATTAAATTCCGAATTTAAAAGTGCACTGCGGTTAGATGTTCCAAAGTAACATCAAACACGTATTAAAACAGGGAGACATTTCGGCGCGGCGTTAGCAGTTTTGTAAGTCCTAAACACCTCCCCCTACCTCACCGATGACTCCTCTTTTGACAAGGGTCTGTTTGAATCATTTTTGGATTGTTTCAGACTCCACACATTTCACACGCGCCAGACTATATAAATCCAGTATCATTTTCCCCTGCTTTATTGCCTCAGGCCTCAGGCCCCCGGATGCCCTGTTCCTGTATGTATCACGTTCTCCTTTATTATTTTATTGCTTCGTGTTTTTGTTCGTGGAATAGTTTTTGGATACTTGGTTTTGAATAAAATACTCGCTTGAATAAGAATAGGAGGATTCGAGCCATTGTTCGTTCAACGCAAATTTTGGAGATCATATCGCAAAGATATAGGCTATTCGAGAAGTAAGTGTGATTTGTATATGGATCCTTCATTTAAATGTATGGACTAAAATCTGGATGCATAGAGCCACTTCAACTCAAAAACTATTGATAAAACTACTGTGAGAGCATACGGCCCTTAATTTTCGATCTATCGCCCACTCTCTCTTTCTCTCGTTCCTATAGGTACCTACTCCAAGATTTCTGCTAAAAATAACTCAAGAGATATTGCTATACTCTAGGAAAACTGTATGGACGCATTCTTTGAAAAAACCATATTTTTGTCAAAATTGTGTCGATTATTTGTTTCAAAACAAGCGGTGTACCAACAATTTGTTAAGACAAACAACCGAGATTTTGGAGAAAAGAATATGTTTCAAATATTGTAAAATTAGTTTAGCGTTTCAAATTACAGCAGTCACGCAATGGGGAGAATAAACATTTAAAAAGTGAAGTAGTACACACGTTTCCGACTTATCAATAGCGTCGTCAAAATTAGACAAAAATGCTGTAGGTAGGTATCGAATGTGGGCGCAGACGCGCAAAAAAATTAAGTTATAAATTAATCGAAAAAAAACATATATATATATTTAAATTGTATACACTTTGCAAATACAATGAATATTATCCCAAAAATGCACTCCCTCGCCTGAATTTATATTTAAACTTTCTGTATAAATTTACTTCAGTTTTGAATAACTTTTTGAAGGTTTGTCTACTCGGACGCTATTACTGGAGTAGAGGCGTTCAAAATTGGAGGATTCAAAACATTTTCCACACTTTTTACTTCACCCACAGCACTCGTTACATTGCCTCCCAAAGTTCGAAATTCATTCAAACGCTCGAATTCATTTCAGTAATATTTAAGTACTGTGTGATAAGAGAAATAAGGTCGAAAAATTCCAAAGATTATCGGATCTAGGTGTGCTTACACTTCTAAAACGATCTTCACCCAGAGCTATCTATAGGGAGAAGAAAGAAGTGTTGTCGCATACTCCCCTCCTCCTCCTCCTCCACCATGTCCTCAGAGTCAGAAGTGGCGGCTTGTGCAATGAGACAACAATAGATTCCCTCCCATTTAAACCTAAGTAAAATAATCGATTCTTTGGATCGATCTGATTACATAGATTGAATGGCAAAACTGCGCGGTTGCCAGATTTTACGAGCCGCTACTGGTCCAATATCAGCTCTTCTTTGGATTCCGTGCAGCGGTGGTGAGCCGTTATTCACTGATCAGTGATGAGTGTTGATTGATGACGACCAATTGGTTTTGTGGAGCCATCCAAATCATATTGGTAGGGCTCTAATCAAAAGCTTCTGTTGAGACGATTCTTAGTCTGCGCTTTCAACGTTAGTCATGATTCGACTGCGTCTGATGTTACTGATTTTAATTTTTTGTTGCTGATACTTTCTACGATTAGAGATAAGCAATCTAGACTGGAGGTGGTTCCATTCACGGAGTCCGAGTAAGAGTTTTTGTCATATGAATCTGGAAAAAAGGAAGCAAAAAAAAAAAAAAAAAAAAAAAAAAAAAAAAAAAAAAAAAAACGATTAATATATTGATGTACTATATAGGAATGGTAGGGGTAGTTATAGCGCGGGACAGTTAATTGTAACAGGCCGATTTGAGGCACTTTTTAGTGGCAGAAATCGGGACTACATCGGACATCAATTGCGCGTATCGGCCAACTAAAGGCTTATGTTTCAGTGGCGCACCGTGCAATTTAGAAACTTTGTAATTCGTACATTCAAACCCATGAAATAGGTCGAATACGAAGGTGTTCACCGAACACCCAATAGCTCGATCTTTTTCATGGGTTTAAATGGACGGACTGCTGCGTTGCCAAAATTACACGCTACGCCGGCCGCCCCACTGTTATATATATTTTTTTTTTTTTATTGTAGCCCACTGGTTGATGCCTGCAATTCCCATTTTCACATCTAAAAAGTGCCTCGCATCGGCTTTTTACAACCGCGCCCGACTCTCCCTTTTCAATTAAAACGCGTACACAAATTAATCAAAATAAATCTAATGAATTTAATCTGAACTTATTTCAGTAAAATTTCAATATAGCTTCTTTCGTACTGAAGCCTTTTCCTGAAGTACAATCAAAATTAAAAGCGAATGGATCCCTTCCGAAAATCGATAAAACCATGAAAAAGAAGAGGAGTAAAAAACTATCGAAGCTGGAGTAAACGAACCCCAGAAAAAAATCACTATCCTCGAATTTTCATCCGTCAGAAACTTCCAAGTCTCGCCTGCAGAGGCATTCAGACGCTAATTACTCGACTTCCTCCCAATCTGTTACTTCAATTTGAACTCCCCATCCCCTCCAGAATAGATGGCGAGCCTATAATATATATGTATGCATTAGGATGAGAAGGAAAGAGTTTGCTGGTAATAAAATGATGCGACGCCCATGCGACATTAAGTGATGTTCCCAGTTTTTAATGACTGATTCAGACGATGCTAAAAGTAGTAAAGCGCTTAGGAGGTTTGTTTAATTCCACTCTCTCCCTGGAGATTCTCCAATCTTTTAGTTTTACACCATCACATCCTGCTTCTTTCTCCTCTTCATTAATTCATTATCACCCCACCAAATTTCTCAGATTTTACTCAAGTTATATTCAAATATATTTATGAAAATATATCGTAACCACCCATAGTCGTAATTTCTGTATCAAACAATAATATTTCCATGTTTAAATAATTAATTATGACTCAGTGGTTACTCTCATTGTTTTTCTTATGCCTATTTATCACCACCGCACCTAGATATTGCCTATTCCTTCCTATTGCTTCGCTAGCAATATTGCATGCTGTCACAATAACCAGACAATCAGACTTAATATAATTACGTGTGAGACTTAGGCGGCCACAGAAAAATTGCCTAGGGGTGGGGGTGGCAAAACTGATGAGCTTTAATGGGAGGTAGAGGGAACACCACTCACAATCAGTGATAGGTAGGTCTAGGGAACCCCTTCCGCAAAAAAATAAAAAAAAATACATACAAAAACAAAACAAAAACAAACAAAAAACATCGTGGATGTACCAACCTATAACAATAAATTTTACGTGTTCATCGTTACTATGAATATAGTGATAACAAATGATTGACAGTAAGAAAAATTCTTACCACAAATATTTCTTAAAAAAATAATTAAAATGATAAAGTTAATATATTACAATATATTATAATGTATATTCATACCATAGGCCGGTGGCGCGGCGCGGCGGTCCGTGGGTAAGGGGTGGAAAGTCGAAAATGAATGATTTTTTGTTTTTTTTTGTTTTTGTTTTTTTTTTTGAAGCAGTGGCTCAGAAAACTGTTTTCAGGGGGATGAAACTTTCGCGGTTTCTTTTCTTATCGTTTTGTCATTTTATCTTCAATTGCTTTTCATACTCTTAAAACCAGCGGTTAAATTTTTACAAACAACCACTCATTACATTTTTTTATTACATTTGCAAACAACCGAAAAAAAGCAAACAATTAGACTAAATCGTCTTTTTCCATTTTTTTGCATTCCTTCAGAAACTGTCAATTTTTTTTTTTTAGAAAAAAAAAAAAATCTTAAAAAAATCTCGAATACCTTGGGTTCACTAGGGTTAATACCTTATTAAGACCTTGCTCTCTCAAACGCACGGTGTTGCATTCTCATTATCAAAGTAAACTCCGAATTCTCTCTTTGATAGTTCTCAATCATCAACTCACAGGATAAATCAAAAAATAATCTCATGATCGGTTTTTCGTCAATCTGCAGATCACCAATAATTGTTTTTATGTGTCAAAAAATACGCTAATTCAAGTAGGTTCTATATGGCCGAAGTCATAGAAGAGCAAGGTGTCTGCTCCCCTCTCCGTTCCCTGTTCCCCGTTCCCCGGCCACCTCACCCCCTCGCCCCCTCACCGGACCCAACCCCTTCTTGGCCCTTCCATATCTGCCTCTCTCCCTCTTTCCCTCTCCCCTCCTTCGCACCCCCACCCCCCACCCCCCTCACACCTGCCCCCTTCCACCACCACCTCTTTCACTCGCGCGGCCGAATCTCTATAGGAGTATATTCAAGTTGTTTTTCTTAATGGCATCATACACAACTCTCGGGATAGTTGTTAAATGTTCCGTGGAGCCGGCCATGGTATGGTGGTGGCGCGGGTCGCTTATTTCGAACTGCGGATCCCGCAATTCCGCTCTGTTTTTTTGGAACGAGGGAATGGCGGGAACAGGAATGGAAATGGGAATGTGTGAGAGAGCTCGAACGGAGAGTTCGAAGGTGCGATCCACGCGACAGATCAAACGAAAGCCTCGATTATTAATTGCACTCTTGATTCAATTATATTACGTCGACTTGGGAGCTTCGTTCAACATTAGGAGCGCGGAGTGGCGGCGGATCAAGATTGTCAGATTGTGCAAGAAAAAAAAAAGAAAAAAAGCGCCAATCAGTCCGTAGATGCCTGTTTAAGATGTGAAGCTTTTCCCCTAATCGGTTTGGCAGCTGTGCTATGTGTAGAAGAACGGAGATAAACATTTTAAGACGTAACGCGTGTGGTGGCATCGATGAAAACAATTAAAGAGAGAAAATGGAGACGCGGGATGGGGGAAAACTAAGAGGTGGTGGCCTGGAGATGGAGAAGGAGGCGAATGCATAAGAGTAAGTTTCATTTTATGTATATACTAGAGGAAAATACTAACAATAAGAGATAGTCTATGGTGCTATTTTACAGCCACCCTGCCCCTCTCTCCCTTGCTGAAAATGACAGCAGTTCATGACTGCGGTATCGTCAATTTTAAATGCGGGGACGTACTTACCCTTTCAAAGTAAATGTGCTGCATATCGTTACAAATAGTTCCTTCCGCAGACATTGGTTATAGCTCTCTAATTGCTATACTTATCAATTTATTTCTCAAACTTTGAGACCCAAAGTCCCGCGGGAAAGAATAGACTTATCACCTACCTGTGAAAGTATTGAATTTGTGACTTGATGGATCTCTTGAAATATGGAAACGATTAGCTCCGTGATCATGTACATCGGTCTTGCTGTTACCCTGGAAAAAAAATCAAAGAAGGCTTTATTGATTATTACTATAATTATTCATTGCGGCTTTGAAAGATTAATCCGGTCAATCACACGGTGTTCAATACCTTCTTACACGTACACTATGCAGAGAGATAAAATATATTTTAACACTAGAAAAGTGTCAATCACATCAGATAGTTTCTTCTTTAATTCCGATGAATTAATTTCATAGGCTCCCATTCTTTCAATAGAATACCTTCAATGAGTCAGGTATGCAATTGCGTTACAAGGTAGTCGTTAAAGTTGCGCAATGGTATAGTGCAGAGTAAACTAAATGTTCTTGCTCTGTTGATTCAAAGAAAGTTGAATTAATTGTTATGTCATGTTATGAAGGGTCCAGAGCAAAAACGATAAATGTCACAAAAATCAACATCAAACCTTTTAAGGTCATCTAACGAGGGATACAAAAGTAGAGAACAAAAAAGGCATTTCCCTCTTTCCTTCAGCTTAACCCCTTACGGACCAAGCCCAAATATACTCGGTTTTCTCCTCTAGTCTATTTCACATTATTCCAGTATCAGGAATCAGGATTCCGAATAAACACGATTCTAGTTGTAGTATAAAAAGATGAAATTTCGTCGCTGGCGCCTTCAATCCGTCGTATATGCAATTTCAACTCCCCCGAGAACGAACAGTTAACTACTTTCTCTATACACACGGAAAAATTACGTTCATGTGAACTAACCTGGTTTTTAAAGGGTTAAAACCAAAAATCGGGTTTAAGACATTTATTTAATCGTTCTTCTCCTGGAATCTTCATATATATTTTCGAGCAAACTTCATTAAATGGCTATATTTCATTATTATTTATATGTATAAACGCAACGTGGAAATTACTCGCAAATATAGTTGGCAGTGGCGTATGCAGGGGGGGGGGGCTAAGGGGGCAACCCACCCCCCCCCCCCCCCCCCCCCCCCGACTTCAGATTTCCAGGGGTGGAGGGGAAGAGGGAATAATTTTTAGTCAAACGCTCATCAGTGCAAGTCCCTCCCAAAAAAAATCCTGCGTACGCCACTGATAGTTGGTATACAGTGGAGACTCGTGCAAAACAACACCTTTATTTCACCTCTTAAATCCAGGTAAGTGTAAGTAATTGATCCTTGGTGGGGCAATCTTTAGTGAATAATACATTTTTTACTTTCGCTTAATTAAATAGCAAAAAAAATATAGATTCTATAGATTGGATTGCCGGAACTGCATGGTAGGTAAGTACGAGGGGCGTTCAACTTATAAGTTTCCCTATTTTTTATCTCTGGTCCTGTTAGTGCTAGAAAACTTTCATTTCTAAGGTTAAATGCGCCAAATCTTCAGCTTTTCAACGGTATTTTTGTTTTTGAAATTCGAGCAATTTTTGTAGGAGAAAAAGCTATATTTCTACCCTCGTGTCGAAAAAGTCTCCCGCCAACTTTTTCAGCAAAAAGAATTCGCCTGTTTTGAGCAACAGCATTCGTCTGATTAGCGACGAAAATGATCCGTTATCGCTCCATACCTGTTGCTGCGCTCAATTTTTGTAGTGAAATCTTATCTAAGATGATTATGAGATGCATTATAATCACATATCAAGAAGAATCTTGGAGGCGTCAAGTTCCAGTCAGATGACCACCTGAAGGATACCGTGATGAATTTTTTCAAGTCCTTAGACCGAGAGTTTTTCGCCCAAGGTATTGAAAAGCTGGTTCATCGCTGCGAAAAATGTATCAATCTGGAAGGAAATTATGTGGAAAAGCCGTAAAAATGGAATACTTCAAAAATAAAATGTATCTTTTATTTTAAATTTTTGCGTTCTTCATTCCAAGTGTCAAAGTTAGTTTTTACTTCCCAACTCAGAAGTTGGCGGGGACTTTTTGGACACGGGTTGAGAAATATAGCTTTTTCTCCTACAAAAATTGCTTGAATTTCAAAAACAAAAATACCGTTGAAAAGCTGAGGATTTGGCAAATTTAACCGTATAAATGAAATTTTTCCAGCACCAACAACGCCAGAGATAAAAAATAGGGAAACTTATAAGTTGAACGCCCCTCGTCTTCCCTATTTGCACTTCAGCAGCGTCGCGTCATTCTGTAATCACAATTCTATTTGTTTACAGCAAGAATTTGCAATAGTTACTGCCATTAGAGGATTGATTTTTCATGCATACGTATGTTTCCAACCCAAGGTAGTTAACTCGACTAACTTTCCGTGACCCTCTCCTTTAAATTTAATCTCATCAAAATGTCTTTTAACAATCCAACAGAGCAAATGTATAGTTACAGACAAATTGTGCCATTTTGACTACAGCGTTGAACGATGAGCCACGCGAGTTGATTTATTGCGTCGTGCCGGAGAAACGCAACGTTGACACTAATTGATGTCCTGTTGGCAAATATAGAAAAACATCTTCTCCATGCAGTTTCTTCTTCGCTTGTAGTTGTAGTCTCTCGCTCTGCTGCCTAAAGCGAGTGTTGCAGTTATTTTTTCGAGACGAGGAAACAATTTCGGCGCTTGCACCAAGAAAAAGAAAAGTGGAAGGAGAATCCCATTCTTTTCATTCGTTAATTTTACAGCTATAACCAAATGTCCAAAAAAAAGAATAACATAAAAAAAAAAAAAAAAAAAAAAAAAAAAAAAAAAAAAAAAAAAAAAGTTTTAATACAGCGACACGATCAAAGTATCGATTATTATTTCTTTTCAGAACGATTTTTTTTTTTTATTATTATTATTTTTATTATTATTTTTATACGGGATAACCAAGTAAGTGTTTAACCAGGGGCGTGCCGTGGGGGGCATGTGGGTACCCTTGCCCCGGGCGGCACTCTCGGGGGGCGGCAAAATCAGGGTGAACAACCAAAAAAAATAAAAACAAAAAAAACAAAAAAAAAAAAAAAAAAAAAAAAAACAATAAAGGTTATCTAATTTCAAAATGAATTTCAGAGGGCGGCAAAATCAGTGTGTAACAAGCAAAAAAAAAAAAAAAAAAGAAAAGTCATCAAATTTATAATTCTGTTCGCGGAGGGCGGCAAGATTGCATTCTTGCCACCCCTCTCTGGAAACCACGGCACGCCCCTGTGTATAACACTTACTCAACCTAAACTCTGAATTTCTTTTAACTATTTATTTTTTATTTAAATTCATTCTTGTTTAAACTTTCAAAATATGAAACAAAACCATAAAATTCTAAGCAAAAAAAAAAAAAAAAAAAAAAAAAAAAAAAAGATAACAAAATAACTGTATATTAATAAGTAAAAAATGGAAATAGTGATTGATTAGACTCCAAAGGATTCCTCAAAAGTTCTCACCATAATTTTTTTATTTTTCTATTTTTAATAATGAGTCAGTTACTTACTTCGTTCCATCATGGTTTATCGTCAACCCCCCCCCCCCCCCCCCCTCTCATCCTTCTCAGGACTATTTTGGATAGCGGAGCGTAATCGTGTTTAACCGAGGACCAATTAAAATGCTCCGCCGTGGCCAAAGTAAGTACAACGGAGGTCCGACGACTAATTTGTCTTCGTATCGAAATAGCAATAAGAAAAGTGCATCTAACGAATGAGACAGAGAGAGAGAGGAGGTGGAGGAAGGCTAATTGAGTGAAGGAGTAGCCGAGAGGGAGAGAGGGATAGAGAGGTTGGGAGGGAGAGGGTAAGAGGGAGATAGGAAGAGAGAGAGAGAGAGAGAGAGAGAGAGAGAGAGAGAGAGAGAGAGAGAGAGAGATTGTGTAGGTAGATTAATTCCCGAATTAAAAACAGCATATACGACAAGACGTCCGCGTGATGTTGACAGATTTTGAGTTAAAATACGTCCATTCTTCATTGATTTAAATGAGAAATATTTATTTGTACGGCCCGTGAAGCTGATTATTTGGCAACACGAGGTCCGCGCATCTATTTCCAGAGACGGACTGTCGCTGCCGAGTCATTTTGTGATACAAAGTTGCCAATGTATAAGGGATGATATCGGCATGCCTTTTTTATGCAAGACACTTCTGCTGGAGCGCACGTTTGAACGACGGAATGCCTGTTGATTGTGCCTGCCTTTGTATACCGAAAAATATCTATCAGCTCACGAACAAAATCTGCAACTACATATATCGATTTAAAAGGCAAATGACCGAAGCTCAAGAAGAAATTCACTTCATCTCCCTATTTTCTCTATTGAAACACGTATCATTTGGTTATGTTGTTAGACAATGATGGACTAGGGGATCAAATCTCCTATTTCTGTCTTCTTTCAACTTATTCTTTCACAGGGGAAATGAGAGATGTAGAATAGATCCTCGTCGCGCGATTCCAAATAAGAGATTGAAGTTTCTTCACCTCCAACCTCCAGGTTCGGTCACTATACCTTCAGTCTTAGCCCCAAATCCAAAACTCAAGCTATCTAGAGTCCCTATATACTATGAGAGTTGCGACAAGACTCTCAAAATGCAGAAGAAGAAGCGGATCAATGGAGCCTCCAAGAGGCAAATTGCAAATGGCGGATGGCCATTTGCCTCTGCACTGTTGCCACTATTTCGCTATCTCTTATAGGTTAGGTTCAGATTCTCGACAATAACGGTCGTTATTAAAAGAGATAATGTTCTCCGTAATAAAATTCAAGCAGAGGAAAAATTCACAAAAATTACCGCGGTCACTGTTACTTCAAATGTGTAATGAAAGCGAGTTCGCGAAAAGTAAACAAACCCTCCGCCATTTGTATTTTGCCTCTTGGAGCTTTCTTGGCAGCCTAAATTTGAGAGCCAATCAGAAATGGATTCAGCAATGGTGCAACTCTCATAGTATATAGGGACTCTAAAGCTATCCTCCCACATTGCTGACTTAAAAAAGCAGGGTTGCCGTTTTGCGTATAATCAGTGCTATTTTTCTATTCACCGATGATTCCACCGGTTGAGAGAAGATTACACGGTTCAGTTCAGTGTATTACTGTAATGAACTAAAATACTCGCATCTGTAATCTTTTCTCAACCGGTGGAGTCGTCGATGACTTTAAAAAAACTTGCGGATATTTTAATTAATTAACGGAGTTTCCACCGATTACGGAAAAATTACAGTTAAGAGTATTTTCGTACATTACAGTCATACACTGAATTGACCTGTGTAATCGTTCCTCAACCGGTGGAATCATCGGTGCATAGAAAAAAATAGCATTGATTATACGCAAAACGGCAGTTCTGTAAAAAAGTACTGACATACACTGAAAATAATTGGATCCAAAGAAATGTCCTAGCCAGCTTTTCCACACGCACACGCTCTATATCCCATAAGAAATCGTATCCAAATGATCACATGCACATTCATGCTAGTAAACAGCCAGCTCTCTCAGGTTTTATCTGATCGTAGGATTTCACGTATTTTAAAGCATAACTACACTTCAACAACATTTTCGGAACATCACGCACTAATTTAAAATTACAATTATATCAAAGAAAGCCATCTATGATTTGGCCTTGTCTAACTCAGTCTTTTACGGGGTAATAATATAATTCTCGAAGTCTAGGATATGTGGACTCATCAGCACCACCACACCATGTGACCACGTGCTATGACCTCGGGCAAGCTTCGACGGTTAGGACCAGTGGCGTAGCGTGCAATTCGGCAACGTAGCTCTGTGTCCATTAAATCCATGTAAAAGGTCGAATGCGAAGGTATTCACCGAACACCCAATAGTTCGATCTTTGTCATGGGTTTAAATGTACACAGTGCAACGTTGCCGAATTGCACGCTACGCCACTGCACAGTGTGTAATTTTGGTAATCTAGCGCCCGAAAACCTCCAAAAAGTATATTGGCAGATCATTGAAAGAATATCTGAGATTGACAAATTAGAAGTACAAGGAGCAAGAAAATAGCATCATATGACCATAAAGCACCTTTTAAAGGGTGGGGGGGGGTCCTCAAATTCATCAAATTTAGTGAACACGATTCATACATCAGCCGGCGAATCTCAGAAACACAAGGGAAAAAAACAATAAACATAGATATAGATTCAAATGAAATTTTCGCATGATATACTCAAAAATACTCGACTTTCCAATGTATCAAAAGAAAGCTGAAAGTCTCTACTTGCTTTATCTGGAAAGACATTCTGCGAATTTTTGCGATTTTAAAAGTTGCGAGCATAAAAGTGAACGTCATAATCGATCGCTTTTTTCTGCAAATCTGAGAAATGTAAAATAAACCGTAAACTTGGTTAGATTCAGATGAGAATTTCGCATGATGTACTCAAAAATACTCAATTTTCCTTTGTACTAGAAGAAAGCTGAGAGTCTCTGCTTTCTTTATCTGGAAAGACATCCTGCGAATTTTTGCG